>QVTF01025494.1:302500-375616 GCA_003573665.1 Oxygymnocypris stewartii | reverse complement strand
GGAAGTGGGCGGGTTTTAACCTGGAAGTGGGTCGGGTTGTCTTGAATGGCGGGCTTTAACCGGTATGTTATTTTAAGCATGCAATTGATATGGGTTGATCAGAAATTGTTATATTTATTGCTGATTAGAAAACTATTTACATGACAGCATCAGCATTGAGCTTCAGATCAATGGTTTTGATCACGATAACAAACGACTATATACAGAAGACAAGTTTTGCAACAATGAATACAACACATGCGGTTGCAATTATGAAGTAAAAATGTAATGAACAAGAGTTTTCATCTCAACATAACTTTCTTTTTTTAACTTTTAATTTTTTTATGATCAGTGATATATATTATTTTTTTCACGCCAGGTATGTGTGTGTGTAGCTAATTAATTTGTAATATAGTTTTATACCACTACTTTTTTTTTATGAAATACAGCAAGAAAGTGTCAGACACTCAGTGCGTGAAGTAAAAAAAAACTGGTTAGAGCCAGCTGACGGTTTAAAACAGAAAAAAAAAATCTCCAACAGGCAGAGACACGTGTCGCATTCTACCAAGCACCACGTCTGAACAAACCCCACGTTTACCAAAACTCTACTGGTTAATAAGTAAGTACTACAAACCAAAGTAAAAACAAACCGAAGCTGAAGAAACCCTAAACGTTAACGGAAAAAACCCGCGAACCTGAGTGACTGAGGGAGAGACAGAGAGAGAGAGCGCGTGCTGTTCTCTTCTCAGTGTTTCTGTGTGTGAGTGAGCAGAGCGGGACACAGCAACACAATAAGGGGCCGCTCACATATCGCGTCTTTTACGCGCTCAAGTTTGTTATTTTAAATGTAGACGCGCGGTATGCGCGTTCATAATGGAAGCGACGCGGTCGCGGTGCGACGCGCTCGTTTTTCCAGGCGCGTCCGCGCCGCATCGAGATAAGACATCTCAACTTTTCAGAATGCCGCAAGCGCACCACGGGTCATGTGACGAAATTTCCTTCTTGTAACGGAGAGCGCAGCTGATGGTTGCTTAGCAACGACAAATGCCTCCGGAGCGCAACCCCCCGAACGCTTTGGAAAAAAGGAGAAAGCAGCGCGCCTAGCGTTTTCCACGCGTTTTAGGCGCGATATGTGAACGGGCCCTAAATCTGTATGTGTGTAGGGGAGGGCGCTGTGACTAGCCTATCACAGAACGCAGACACAGTCAGCTACCCAATGAGAATGTTTATTCAATCCGAGCACAGATATTGACTCGTATTACTCGTATGATACTCGTACTCGGCAAAAGTGCTTTATCCGTACTGGATACTCGTTTCAGCCGAGTATCCGGCTCAACTCTAGTAAACGAGAAGGGCGAATCATTGAATCAGCAAACAAAGGGAATTTTAGGGCAAACGAGTGAAAACGCAATGGGTTTGAGGGGATCGAATGCAAAGGGATTTTGACGGCGAGCAAACGCTATTGAATGAGGGAAAAGCAAGGAGTTTTACAGCAAATAAGCAAACGCGAGGAGTTTTAGGCAAACCGCGTAGGTGTCTTGAGCACCCCTGGGCGTAAAGGTATGCTTAAGAAACCCACACGAGCCACATAGATCTACTGTCAGACCAAGGACTTAATATCGTGGTCGTCTTTAAAATAAATGTAATATTTATTAAAAGAATGTCCAATTTAAACACGAATTATGAAACATGAAAAATATAAGTTTGAAACCTTATTTATTAAAAAGTCCAATTTAAACATGAAAATACCTGTTTGAAACATGACTTATGAAAAATATCAAGCCCCACTGTCATATTGACTGTTATTGTGCAGTGTTCGTTCCCGGGTGCCTTGGCCCCTTGTGAACTGAAACTTTGGCCCAGGTTGCATCAGTGGACAAAAACACCAGGGTTCTGATGAAACACCCCTGGGGAGAATGCAGCAAACTCCTTGTGGACTGAGTCCTTGGGCCGATGGCCGGGGAAATGTGGGTAAATCGTGTGGCTGTTGTGATGATCCCTGTACGCCCAGGGACCTTAACAACAGCCACACATGTCACCCAACATACCCCAACATTCGGCCCAAGGACTTAGTCCACAGGGAATCGCGGCACCACCCCAGGGGGGTGTCAACAGACACCTAATGCTTCAACCACCGAAGCAACCTGGGCCAGAGTTTAAGTTCGCTAGGGGCCATGGCACCAGAGGACGACCACAACACAGATTCTTTGGTCTGACGGTTGGGCATGGTTAGCAAACCGCGTAGGTGTCATGAGCACCCCTGGGCGTACAGATATGCTTATGAAACCCACACGAGTCACCCACCAAGCCCTACTGTCAGACCAAGGACTCAATATCGTGGTCGTCTTTGCCCACCTCGGCCCTCTGCAGGCTGAGGCTTTGCAACAACTTGCATCAGTGGGCAAACATCAAGGTTCTGGGGTTTAAGGGGCGAGTGAACGCGAAGGATTTAAGGGCGAGTGAACGAGAAGGCTTTGGGGGCGAATCAACACAAGGAATATTGAAGGACGGGAAAACGCAGGGAGTTTTAGGGCAAACGAGTGAAGGAATGCAGTGAGTTTGACGGGAATCGAAAGCGAAGAGATTTGACGGCGAGTAAACGCTATTGAATGAGGGGAAATGCAAGGAGTTTCACAGCAAAAGCAAGGAGTTTTAGAGCAAACAAGTGAGGGAACGCAGTGGGTTGAGGGGAATCTAACGCGAAGGGATATGGTGGAAGAATGAGTTCCCTCATCTATTAGCCTAAAAACCATTGAATGAGCAAACGTGAAGAATTCTGAGCGAGAGTAAACGAGAAGGGCGAATCATTGAATCAGCAAACAAAGGGAATTTTAGGGCAAACGAGTGAAAACGCAATGGGTTTGAGGGGAATTGAATGCGAAGGGATTTGACGGCGAGCAAACGCTATTGAATGAGGGGAAAAGCAAGGAGTTTTACAGCAAATAGGCAAATGTGAGGAGTTTTAGGCAAACCGCGTAGGTCTTTTGAGCACCCCTGGGCGTACAAGTATGCTTAAGAAACACAAGGAATATTGAAGGACGGGAAACGCAGGGAGTTTTAGGGCAAACGAGTGAAGGAATGCAGTGGGTTTGAGGGGAATCGAAAGCGAAGGGATTTGACGGCGAGTAAACGCTATTGAATGAGGGGAAATGCAAGGAGTTTCACAGCAAATAAGCAAATGCAAGGAGTTTTAGAGCAAACAAGTGAGGGAACGCAGTGGGTTTGAGGGGAATCTAACGCGAAGGGATATGGTGGAAGAACGCTATTGAAGGAGGGGAAATGTAAGGAGTTTTACAGCAAATAAGCAAACGCAAGGAGTTTTAGGCAAACCGCGTAGGTGTCTTGAGCACCCCTGGGCGTACAGGTATGCTTAAGAAACCCACACGAGCCACATAGATCTACTGTCAGACCAAGGACTTAATATCGTGGTCGTTTTTAAAATAATTTTAATTAAAAAGAATGTCCCATTTAAACACAAATTATGAAAACATGAAAAAATATAAGTTTGAAACCTTATTTATTAAAAAGTCCAATTTAAACATGAAAATACCTGTTTGAAACATGACTTATGAAAAATATCAAGCCCCACTGTCATATTGACTGTTATTGTGCAGTGTTCGTTCCCGGGTGCCTTGGCCCCTTGTGAACTGAAACTTTGGCCCAGGTTGCATCAGTGGGCAAAAACACCAGGGTTCTGATGAAACACCCCTGGGGAGAATGCAGCAAACTCCTTGTGGACTGAGTCCTTGGGCCGATGGCCGGGGAAATGTGGGTAAATCGTGTGGCTGTTGTGATGATCCCTGTACACCCAGGGACCTTAACAACAGACACACGTGTCACCCAACATATCCCAACATTCGGCCCAAGGACTTAGTCCACAGGGAATCGCGGCACCACCCCAGGGGGGTGTCAACAGACACCTAATGCTTCAACCACCGAAGCAACCTGGGCCAGAGATTAAGTTCGCTAGGGGCCATGGCACCAGAGGACGACCACAACACAGATTCTTTGGTCTGACGGTTGGGCATGGTTAGCAAACCGCGTAGGTGTCATGAGCACCCCTGGGCGTACAGATATGCTTATGAAACCCACACGAGTCACCCACCAAGCCCTACTGTCAGACCAAGGACTCAATATCGTGGTCGTCTTTGCCCACCTCGGCCCTCTGGCAGGCCTGAGGCTTTGCAACAGCTTGCATCAGTGGCAAAACATCAAGGTTCTGGGTTTAAGGGCGAGTGAACGCGAAGGATTTAAGGGCGAGTGAACGAGAAGGCTTTGGGGGCGAATCAACACTTGGAATATTGAAGGACGGGAAACGCAGGGAGTTTTAGGGCAAACGAGTGAAGGAATGCAGTGGGTTTTAGGGGAATCGAAAGCGAAGGGATTTGACGGCGAGTAAACGCTATTGAATGAGGGGAAATGCAAGGAGTTTCACAGCAAATAAGCAAATGCAAGGAGTTTTAGAGCAAACAAGTGAGGGAACGCAGTGGGTTTGAGGGGAATCTAACGCGAAGGGATATGGTGGAAGAACGCTATTGAAGGAGGGGAAATGTAAGGAGTTTTACAGCAAATAAGCAAACGTGAGGAGTTTTAGGCAAACCGCGTAGGTGTCTTGAGCACCCCTGGGCGTACAGGTATGCTTAAGAAACCCACACGAGCCACATAGATATACTGTCAGACCAAGGACTTAATATCGTGGTCGTCTTTAAAATAAATTTAATATTTATTAAAAAGAATGTCCAATTTAAACACGAATTATGAAAACATGAAAAAATATAAGTTTGAAACCTTATTTATTAAAAAGTCCAATTTAAACATGAAAATACCTGTTTGAAACATGACTTATGAAAAATATCAAGCCCCACTGTCATATTGACTGTTATTGTGCAGTGTTCGTTCCCGGGTGCCTTGGCCCCTTGTGAACTGAAACTTGGTCCAGGTTGCATCAGTGGACAAAAACACCAGGGTTCTGATGAAACACTCCTGGGGAGAATGCAGCAAACTCCTTGTGGACTGAGTCCTTGGGGCCGATGGGCGGGGAAATGTGGGTAAATCGTGTGGCTGTTGTGATAATCCCTGTACGCCCAGGGACCTTAACAACAGCCACACGTGTCACCCAACATACCCCAACATTCGGCCCAAGGACTTAGTCCACAGGGAATCGTCGGCACCACCCCAGGGGGGTGTCAACAGACACCTAATGCTTCAACCACCGAAGCAACCTGGGCCAGAGTTTAAGTTCGCTAGGGGCCATGGCACCAGAGACGACCACAACACAGATTCTTTGGTCTACGGTTGGGCATGGTTAGCAAAACCGCGTAGGTGTCATGAGCACCCCTGGGCGTACAGATATGCTTATGAAACCCACACGAGTCACCCACCAGCCCTACTGTCAGACCAAGGACTCAATATCGTGGTCGTCTTTGCCCACCTCGGCCCTCTGCAGGCTGAGGCTTTGCAACAGCGTGCATCAGTGGGCAAAACATCAAGGTTCTGGGGTTTAAGGGGCGAGTGAACGCGAAGGATTTAAGGGCGAGTGAATGAGAAGGCTTTGGGGGCGAATCAACACAAGGAATATTGAAGGACGAGAAAACGCAGGGAGTTTTAGGGGCAAACGAGTGAAGGAATGCAGTGGGTTTGAGGGGAATCGAAAGCGAAGAGATTTGACGGCGAGTAAACGCTATTGAATGAGGGGAAATGCAAGGAGTTTTACAGCAAATAGGCAAATGTGAGGAGTTTTAGGCAAACCGCGTAGGTCTTTTGAGCACCCCTGGGCGTACAAGTATGCTTAAGAAACCCACATGAATCAACCACCAAGCCCTACTTTCAGACCAAGGACTCAATATCGTGGTCGTCTTTAAAATAATTGTAATTTATTAAAAAGAATGTCCAATTTAAACACGAATTATGAAAACATGAAAAAATATAAGTTTGAAACCTTATTTATTAAAAAGTCCAATTTAAACATGAAAATACCTGTTTGAAACATGACTTATGAAAAATATCAAGCCCCAC
This sequence comes from Oxygymnocypris stewartii, assembly GCA_003573665.1. Lineage (NCBI taxonomy): Eukaryota > Metazoa > Chordata > Actinopteri > Cypriniformes > Cyprinidae > Oxygymnocypris > Oxygymnocypris stewartii. The sequence goes on along the minus strand of QVTF01025494.1, from coordinate 369,622 downwards.
TGTCATATTGACTGTTATTGTGCAGTGTTCGTTCCCGGGTGCCTTGGCCCCTTGTGAACTGAAACTTTGGCCCAGGTTGCATCAGTGGACAAAACACCAGGGTTCTGATGAAACACCCCTGGGGAGAATGCAGCAAACTCCTTGTGGACTGAGTCCTTGGGCCGATGGCCGGGGAAATGTGGGTAAATCGTGTGGCTGTTGTGATGATCCCTGTACGCCCAGGGACCTTAACAACAGCCACACGTGTCACCCAACATACCCCAACATTCGGCCCAAGGACTTAGTCCACAGGGAATCGCGGCACCACCCCAGGGGGGTGTCAACAGACACCTAATGCTTCAACCACCGAAGCAACCTGGGCCAGAGTTTAAGTTCGCTAGGGGCCATGGCACCAGAGGACGACCACAACACAGATTCTTTGGTCTGACGGTTGGGCATGGTTAGCAAACCGCGTAGGTGTCATGAGCACCCCTGGGCGTACAGATATGCTTATGAAACCCACACGAGTCACCCACCAAGCCCTACTGTCAGACCAAGGACTCAATATCGTGGTCGTCTTTGCCCACCTCGGCCCTCTGCAGGCTGAGGCTTTGCAACAGCTTGCATCAGTGGGCAAAACATCAAGGTTCTGGGGTTTAAGGGCGAGTGAACGCGAAGGATTTAAGGGCGAGTGAACGAGAAGGCTTTGGGGACGAATCAACACTTGGAATATTGAAGGACGGGAAACGCAGGGAGTTTTAGGGCAAACGAGTGAAGGAATGCAGTGGGTTTTAGGGGAATCGAAAGCGAAGGGATTTGACGGCGAGTAAACGCTATTGAATGAGGGGAAATGCAAGGAGTTTCACAGCAAAAGCAAGGAGTTTTAGAGGCAAACAAGTGAGGGAACGCAGTGGGTTTGAGGGGGAATCTAACGCGAAGGGATATGGTGGAAGAATGAGTTCCCTCATCTATTAGCCTAAAAACCATTGAATGAGCAAACGTGAAGAATTCTGAGCGAGAGTAAACGAGAAGGGCGAATCATTGAATCAGCAAACAAAGGGAATTTTAGGGCAAATGAGTGAAAACGCATTCGCTAGGGGCCATGGCACCAGAGGACGACCACAACACAGATTCTTTGGTCTGACGGTTGGGCATGGTTAGCAAACCGCATAGGTGTCATGAGCACCCCTGGGCGTACAGATATGCTTATGAAACCCACACGAGTCACCCACCAAGCCCTACTGTCAGACCAAGGACTCAATATCGTGGTCGTCTTTGCCCACCTCGGCCCTCTGCAGGCTGAGGCTTTGCAACAGCTTGCATCAGTGGGCAAAACATCAAGGTTCTGGGGTTTAAGGGCGAGTGAACGCGAGGATTTAAGGGGCGAGTGAACGAGAAGGCTTTGGGGGCGAATCAACACAAGGAATATTGAAGGACGGGAAAACGCAGGGAGTTTTAGGGCAAACGAGTGAAGGAATGCAGTGGGTTTGACGGGAATCGAAATCGAAGAGATTTGGACGGCGAGTAAACGCTATTGAATGAGGGGAAATGCAAGGAGTTTCACAGCAAAAGCAAGGAGTTTTAGAGCAAACAAGTGAGGGAACGCAGTGGGTTTGAGGGGAATCTAACGCGAAGGGATATGGTGGAAGAATGAGTTCCCTCATCTATTAGCCTAAAAAACCATTGAATGAGCAAACGTGAAGAATTCTGAGCGAGAGTAAACGAGAAGGGCGAATCATTGAATCAGCAAACAAAGGGGAATTTTAGGGCAAACGAGTGAAAACGCAATGGGTTTGAGGGGAATTGAATGCGAAGGGATTTGACGGCGAGCAAACGCTATTGAATGAGGGGAAAAGCAGGAGTTTTACAGCAAATAGGCAAATGTGAGGAGTTTTAGGGCAAACCGCATAGGTCTTTTGAGCACCCCTGGGCGTACAAGTATGCTTAAGAAACACAAGGAATATTGAAGGACGGGAAACGCAGGGAGTTTTAGGGCAAACGAGTGAAGGAATGCAGTGGGTTTGAGGGGAATCGAAAGCGAAGGGATTTGACGGCGAGTAAACGCTATTGAATGAGGGGAAAAGCAAGGAGTTTTACAGCAAATAAGCAAATGCAAGGAGTTTTAGAGCAAACAAGTGAGGGAACGCAGTGGGTTTGAGGGGAATCTAACGCGAAGGGATATGGTGGAAGAACGCTATTGAAGGAGGGGAAATGTAAGGAGTTTTACAGCAAATAAGCAAACGCAAGGAGTTTTAGGCAAACCGCGTAGGTGTCTTGAGCACCCCTGGGCGTACAGGTATGCTTAAGAAACCCACACGAGCCACATAGATCTACTGTCAGACCAAGGACTTAATATCGTGGTCGTCTTTAAAATAATTTTAATTTATTAAAAAGAATGTCCCATTTAAACACGAATTATGAAAACATGAAAAAATATAAGTTTGAAACCTTATTTATTAAAAAGTCCAATTTAAACATGAAAATACCTGTTTGAAACATGACTTATGAAAAATATCAAGCCCCACTGTCATATTGACTGTTATTGTGCAGTGTTCGTTCCCGGGTGCCTTGGCCCCTTGTGAACTGAAACTTTGGCCCAGGTTGCATCAGTGGGCAAAAACACCAGGGTTCTGATGAAACACCCCTGGGGAGAATGCAGCAAACTCCTTGTGGACTGAGTCCTTGGGCCGATGGCCGGGGAAATGTGGGTAAATCGTGTGGCTGTGGTGATGATCCCTGTACGCCCAGGGACCTTAACAACAGCCACACGTGTCACCCAACATACCCCAACATTCAGCCCAAGGACTCAGTCCACAGGGAATCGCGGCACCACCCCAGGGGGGTGTCAACAGACACCTAATGCTTCAACCACCGAAGCAACCTGGGCCAGAGTTTAAGTTCGCTAGGGGCCATGGCACCAGAGGACGACCACAACACAGATTCTTTGGTCTGACGGTTGGGCATGGTTAGCAAACCGCGTAGGTGTCTTGAGCACCCCTGGGCGTACAGGTATGCTTAAGAAACCCACACGAGCCACATAGATCTACTGTCAGACCAAGGACTTAATATCGTGGTCGTCTTTAAAATAATTTTAATATTTATTAAAAAGAATGTCCAATTTAATTACGAATTATGAAAACATGAAAAAGTGAACACATTATAAAGCTATGACAGAATCAGGAATTAAACAAATAAATACACATGTTGATAATACTTCACAATCTTCCTCACCTTCAATTGGTGCTGAAGCTTTCCATCGGTTTTCAGATTAAGTGAAGCAACCAAATGAGCAGAAGAATCGGGGAGTCAGAGTCTGAGAGATGAGAGACTGATAGAATGGCGAGGAAATAGATGGAAGAGGGAAAGGAGAGCGACCCATCTCGACTTAACCACCCAAACTTTCTTCCCCCTGTCCTTAATACCCTTCTCTCATCCCCCTTACTCATCATGCCTCCCTTATGCCTCTCCCACCGAGCAGGAGGACTCTGCTGAAGAAGAGGAACAAACACAGTCAGCTTAAAAGATTTAATACTTGCTCGAAATTATACATATTGGAGGAAGGATAACAGAAGTCACATGCAATGCATACTTTCATATTCATGTCAACACCTAATGGATAAAAACCAAGCTTTTTTTTCATGTTCAAAAGCCATTTCACTCAGAAATATATCACAGCATTGGAGTAAACTCTGCTGCAGTAACTAACATTTCACATTCGTTCTAGATTTGAACCTGTAGCCTAATTTTTATTTGAATTTTCACATTATTTCTTATTTACATAATGCATATAATTTCCAAACTTTGTCGTCTGAACCTCTTTCACCTCAATTTATATTTGGGAGGTAATTTTTTTTAAAGTCGTTCAGATAAGACACTGCAAGGAAACACTGCTTGACTTAGTGCAAACTAGGGTTGTGACGGTGAGGAAATTCCCAGCAGTTAATTGATAATGATGATTATTATAATAACCGAGATGGCGGCATGTGCAGACGCAGCGGCTTGGAGCTCTCGGACATACAGCTGTGTTTTTGTTTTGTTAACTGGGTTAAGTTTACTTTCTCATGCACTCAGTCGTCGCCTACGTTACGAGCAAGTCGAACTGCTTAAGATCGGGAATCGATGTCAGGATTATACCATAGGAAACCCAAACTCTATTCCTCTGGAGATCCTGCAACCTAAAAGGCTCAGCGGTAGCAGTGCGATCATCACCCCACCAGTGAGGCTTCGGAGACGGCGTAGGGAAAGAAAGCAGAAGCGGGGTAAGAGAGCTGGCATTCGAGCTAGGCTACAGGCTAATCCACACAGGCCAACACTGCCGAGTCTCTCTCACGAACTCTCGGTCACTCGTCAATAAGATAGACGAAATACGACTAAGGATTACCTCTCACTGCATGGATAGCTGTGTAATGGTAATCACAGAGACTTGGCTGGATAGTGCAATCTCGGACGCCGTCATCGAAATACAGGGATATTGTACCTAGGGATGGGTACCGAAACCCGGTTTTTAGTCGGTCTCGGGGCTAAATTATAAAAGACCGGAGTATCGATAAGCTCTGACGTTAACGGTTCTGTTATCGGTACTGGAGAAATTAAGAAAACACACATACATTTATTATTGCTATAAATATATATATTAGGGGTGGGCATAGATTAATTTTTTAATCTAGATTAATCTAGATTAAAATGGCTCATTTGAATTCTGCCGAAGGCATTCAGAATATGTGTGCTACCCAAATAATGACTAAAAGTAAGTCTTTGAGAACGGGTTTCTCAAGCCAGGTGGCGCATTAGACCAGGGGCTCATCTCCTGTTTCCAAAATGCATCACAAACTGCTTGAGAAAGCTGTTCTACTATGATAATTGGCAAAGAAAATAAACTATGTTCAATAAGATGTACTTGTGTTTACTAACTGTTTATTCAGTTAAACATGAATTTTGAACTGTAGGCCTACATAAGAGGTCGTGATGAACTGTTTACAGTTTCCATTGGGAAGCTTCTTAAAAATAAATTTTCCCTGAAGCAAACCCGGCGGCTTCATAGCTGCATCCATGTTAGCACGTCACGTCTGATGTGGTAATTTCACAGTAACGTTAGGCATACACACAGGTTCGAAGCAGAGGGTGACACGGGAGTGAATTCTCAAGTTCACATGAGACCTAAAGCGCATCCTGTTTGCTTAAAAGCGCAACGTTTCGTTGTTATTCTGAGTGCACACAAATAAACGTAGAGTCTTTACAGATTCGAAAGATGTATTAGGCTACTTTTATCTGTATGACCAAAAATTACGGAGATTTTAAGAGCAAGTGAGCGCACCGGAGCCTGTCCTGCGCAAACGCGCTTCCACACAAACACTTCAATAGCGCACATTTCTCTAGGTTAACATCATATTGAGCGGCCATGTAAAGTTGCTACTACATACATCTTTCAGATGAAAAGCCATATTTGAGGTTGATGAATGATAGGTGAGCGTTTGGATGTCCTGTCCGATTGTATTACCACATAGACCAGCCGTTAACAATCTGTCCATCACGGACTGCGAGCCTCTAGTTCGAAGACTCGTTCTCGCCCCCTACAGTGCAATTCGGCTAGGTATACATCCGCGCTAAAATATCAGGGTGAAAGTCATCATAGTGCGTAGTATAGACCCAGCTCCCAACCCAACTTTGAGAATAGATTAACGGCGATATTTTTTTTATCGCCGATAAGAGTCTCGCGTTAACGCAGCACGTTAACGCCGATAACGGCCCACCACTAATATATATACACAGACATTATCTTGCAAATTCTATCCCGCCAGAGTCACCAGCTGTTTTTATATGCAATAATATTCAAACTCTTGTCTATGATGTATTTTCGCTATTCCCAAATCAGAAGCGAGATCGCGTTCAGCACGCACAACATGAAAGCCCCGTTTATGATAAAAGAGAACTAACCATTAAAACATGCTTACACTTTAGGCCTGTGGCTGTTATGTTAAACTAAGTTTATTTAATGTTTTTTTTTACTTCTAAAGATTATAGCCGTGTTTCTTCTAGCACAACGTCCTTCTCTTCACAGCGGCGCGCATTCGTTCCTCCCTGACCAAACCTTAACGTCAAAATCAGATCAATCGTCTGTCGATTGTTGTAAAATGCCGTCTTTACAGTTACTAAATTGCTGGACATGTTTGATAATAAAACGTTGAAAGTACAATCCACACGAGAGACGCTGTTCCTCAGGCTGAAGTGTGTGTGCGCGCGGCACGCTCCAAAACAGACAAGCAAAGTACACTTTGAGCTTCGGGCACGTCCAAACGATCAAATACACACACAATATGTAAAAATGGATGGCTTGGAAAGAGTATTCACTTAAAACAGTTTATATCTCAAAGTGAACGAGAACAGTTGGGAGAAAATTGTGTGTCAATATTTTGTTTTAGTGACAGACTGGTGCTTCAATAATGTTAATCAAAGAACAAAACAGAGAAAATCACTCACAGCTCTTAATCTGAATAAAGTTATAGCTTTAATAAGCATTAATCTATCAATATATACAGTGCAAACTATGCAGTGTTCATTTATATTTGATCACTTTTAGATTTATTTTGCAGCTATTATTTACCTGAACATTAATGTTAGTAGACCATCATAGATAAATGAAAGCACTGTGTTATTATTATTTTTTTTTACATTTGTACATTTGTTTTATGGTATGACAAATGGTATATTTGTCAGTTTGTTTAACTTTGTTTCTTTGTTCATGTTCTTACTCTCTTATCTTATGTACATAAAACACTAAAAATGCCTGCACACTGGTGCATTTACAAATTGATGTTTTATATTTATTTAATGAAATGTGTATTTAACATTTCAGAATATAAAGCCATGTTAATTAAGCTGCTAATCTATCATAGAAATATATATTGCATACATATATTTGTATGCATGTATATATGTTTGTATATATATATATAAATAACAAAAAGTACCGATAAGAATACCGTTAAAGTACCGGATCGATAAGCAGTATCGATAAGAGTAGTAATACCGTTAAAACCTTAACGATACCCATCCCTAGCCGCATCGTTTACCAGGCAGATAGAACTGCTGACTCCGGTAAGAGTAAAGGTGGGGGAGTGAGCATATATGTCAGTAACGCCTGGTGTACATCTACGGACATAATTAAGACGCATTGCTCTCCTGATATTGAATATCTGATTTTAAAATGCAGACCTTTTTATGTGCCAAGAGAGTTCACAACTATTCTTATCACGGGTGTTTATATTCCACCACGGGCTAATGCTAAGATGGCTCTAGAGGAGCTGCATAACATCATTAACAGTCAAATGAATGCATACCCAGAAGGAGCTGTGATTATAGCTGGAGACTTCAATCGCACAGACTTAAAAACTGTAATGCCCAAATAACATACTAATGTACATTTTCCAACCAGAGACAAGAATATACTTGACCAAGTGTATACTAATATCCCAGGAGCTTATAAAGCTACTCTATCTCCACACCTTGGCTTATCTGATCATATTTCAATAGAAATGATTCCTTCCTATAGACCTCTTATTTGCAGAACACAACCAGGTGTTAAAACGGTCCAAGTCTGGAGCGACGAGGCGATTTCACAGCTGCAGGACTGCTTTGAGAATACAGACTGGGAATTGTTTGCACAGAGCACTGACCTGGAAGAGTATAGTTCATCCGTTTTGGCCTATATAGCCTTCTGCACCGACACTGTGCTAACCACTACGACCATTATGGTGTTCCCAAACCAAAAGCCATGGTTTAACGGGATCGTGCGGGCTTTACTCGGGGCGAGGAATGGCGCCTACAGGACAGGGGACAAGCTGGCCTACAGTAATGCCCGAAGAGAAACGAGGATGGGCATTAAGGAAGCCAAGAACAGATCCCTCTTCAGCGTACAGAGGGCCATTTTAAAAACAACAACCTCTGCAGCATGTGGAGAGGTATAAAAGCCATAACGGACTACAAGAGCAGCGCTGCACTGACATGCTATGATGCTACACTTCCTGACACCTTGAACCGGTTCTTTGCACGCTTTGATAATCATACCGGCAGACTAGAAACTCAGATAGTACCACCACACAGGGAGGAGCCGGTACTGGTCATCAGGTGAAATCCACCCTCAAAAGAATTGACATCACCAAAGCATCAAGACCAGATATGGTGTCGGGTCGTATATTGAAGTCATGTGCTGACCGATTAGCAGGAGTTTTTACAAACATTTTTAACCTGTCATTGCAGCAAGCTGTAGTCCCCACGTGTCTTAAAGCTACCACTATTGTCCCTGTACCCAAAAAGCAAGCAGTCAGATATCTCAATGATTATCGTCCCATTGCCCTGACACCAATTATTATGAAGTGCTTTAAAAAGCTCGTCTTATTTCACATCAAAGCCAATATCCCCACTGATCTAGACAGCCAATAGTTTGCCTACTGTAGGAACAGATCAACGGAGGACGCAATCTCGATTGCACTTCATACAAGCCTGTCTTATCTGGAGCATCCTGACACATATGTTAGGATGTTATTTGTGGACTTTAGTTCTGCGTTTAATACAGTAGTGCCTCATAAACTGGTGAATAAGCCCAGGAACCTGGGATTAACCACCAAACTCTGTTCATGGATTCTGGACTTTCTCACAAACAGACCACAGAATGTCAGGGTGGGTGAATATATTTCTTCTACTCTTACCCTGAATACCGGCGTACCGCAGTGTTGCGTCCTCAGTCCAGCCCTTTTCACCCTATTTACACATGACTGTACACCCATCTACTCCTCTAATTCTATGGTGAAGTTTGCCGATGACACTGTAGTGGGTTTGATATCGGGAAACGACGAGACACTATAAAGAAGAGGTTCAACATCTAGTCATGTGGTGTTCGGATAACGACTTGGTCCTGAATACCACTAAAACTAAGGAAATCATTGTAGATTACAGGAGAACCAGAAAAATGACTCCTCCCCCCCTCCACAGACATGGAGGGGAAGTTGAAAATGTTAACAACAAATTCCTTGGTCTGTATATCACAAATGACCTAACATTGACTGTTGACACTCATTGCTTAGTGAAGGCTCAGCAGAGGCTTTTCTTACTGAGAAAGCTCAAGAAAGCCAATGTACCATCTCAGCTTTTAGTCAACTTTTACAGGAGTATAATAGAAAGCATTCTCTGCCATTGTATTACTGTGTGGTATACCAGCTGCACTATACAGAACCGAAGAGATCTTGCACGGATAGTTAAGAGTGCACAGAGAATTGTGGGAACCAAGCTCCCTGACCTGGACAGCATCTATGCGAGCCGCCTTTATAAGAAGGCTAGCAACATTATCAAGGATTCAACTCATCCCGGCCACAGACTGTTTGAGCCGCTTCCATCGGGAAAGAGATACAGGGCAATTATAACACGCACAAACAGACGGAGGAACAGTTTTATCCCCAGAGCCGTAGTCTGTATTACACCTCCTTCGTTTACATGCACGGACACAGTTGTTGGAAACTGAAGACTGCAACGGAACTTAAGTTGTCTACCTGCTTCAAGTGCACTGAACACTTTATTTAATGTTTGTCTTTTTGCACTGCATTATGTACTTTAATGTTATTACGCTGTTGGTTCAGAGAGTTACTAAACTAATTTCATTATATTATAATGACAATAAAGTTTCTATCTATCTATCTATCTATCACCGTGGTGGGGGGAGCGGAGTCGTTTGCGTTTTCCCTCGTTTCCTTCAGTTTTAAACAGCCTGTAAGCACAGTGCGTGTTTTACTTTCACGTTTTAATTTGCAGCAATTCAACGTCAAACTGTTGTTGTTTTTTATTTTGTTCGAGTTTCCCTTTCAAGCAACAACAATACAACTTTTATTAACTAAATGAATAAAAATACACCATGCTATATTCCCAATATAAAATAATTTAGTTTGAACACTAAAAATATGTAAATAATGAGGAACAATTATGAAACAGAACATTTATTAGCAAAACAAATAAGAAAGTTTGGAGGCATGGACGGCATACACCTTGATGTAAAATAACACAAATTTTGTGCATACGCATGCTTGGTGAATAAGACCCATTGTTGTTAATACTTCACAATCTTCCTCACCTTCAATTGGTGCTGAAGCTTTCCATCGGTTTTCAGATGAAGTGAAGCAACCAAATGAGCAGAAGAATCGGGAGTCAGAGTCTGAGAGATGAGAGACTGATAGAATGGTGAGGAAATAGATGGAAGAGGGAAAGGAGAGCGACCCATCTCGACTTAACCACCCAAGCTTTCTTCCCCCTGTCCTTAATACCCTTCTCTCATCCCCCTTACTCATCATGCCTCCCTTATGCCTCTCCCACCGAGCAGGAGGACTCTGCTGAAGAAGAGGAACAAACACAGTCAGCTTAAAAGATTTAATACTTGCTCGAAATTATACATATTGGAGAAGGATAACAGAAGTCACATGCAATGCATACTTTCATATTCATGTCAACACCTAATGGATAAAAACCAAGCTTTTTTTTCATGTTCAAAAGCCATTTCACTCAGAAATATATCACAGCATTGGAGTAAACTCTGCTGCAGTAACTAACATTTCACATTCGTTCTAGATTTGAACCTGTACCCTAATTTTTATTTGAATTTTCACATTATTTCTTATTTACATAATGCATATAATTTCCAAACTTTGTCGTCTGAACCGCTTTCACCTCAATTTATATTTAGAGGTAATTTTTTTCAAAGTCGTTCAGATAAGACACTGCAAGGAAACACTGCTTGACTTAGTGCAAACTAGGATTGTGACGGTTGAGACATTTATCTTCATTTAGTTCGGGAACATTCTTGCTGCCAGAATGATACTTTTATCATACACATGCAGTAAAAATACATAAATACCAACTTAATTAAAACATGATATTTTATAAGTCGTGTTCCTTTAGGCTAGACTCCCGTGTGTTCAAACTGAATTACAAGCTGTGTACTATCCTTCTCCTGCTAAACAGGCTATATGATATATTTAGTTTATTTTAATATTATAATTGTAATATAATTAAAGAAGGCCTAGTATATCTGCACTAGCCTAATACATGCATAATTTCACCTGTCTACTGATCAGGGATGGTTAAATGTTTTAACAAAAAATTGGTTCAATAATAATTGAACCAACAGAAGCAACAGTAATATTTGTTTTCTTTAACATGTTGTAATTTAAGGGGACTTTGCAAAATATTACTAAAATATTTCTCTAACTGATTCACTATTTATCTTCTGTAATACCATCGTGTAACCACTAGATGACTGTTTAGCTCTCTATATATAAACACAAACATGGCTGTGTGGCTGGGAACTTTGGATTCCCACATAATTAGTTACTTGAATTTGGATATATATTTAGACATGATTAAATACATATTTATCAGTTTTTGCATTAGTCAAATTTGGACACAAAGAACGTATTTTGTTACTCATTCTTGCTTCATATAATAGCTTGATCGGTCACATGAAAGTTATCAGAATCAATGCTGACATTTCAAAAAATACAATTGAGTGTTAAAAACCATAAACAGAGACATGGTTTGAAAAATTGACAAATTCAGATTTAAGTAGCTTTATTGGCATAGCAAAAAAAGGTTTTACAAAATGTAGCACTCTGATACCATAATGTTGAGAATTTTCACATAACCTCATTAAATTATAGTTACATTAAGCAGATTATACAATTTCAATTTGCAAAACCAAACCAAATAACGTTAACACAAGCTCAGTAATTCAGTTTGAACACACGGGAGTCTAGCCTAAAGGAACATGACTTATAAAATATCATGTTTTAATTAAGTAGGTATTTATGTATTTTTACTGCATGTGTACGATAAAAGTATCATTCCGGCAGCAAGAACGTTCCTTTACAACGTTACAACGCTTCTCATGCGCTTGCAAATTAAATTTATGCTTACAGTCTTATGTACACTTTCACAAATGACTTTGACACTTTGACAATGACCATTATACAATAAATTAAAACAAAGAACCAGATGAGAACCAGCAGCTGTAATTAATCAGGGCACTTTGGAAGGTGTTGTTAATTTTTATGACCACTAGATGGCCCCAGCAGACCCTTCGAGTACTGAACACAAACACAGTAAACCACACGATTATTCTAACACAACTAGAGAGGAAAAAGTTACATTTGACCATCTTTATAACACATAAATCTAGGCGCTGTTTCCAAGCAGCACTCACTCACCTCAGCTGGCCGCCATCTTGTTGGATCCTCGTAAGAACCCGGCGTGACCTGGCAATGAGCTTTTATACCCGTGCCGTGGGGCATCATGGGAAATGGGAGAAACCAAGTGTGTGTGGCGGGAGGGGTTATTTTTATTTAAACGACCTTGCAATGCATAAATATTTATTTAAAGGCTGTTAATAAAGTTTTCATAATATAAAGTTTATAGGTGTAATTTAATTCCTGTTTACTGCCTGTTTGTAAATATATATCCTTTTTTCGAAAACAAATATTCTGTGATGAAGCAATCTGTATGAAAGCAACACAATGTTCATACTCGGTTCACAAATATATAATATAGCATGCTAAACAACAATAATTCATTTCTCAGATATAAAATATCCTTTTATAGTACAAAGCATGCTTGAGTCTATGACTACAGAATAATATCAGACTATATGACTACAAAATCATGATTGGGTTTCCCAAAACTATAATTCCTGACTACTGTTACGTGCCTTGCGCATATGTGTGTGTGTGTTTTCTTTCTCGTCCCTCCCTCTTTTGTTATTGCTCTGCTGCTTGCTCTCAGGTTCCTGATTGGATGTGTCACCTGCTGATCATCGTTGTGATGTCATCCTCTTCGTCCAATCTGCTTCCGCCCTGCTGGTTTAAAGGTCCTCCCGCGAACTTCAGATGGAGGCTCGTTTGTGCTTGATTGGTGTGCTTTGTGTCTGTGTACACTTTTGTGTATTGGAATGAAGTTTGTTTGTATCTCATCCTTTGATGTGCTGGGTTTTAAACTTAGCTTGCTGTGTATTAGAGTTACGGTTCATTTTCTCCTTGAATAGGGAAAAGAGAACAGGTAAGCATATCGCGATATACACTTTGCACGTAGGAATGATGAGTGTCTAGATACATTAGGGAAGCAGTGTGCGCCATTCTTGTACTTTGTTTATTATTGGTGAGAGTAGGAAGTTTAGAGCATCGATGTGCTGAAGATCTCGGTTTGTTTTCTACATTTTCTTTTTGTTATTTAGGTTAGGGGATTTGGGGAGATTTATGGGAATTCAGTTTTCTTTGTTTATTTGATTGGGCGCCACTTAAGTTCCTTTTCCCTATGTTAGTGGTAATTTTGTGTTGGTTATTTTTCGTTGACTCTGGTACCCAACAATTATTATTATTTTCATTCCGCCATTGTAAATAGTGCATTCAAACCACTTGGATAATTTATGTAATAAATTATCCACAATCAAGCTTTGTCCATGTTTTATGGTCATTTCTCTGCCTGGTTACATCTATCCAGCGATAATCTATTTCTTTTCTAAGTGTTACGAACCTCCTAAACTCCTAGACTTTTAAGGATCGTAACAACTACATTGTTTGAAAGAGTAAAACATTGTGAATACCATACGCAATTAAATATAGTTAAATGGTTGATGATGTTTTCATGCTCTATATAAAACAATAAAAGTAATATACACTGTATCATGATGAATGCTACGAGTCTAAGTATGTTTAGAACATGTTTATGATTATTAATAGCCTGCTCCGTTCAAAAACAGATTTTAATAACCATTAGTTTCTCAGATATAAAAAACATATTTTTTTTATGAAAGTACAAAGCATGCATGAGTCTATGGCTACAAAACCTATATATATACACCGATGCTCCTGATATTAACATACTTTGTGGCATTAATCATTAGTCTTTATCAAGAGGTTCATTACGTGCTCACACAATAATACATATTTAATATAGTCTGGATGTACACATATTCGATCAGATTGTTTTTAATTGAAGCAAAACACAGATACAAAGGTAAAAATATAAACAGATTACGTACTCTAAAAATATACAAAGTGCAAAAACTATATTCATAATCTCTCGCTGGATCCGCTCCTCGGCTATCTTCGAGAGAAACGTCTCCTCGACAGACATGTTTGGGTTGATACAGAAGCTGCGTCCGATGCGTCGCTGGAGGTGCTGATTTAAATCTAGGGGTCTATGTTGGGTCTCGTGTCACACGTTCAGTGACGCAGTAATGAGGATTTTCTCCAGCCAATCAGTGATCAGTAGAGTTTACTCGTCACGTTTGGGTAACGGTACGGATCGCTTGGAACCTCGGCCGAGGTGGTGCTAAAAAAGTACCGGGTACTGTACCCAGTGGAAAACCCCCCAAAAGTGAACCGTGCCGTGCCGTGGAAAAGAGCACTGGAACCAGTGGAGCCTTACACTGACTTTGCTGCAGTTGGAACAAACTACTGGTTCGTCTGGCCGGAGGGGAACTGGCCCCCCGACTGAGCCTGGTTTCTCCCAAGGTTTTTTTTCTCCGTTCTGTCACCGATGGAGTTTGGGTTTCTCTGGCTTGCTTAGTTATGAACACTTCATCTCCAGCGATATCACCGACTTAGAATCTGTGTAATCAATTAAACTGAACTGAGCTGGACGATGACATCACTGAACTCTATAATCAAACTCAAAAATGGGTGTTTAATCTTGTAATTTTACATTATTGAAAGAAAGTTTAGAAACAGTGTCAAAAAGATATTTAATGAATAGAAATATAAAAAAAATTAGGAGAGGGGAGGTCACTCTTGCTGCATCTGAAATTAAATGTAAACAGAAACTCAAGTGAATCATTTGCACAGCAGCAGACCTGAAAGTGAATCATATCACAAGATGAGCTAAACTCTGAACTACAGACAGACTGACTGTTTCTACTTTAGAGAACAAGAGTCTACTGAACGAAAGAGCTCATAGAAGAGCTCGATGATCTTCAGAATCATAATAATCTTACCTCAATGCATGGCGGTGGCAGGTCAGGCTGTGAACAACAAAGATGACGTGTTAAAGGGAAAAGGAATGGAGCTTCAATGTGTGTGTGTACCTGAGGAGTCGACATTCTCTTTCTTTCATTCTCTCTAATAAGTACAGCCACGGCTGCTTGTCCTGCTGCATTCCTGGCCTCCTTCTTAGTCGAGGCGCTCATGGGGGGGAAGGATCGGAGAACAAACATCTGCCTAACAACGAGAAAAACAAAACAACAACAACAACATAATTTTTTAAATACATTAGATTACATTAGAAAAGGATTACCTCTATTTTTGAAAACAAGAACTCTATATATTGAACTCTTGAAATGACTCTTTCGATATCAATGTGGAACATTCAAGGCTTGAATTCATCAGCATTTGGGCTGAAGAGTTTAAACACAGAATTCCAGAAGAGCATCAAGGAGATGGACATTATAATTCTACAGGAGACATGGAGCAGGGCAGACGCAATCACCCACTGCCCACCCAACTACAGAGAAATCACCCTACCATCACAAAAACCATATACATATACATCCCGCCATCAGAGTCCCCCTACTACAGCGAAGACACGCTCTCCACATTAGAGGAAGAGACGAGCCACTTCCAGGCCCAGGGAAACGTGCTCATCTGCGGGGACCTGAACGCAAGAACAGGACTACAGCCGGACTTCACCGACACACAAGGTAGCAAATACATCAACAACAAACTGTTATTAACAACACTTTCTCCCATATCCACAGAAATAACCATGACCATACAGTAAACAAGAATGGAAAAGACCTCCTGCAGCTCTGTCGAAGCCTGGGTCTGTATATCATCAACGGTAGGTTACGAGGAGACACTTTAGGGAGATTCACATTTTGCTCAGCTCTTGGGAATAGCACAGTTGATTATATGATAACAGACATAGATCCTTCATCTCTCAGATCATTCACCGTTAGAGAACTGACCCCTCTGTCTGATCACAGTCAAATCACTGCGTATCTCAAAAAGACTGAAAATAACATTAAGACAAAGCCCAGTAAGCTGTACAACATCAGAAAACCATACAGATGGGGTGAAAACAGCGCTGAAGAATATCAGAAAGCACTTAGCAGCCAAAAAATACAAGCGCTGATAGATAACTTCCTAAATAACACCTATGCTCACACTAATGAAGGGGTCAATCTTGCTGTAAAAGATATCAATTACATATTTGAAAAATCTGCAAAACTATCCAAATTGAAAACAAAAATGGACAAAATCAAATACTCAAAAATGACAAAAATTGGTTTGATCAGACCTGCCAAACTATTCGCAAAAACCTGAGAACATTGTCAAATCAGAAACATAACGATCCCAATAATGCAGAGATCCGTCATCTTTACTGCGCAACACTAAAACAATACAAACATACACTCAGAACCAAAAAAGCACAATACACCCAAAAACAACTAACAATAATCGAGAAGTCAGTGAACACAAACCAATTTTGGGATAATTGGAACAATCTGAAAAAAACTGATCATGAAGAATTGCCCATTCAAAATGGAGAAATATGGGAAAGTCATTTCCAAACATTGTTTAATAAAGTACAAACAGACATGAACTGTAAGCAAAATCAAACAATCAACCAATTAGAAAAACTAGAATTAACAATCAAAGATAACCAAAACCCATTAGATTTCCCAATAACTGACAAAGAACTTTGTGAAACTTTAACCATGCTGTGAATGAACAGAGATAAAGCACGCAGGGCCTTCAACGCCATAAAATGGCAATGTCCTATAGAAATCCCTATTAGAATTTGGCTGAAAATAGTAGAATCAGTAATTGAGCCCATTGCACTCTATGGCAGTGAGGTGTGGGGTCCACTGACAAACCCAAGTCAAGATCTCACCAAATGGGAAAAACATCCGATTGAGACTCTGCATGCAGAACTCTGTAAAAATATATTACACGTGCCCCGGCACACAACAAATAACGCATACAGGGCAGAATTAGGCAAATATCCTCTATTAAATTAAATTTAAATTCTGGAAACATCTGAAGCTCAGTGATCCCCAATCATACCATTATAAAGCCCTGCAATACCAAGAGATGAGCAAAGAAAGCAAGCCCTTCCTCCAGCTGATCCAGAGCTTCAGTCCTGATGCTTCACTAACATCTACTGATGCTCTGAATCACAACATCAGAACCAATCAGATCACTGCACAAATCAAACAGAGCTACATCACTCACTGGCAAACCCAAACTCAACAACAGAGTAAAATGCAATGTTATCTGTCCCTAAAGAGAGAGTACAGTATGGCAGAGTATCTGTTCACAGTGTCAGATAAGAAACTGAGAAGCACGTTGACCAGATACAGACTCAGCGGACACAAGCTGATGATAGAGACGGGCAGACACAGACAAACATGGCTGCCCCCGGAGCAGAGATTGTGTTCACACTGTGACCTGAATCAGATGGAAACAGAACTGCACTTCCTAACAGAGTGCTCCAAATACACAGATATACGGACAGTGTATGCTATCACCTTTTCAGAGGACGAGGTTCGGAGGGAACTAAAGAGAGTGAACGTAAGGAAAGCAGCAGGACCTGATGGGATTACTGGCCGCGTTCTGAAGTCCTGTGCTGATCAGCTTGCTGGTTTGTTTACTTCCATCTTCAATGAGTCCCTCGCTACCTCTGTGGTCCCCACCCCCTTTAAAAAATCTGTCATAATCCCTGTGCCTAAGAACAGTAAACCCTCTTGCCTGAATGACTATCGTCCAGTTGCCCTCACATCAACAGTCATGAAGGTTTTTGAGAGACTTTTAAAGAAACACATTTGCTCCTCCATTCCTGCTACTCTGGACCCTCTTCAGTTTGCTTATCGGCCAAATAGGTCTACTGATGATGCCATCTCCCAGGTACTGCACTCCTCCCTCACTCACATCGACAGCAAGAATGGCAACTATGTCAGGCTGCTATTCATAGACTATAGCTCAGCTTTCAACACTATAGTCCCCACCAAGCTAGCTGTCAAACTCTCAGACCTTGGCCTAAACACTTCACTCTGTGACTGGATTCAAGATTTCCTCACCGCCAGACCACAAGTGGTGAAAGTCGTCCAGTTCACCTCCAACTCCATCACCCTGAACATAGGAGCCCCACAGGGCTGTGTCCTGAGCCCCCTGCTATACTCTCTCTACACACACGACTGCGTGTCCTCTCACAGCTCCACTTCTATCATTAAATTTGCGGATGATACTGTGGTTCTGGGCCTCGTTTCCAACAACGATGAGGCCGCATACTTGGATGAGGTGGAGAGACTCACATCATGGTGCCAGGACAACTGTCTCTCTCTGAACGTGAGCAAAACCAAAGAGCTGATCGTGGACTTCAGGAAGAGAAAGCAGCGGCCCTACACCCCTCTTATGATCAGTGGGACCCCTGTGGAGAGGGTGAGTAGCTTCAAGTACCTCGGTGTAAACATCTCCGAGGACCTAACTTGGACTACACACATTCAAACACAGGTTAAGAAAGCCAGGCAAAGACTGTACCATCTGCGACAGCTGAGGAAATTCAGGGTCTCACCAGCGGACCTGTCCCGACCTACATTTCACTACTGAGTATACCCTGTATGATTGTGTATGTGACAAATAATAAAGAACCTTGAACCTTGTAACCTTGTGTTCTACGACAAAATACAGCAGATCCATCCCACATTTACAACTCTTCCAGACCAGGAGAAACTAGCGTATCTGCTCGGAGAACACAAGACCTGCTGTGTGCTTGCTGCTCAATATGTGTCTCTCTGTCACCATAGAAGAGAAGACACTCCGTCTGCCCTGAGCTGATGTTTCCAGCACATGTAGATTATATTATGACATATTACCCCATTATATTACTTAAATGTATATTTTGCCTGTATAAATCTTATACTATACCTTATTTAATTTTATTTCTATCACATACTTAACAATAGTCATTCATTTTGCACTACACATTTAATATGGTTTAAATATTTGTTTTATTACTGTTATTATTTTTAATAATATTTTATTTCTGTTAATTCAAATGTGCACTACTTGTGAGCAGCCCAGCTGCAATTGCTTTGGCAATACAAATGTATAGTTTTTGTCATGCCAATAAAGCACACTTAAATTAAAATTGAATTGAATTGAGAGAGAGAGCGAGAGAGCGAGAGAGAGAGAGGCCTGTCTGATGAATTTCTTTATAAATTCTGAATTGACAAACCGTTTACACCGGCTTCCGTAAACACCTCGCACCTTTTTCAAAATAGAAGCCGTGTTTACTTCCTCAGCTACGCTTGTATTAATCGCTATATATCTCGAACAGTTTGTTTTGTGTGTAATAGTTTCGTTTCTCATAAGAACGCTAGTAAAACAATTAGCTGATGAAATAAAGCTCGAGAGAGAGAGAAGCGCGCACCCGTGTTATTGTGTAACACCTATACCTTTCTCTTTTGTGCAAGTGTCACATGAAATGAGGGACCACACAGACTAATTGTACTCATGAGTCAAGTGTTTTAAATATAATTACACAAAACATGCAAATTCAATATGACACAAACAATTGAGAGTTCAACAGTTAAAAAACAATCCAGTATTCCAAAACTGTAGTCCTTGGCTTGTCATCACTTAGACCTTGCTCAATCTTTGTTGAAACATGAAGTGCAAAAATAACAGTACTTGAATGTCAAGATGATTCTCAGCACAGTTCAATCAGCAAAGAGATGTTTGACGTCCAGCGTTGCTTTTAAGCAGTAGATGTAAGTCAGTTCTCCGAGTTCCAGACTGCTCCGATTATTTAGCCACCACATAATCCATACATGCTCAGAACAGAAACCCTCTGTAGACAAACATTTAAACAAACAAACTATAACCAAGTGCTACACCCACATTGTTACTAAAGCAAAATAACTTGAACAGTTACTTACGGATGAGCTTAGAACTATAAAGTTCCTCAAACAGGGTCCAAAGGCCTGAACCACCATGAGGTAAGCTTCTCCAAACAACAGAGAATTAACTTCCTGTCATTTCTCCTTCTTTGCTACCTTAAATAGGTGAATTCTATGCATTTCTTTAACAGAGCGCCCTCTAATGGTCAGGTGAGTAATGACAGTGCTGCTCTAAGAGGACTTCTGGTACATAAGTAACAGAGAAACTGTTACAATTGTGCGCGTGACACGATCCGCTGTCAGCTCGTAATAATAATATTGTCAGTGTTAATAATATTAATAATGGAGATGAGTGAAGAGACACCGTTTCTGACAGCTGTCACTCAAACACCTTTCATAACACCGTTTCTGATATTTTGAATGCCGTGCTTCGTCTGGCAGATGTGAGGTGTTTTGTGTGTAAAGTGATGGAGTGTGTTTCTCTGCAGTCGGTGGCTGATCGTGAAGTTTTCCTTCCAAACGACGAGATCTGGCTGTATGACTTACAGAGTGGACTGTGGTGAGAGTGTGTGTGTGTGTGTGTGTGTAGGTGTGTGTGTGTGTGTGTGTGTGTGTGTGTGCGCGCGCGTGTGTGTGTGCGTGCGAGAGAGAGAGAGAGTGTGTGTGTGTGTGTGTGTGTGTGTGTGTGTAGGTGTGTGTGTGTGCGTGCGTGTGAGAGAGAGAGAGAGTGTGTGTGCGTGCGTGTGAGAGAGAGAGAGAGAGAGAGAGTGTGTGTGTGTGTGTGTGTGTGTGTGTGTGTGTGTGTGTAACGCGCTCTGAAGTCCCGAACTGAACCAAATGAATCGCGAAACGTGCTCTGAAGCCCCGAACTGAATCAAATGAATCGCGAAACGTGCTCTGAAGCCCCGAACTGAATCAAATGAATCGCGAAACGTGCTCTGAAGTCCCGAACCAGGGGCGGACTGGGAAAAAATTTCAGGCCGGGAAATCTCATACCCATCCAGGCCATCCCATACACCCACAACAGAACAACTGAAACATGGGCTACCCTATTAGCCTATTTTTATGACCATCACATAAAAAGGTCTAAGTCTTTTGTCGGGGCTGTAGAAAATAATTAAAGGTTCTTTTTTCAACTGTACCTTCACTTTCCTTTCCCAATATTTCTGTTACTCCCTTTTTTTTGTACCTGTCACTTCTATACCAGCAGATCTACTGTTATTAACAGAACTGTGTTCACCTTGTTGCAAAACAACCACCTCATTGCATTTTGTTTGCACATAATGTTGTTGTTTCTCTTAAAATGACTTAAATACCCAAGATTTAACAAACCTTTAATTCATACAAATATAGTAAAAAAAATTATAAAAAAATCTAAATGCCAGAATTAGTACATTGAAAAACCTAATCGGAACACTATTTTATTTTTGGGCTGACTGATATTTTTGTGTTGCAATTTGCTCCCTCCCTTTCTGTACACTAAATCCATGTGAATATCTGCCTGCTACATTTATTCATGTAACTTTCCAATCGATAATGATGTCCTTTAGCACAGTATTCTGACTGATGATAATAATGGGGTGCTAATGACAGCCTAACAGGTGCTAGCTGTTTAATACTCAAATAGGTTAATAAAGACAAAACTAGCATATTACAGATGAAACTGACCTGCACTTGAAGCCCTGAACAGGTTAGTAATTTCGCTACATTTAACTGTTTCTTCTGGCCGTTTCCTCTCCTTCCTTGAGTCGAGTCCCGCGCATCGACTCGGTTCAAAACTGTTTGACGGAGGCAAGGAACAGACGTGAAGCGCGGCGCTGCCAGTCAAGACTAACTGATTCATGATTTATTATCGATTTATTAGGGAATGCCACAGTCAGAAATTATCACTTTGGCACATTGGGAAGGCAAAAAAAAAAAATGATAATAAAAAAAGGGCAGCGGGCCAAATCAGCTGCCAGGCCACCGGGAAACGTCCCGGTGCTCCCAATGGCCAGTCCGCGCCTGCCCCGAACTGAACCAATTGACTCGCGAAACGCGCTGTGAAGCCCCGAACTGAATCAATTGACTCGCGAAACGCGCTGTGAAGCCCCGAACTGAACCAATTGACTCGCGAAACGCGCTGTGAAGCCCCGAACTGAATCAATTGACTCGCGAAACGCGCTCTGAAGCCCCGAACTGAACCAATTGACTCGCGAAACGCGCTGTGAAGCCCCGAACTGAATCAATTGACTCGCGAAACGCGCTGTGAAGCCCCGAACTGAACCAATTGACTCGCGAAACGCGCTCTTAAGCCCTGAACTGAACCAATTGACTCGCGAAACTCGCTGTGAAGCCCCGAACTGAACCAATTGACTCGCGAAACGCGCTGTGAAGCCCTGAACTGAACCAATTGAATCGCGAAACGCGCTCTTAAGCCCCGAACTGAACCAATTGAATCGCGAAACGCGCTCTTAAGCCCCAAACTTAACCAAATGACTCGCGAAACGCGCTCTGAAGCCCTGAACTGAACCAATTGAATCGCGAAACGCGCTCTTAAGCCCCGAACTGAACCGATTGAATCGCGAAACGCGCTCTTAAGCCCCGAACTGAACCAATTGAATCGCGAAACGCGCTCTTAAGCCCCGAACTGAACCAATTGAATCGCGAAACGCGCTCTGAAGCCCCGAACTGAACCAAATGACTCGCGAAACGCGCTCTGAAGCCCTGAACTGAACCAAATGACTCGCGAAACGCGCTCTGAAGCCCGAACTGAACCAATTGACTCGCGAAACGCGCTCTGAAGCCCGAACTGAACCAATTGACTCGCGAAACGCGCTCTGAAGCCCCGAACTGAATCAAATGACTCGCGAAACGCGCTCTGAAGCCCCGAACTGAACTAATTGAATCGCGAAACGCGCTCTTAAGCCCCAAACTTAACCAAATGACTCGCGAAACGCGCTCTTAAGCCCCGATCTTAACCAAATGACTCGCGAAACGCGCTCTTAAGCCCCGAACTTAACCAAATGACTCGCGAAACGCGCTCTGAAGCCCTGAACTGAACCAAATGAATCGCGAAACGCGCTCTTAAGCCCCGAACTTAACCAATTGAATCGCGAAACGCGCTCTTAAGCCCCGAACTTAACCAAATGACTCGCGAAACGCGCTCTGAAGCCCGAACTGAACCAATTGACTCGCGAAACGCGCTCTTAAGCCCCGAACTGAACCAATTGAATCGCGAAACGCGCTCTGAAGCCCCGAACTGAACCAATTGACTCGCGAAACGCGCTCTGAAGCCCCGAACTGAACCAATTGACTCGCGAAACGCGCTCTGAAGCCCCGAACTGAATCAAATGACTCGCGAAACGCGCTCTTAAGCCCCGAACTTAACCAAATGACTCGCGAAACGCGCTCCGAAGTCCCGAACTGAATCAATTGATTTGCGAAACGCACTCTTAAGCCCCGAACTTAACCAAATGACTCGCGAAACGCGCTCTGAAGCCCCGAACTGAACCAATTGAATCGCGAAACGCGCTCTTAAGCCCCGAACTTAACCAAATGACTCGCGAAACGCGCTCTGAAGTCCCGAACTGAATCAATTGAATCGCGAAACGCACTCTTAAGCCCCGAACTTAACCAAATGACTCGCGAAACGCGCTCTGAAGCCCCGAACTTAACCAATTGAATCGCGAAACGCGCTCTGAAGCCTCGAACTGAATCAAATGACTCGCGAAACGCGCTCTTAAGCCCCGAACTGAACCAATTGAATCGCGAAACGCGCTCTGAAGCCCGAACTGAACCAATTGACTCGCGAAACGCGCTCTTAAGCCCCAAACTTAACCAAATGACTCGCGAAACGCGCTCTTAAGCCCCGATCTTAACCAAATGACTCGCGAAACGCGCTCTTAAGCCCCGAACTTAACCAAATGACTCGCGAAACGCGCTCTGAAGCCCTGAACTGAACCAAATGAATCGCGAAACGCGCTCTTAAGCCCCGAACTTAACCAATTGAATCGCGAAACGCGCTCTTAAGCCCCGAACTTAACCAAATGACTCGCGAAACGCGCTCTGAAGCCCGAACTGAACCAATTGACTCGCGAAACGCGCTCTTAAGCCCCGAACTGAACCAATTGAATCGCGAAACGCGCTCTGAAGCCCCGAACTGAACCAATTGACTCGCGAAACGCGCTCTGAAGCCCCGAACTGAACCAATTGACTCGCGAAACGCGCTCTGAAGCCCCGAACTGAATCAAATGACTCGCGAAACGCGCTCTTAAGCCCCGAACTTAACCAAATGACTCGCGAAACGCGCTCCGAAGTCCCGAACTGAATCAATTGATTTGCGAAACGCACTCTTAAGCCCCGAACTTAACCAAATGACTCGCGAAACGCGCTCTGAAGCCCCGAACTGAACCAATTGAATCGCGAAACGCGCTCTTAAGCCCCGAACTTAACCAAATGACTCGCGAAACGCGCTCTGAAGTCCCGAACTGAATCAATTGAATCGCGAAACGCACTCTTAAGCCCCGAACTTAACCAAATGACTCGCGAAACGCGCTCTGAAGCCCCGAACTTAACCAATTGAATCGCGAAA
The DNA here is from genome assembly GCA_003573665.1 of Oxygymnocypris stewartii. Lineage (NCBI taxonomy): Eukaryota > Metazoa > Chordata > Actinopteri > Cypriniformes > Cyprinidae > Oxygymnocypris > Oxygymnocypris stewartii. Next base: position 345,143 of record QVTF01025494.1, on the reverse strand, counting down.
CGCGCTCTGAAGCCTCGAACTGAATCAAATGACTCGCGAAACGCGCTCTTAAGCCCCGAACTGAACCAATTGAATCGCGAAACGCGCTCTGAAGCCTCGAACTGAATCAAATGACTCGCGAAACGCACTCTGAAGCCTCGAACTGAATCAAATGACTCGCGAAACGCGCTCTGAAATCCCTAACTGAATCAAATGACTCGCTAACACGATCCGAAGCCCAGATCTGAATCAAATGATTCGCGAACTAGGGCTGTAGTACTCGAGTCCGGCCTCAGACGTTTTTCTATCATCTCGGCCTTGTCTTGGACTCGTTGGTATTTGGACTCGGACTTGGTCATCGGACTCGCCAAATGTTCAAGTTGGTCTCGACCGAGTCCAGCAATATATGCTTTTTTTTCTCTTTCAAAACAAAAACTCGCTTGTTCCGCAAATGGGTAATATAATTGCCATTGGTTTAACTCCATCTAGAACGGGCATTGTCATTGGTCCCCTGGTAAATGCACAGCTGCGTCATATGAGTGTGCTGCCTGGAGGCATAAATTATCTTTATTTTGGCCACAGACACGCTGTCGGCAAGTTGCATTATACAGTTTGGTTGTACAAAGTTCGTTGAAGTTTTCCCTCTCACTTTCCTTCGCTTTTAAATACCTTATTAATGCCCGTGTGCATTTTGCTTTCAATTTCATTTCAGGTCTTACAACGACACATTTTCTGCAATAAACATGGGACTTTAATTAACAAAACGAATAAAAATACACCATTACCATGCTATAAGCCTAATATAAAATTACAAACTTGCAAAATGTTTAAATGTAAAAAAAAAAAAATGACAATCATCAAACGCCGTGGCACCAAATGAATAAGAAAAAGAACGAATAAGAGCAAAACGAATAAAGCCCGGAGGCACGGAATACAACTGGATGTAAAATAAAATAAATTACACAAAAACGTAAATAAAGTAAAAAATAAGCAAACACTGTGGCAATGGCTGGGAGATTTATCAGATTTTATCGATTAATTCGAATTTAATGTTTTGCCACAATTAGATTTTTTATAAATCGAGGAATCGTGATTTTGAATAGAAATATTACCAAACGCTAGAATTAGACACTTTGGTAATATCAGTAAAGAGAACAGAACAATCCACCCGCATGTCAGTGCATGTGCTTAACCGCTCACATGTGATGCTCTCTAGGTGCCATTCACACAGAGTGTGTTTTTGTGTTGACGCGGGCAGTGGAATAGAAAAAATACAAGATGTGAGTTAAACATCTTTTAATAACTAGAGTGCCGCGTTTTTAGAAAGCCGTTTCATGCACGAGACGCTGCAAGAGACGCGAGCGCAACAGTCAAATGCGTCCATGCTTACATAGAAAAAACAATGGAACAGCAGCGTAATCAAATACAAAACCTGTGATGACCTACTACTGTATATCTGATATTTCAGGTTTGCATCCCGGTGACAGGCTGAGAACTGCTGTTCATTGTTTTACAGAGCCTTTATAGTTAATAATAGCACTCTAGGTGTTATACCTTCAGTCATTTTGAATTGGAATTACTTGAGTTTTTTTTGAGCATTTGTCTTGTATTATTTCTGAACATATAGCCTAATATGCACAATATACGTTTGTACAAGATGTAGTTGTAGTTCATCTTTTCTGCAAAGATATTTAGTGATTTGTTTAACATTTACATCATGAAGATGTAAGACATGAAGACGTCATGTGTAGTGCACTTAGAATATACTTTTCTTTAACTAGAGGGTTAATAAAGAGAAAGTTGCTTGAATCATGTTGTAGTTACATTTTCAAGTTGACTAGATAAAATCTTACAAAATCGAGAATTGGTCAAATATAAGTGAGATTGCTAAACCTAAAATATCCTCCTGAGGATAAAATATCCTCCTGAGACGAAAGTTCTCATGTCATTACATTGTTTAGACCATAAGAAAAAAACAAATTTTTTTGAAAAACTATTTTATTCATATTTGATTATATGTCCTCTGTAGAGGACACAAGGACTAAAATTAAATGGCATGAATAGACATAAAAACGGCAAAATCAATGGGAGTTCTTTTTAATCACCAAATACATTTTTAGGTTTCAGGATTGTTTTATACTAAACTTTGTTTAAGGATGATTCTCAACTATGTTTTAAAATGTATAACAAAATGATTTGATATACCATTTTGTTTTATGCAATATGTGTGTAAAAAAATCCATAAACTGGTTTCCCATTAAACACAGTGTATCTATACACTATATATAATTTGCATATTAATGTGTTGCTGTTGGGACAGAATGTTGAAAAAAAAATCATAATGGGAGTAATACATGGCCAGATTTTCATAATAATATATAATATTTCATAAGCAAACTGATATATAATTTATTTCCCTATTCAATAGCTATGTCTCCCAAAATGCATAATAAACATGCTTTTAGTCCTGGTGTCCTCTACATTGAACATCTCGTTTCGCTCTTCCTCTGAAGGAGCCACCCTTGATCTTCTTCCTCACGCCGCTGGACTGTTCTCCGTCATCATTCTCTCCCTCGTCTGCTTTCGGCCGGTTCCTCTTCTCTGAGCTCTCCTTCATCTCCTGACAGAAACAGACACACACACATTCATCAGACACACCTTCATACTCATCGGAGATCTCAAACACAGAAAGAGGACTCATGATCCGAGCGAATCTTTGCGCGTCGCTAACTCGCTCCACTAGCATCATCACTTCCTCTTCCTGTGTGGGGAAGGCGGGCAGTTTCTTCCCGATCAGCGCTTCGATTCGCTGGAACAGCTCCACATCATACCTGCACAAACAGAGCATGAGAAACCAGCACAGCTTTTTCTGCTTTACCAGCACAGAAGAATGAATAAGCCTGAGACTGACTGTGAGACAAAGGTGATGGATTTCCCAGATCTCCCGGCTCTGGCGGTGCGGCCCACACGATGGATGTAGTCCTGAGAGACAACAGATTCATCAACAACAAAACACACATAAAACTCAAATGCACTGAGCCAATATGTATTCTGATGACTGATCACGCAGTCTTTAATAATGTCTGAAAATATATCCAAACCTAATACAAGTAATGTGCTTTAAGTCCTGCGTTCTCACTCTGCAGCAAATGGTTTATATGTATTTATATATAGGGCTAAACAGCCATCTAGTGGGTACATCATGGTATTGCAGATGATAACTTGTGCATAATTTAGAGATTAATATTTAGTATAATCTCAAAACAATATAAATAAAAAATATTGAAATGAAATCATAAAAGCCCAAATGTGTCCCTGGAGCACAAAAGCAGTCATAAACAGCACAGGTATATTTGTAGAAATAGACAACAATACATTATATGGATAACAAATTATACATTTTTAATTTATGACAAAAATCATTAGGATATTAATAAGATCATGTTCCATGAAGATATTTTCTAAATTTCCTACCGTACATATATCAAAACTTAATTTTTTAGTAATATGCATGGCTAAGAACTTAATTTGAACAATTTTAAAGATGATTTTCTCAATATTTAGATTTTTTTAGATCAGATTCCAGATATTTTCCTATCATAACAAACCATATACATCAATGGAAAACAATATGAATCTCAATAAAATCTTCTGACTGGTTTTGTGGTCCAGGGTCACAAATATGTTTTCATTCTCATTTAACTCTGTCTTCATTAATTTGCATGTTCCTCTATAAACAGGGTTTCTGCAGAATTTTTAATCTCTGCACAAATACAATTAATACATGACCGTGGGGTAGGGCAACGTCTATAGTACCATAATAAACAGCAAAATGACTGTAAAAAGCATATTTTACAGTTCAGAGACAAGTTTTCACAAAAATAAAAGTTTTATAAAATGATAAACTTTAAATTTTCACCTTTAAACCATTTTTTTTTACTAAAAGTGTGCATCATCTTTTGAGTCAAATTCATGTATTTGGGCCATTACCAAGCAAATAAAATCAGTATCAACAGAATTGATCTGTGCAAAGCATCTGAAGGCATTTAGATGTATTTACACAGTTTAATAGCATGCTTTAACCAAATACAAATGCATAAGTAATGTTTTGATATTCTATACACAAAATGTTGAAAACTGATGTTTAAAATTATATATATTAAAATAAACACCTTTAAATGTGAATAAAAAAAAAAAAAATCGCCAACAAGTGAGTCGTTGCGACTGACCCGAATCATTTAACCGGTTGATTCATTCAGGAACGAATCACTCATGTTGCTCAGACACAAAACTGTGCTGTGGCGGTGTATGGAATGATTTTTGTTGGCAAAACAGAGCAAACACGGGAATTATGGTGTCTAAAACGTAAGTCTGTTTATTGAACTGTTGATGCGTAAACCCTGATAAGTGTTTGGGCTGTTTAGAGATCCCATGGCTCTGCGTTCAGGAATCTAATGCGAGAGGCGATAACTCTACCACTGAGCTACCAGGACAAACGTTTTAAAGAGTTCTTGCCTTAGCAATATCCTCTAGGCGTAAGTTTTCATTAAAGAAACAGAATGCACAATTAATTATCGTCTATTTTCTATCTTAAATTCCGATTTTATACACAATAATTTTTGTTTCTATAACGTGTGAATATATCCCCGATCGCATTCTGCAACGAGAATAATCAGAGCGGCTTGTTTATCGCAAGTTTTAATTTGATTTCCCGAGTCCGCTATTGGCTTATAGCCCGTTAGCAAAGCCAGCGCGGGTTCCACTAACACAGCTAATACCCCTTTTTACACACGCATACACACATTTAACATTGTTTCACTGTTACTTGCTTAAATGGCGGATTTGTGTCTACCTTTGTGTGCAGGTGAGGACACGTTCGAGCTGCATTCGGCGCAGCTCGAGCTGGAGGCCGTGGAGAGACGGATCCGCGAGCTGCTTGGGAAACAGGCCCAGCTGAGGAAACGGATAGCAACGCTGGAAACATCTCGGGCTGACGCTCATAAGTCCGGGGTAAGTATGCAGCGCGCTGCTAACACTCCCACCACCTCTACTCCGTGTGTTTCTCTGCACAGGCCCCGTGCACCCGGGACGCGATCGTCACAGATGGCCTTCACTCTGGCGCCGGGAAACCACGGACCCTGGGTGCAGCAGCGGAAGACGCGATCCAGGCCCCGGGCGATGACTTTTCCCCCTCCGGTCTTCGACATCTCATCCCGGAACCGCTTCGCCCCTCTCTGCGAGACTGATCGTGACGCTGTGGTCATCGGAGACTCAATCGTCCGGCATGTCCGTGCTACATTAGCTGAAGGTAAAGTGCACACTCATTGTCTCCCTGGTGCTCGTGTTCTTGATGTTTCTGTGCAGATACCCGCGATCCTGAAGGATGACGAGAGCGTTGCAGCTGTTGTGATTCACGCGGGGGCTAACGACACCAAGCTGCGGCAGACGGAGACACTGAAGAGGGACTTCAGGAGCCTGATCGAGACGGTACGCAGCACATCGCCAGCGACGACGATCATCGTGTCAGTACCTCTTCCCACGTATCGACGAGGACACGAACGGTTCAGTAGACTGTTTGCTTTAAATGAATGGTTGTTTTCATGGTGTACAGAGCAGAAAATTCTCTTTGTCAATAATTGGAATCTTTTCTGGGAGCGTCCTAGGCTATTTCGTGCTGATGGCCTGCACCCCAGCAGAGTCGGTGCGGAACTCCTGTCGGACAACATCTCCAGGACGCTACGCTCCATCTGACTAGTAAGCCAACTCTCCAATAACAGCTATGATGACTTTTGTTCTACCCACTTAAATGATAAAGGTACTTGTAGTGTCCAATCTATAAAGACTGTGTCTGTTCCCCGAATAGTGAGTTCAAAATATAAATTTAATGCAGGATCTAGAACAAATCTGATCGTGATTAAACCAGAAAAATGCAAAATAAATGAACAAAAACTATTTTTAAAACTTGGGCTCTTAAATATCCGATCACTCACACCGAAAGCAGTTATTGTAAATGAAATAATCACAGATAATAGTTTTGATGTACTCTGTCTGACTGAAACCTGGCTTAAAACAAATGATTATTTTGGTCTAAATGAATCTACTCCACCAAGCTACTGTTATAAGCACGAGCCTCGTGAGACTGGTCGTGGCGGCGGTGTCGCAACAATATATAGTGATATTCTCAATGTTACTCAGAAAACAGGATACAGGTTTGACTCATTCGAAATACTTATGCTCAATGTTAAACTGTCAGATAAGCAAAATAAATCTGTCCTATCTCTTGCTCTGGCTACTGTGTATAGACCGCCAGGGCCATATACAGATTTTCTAAAAGAATTTGCAGATTTCCTCTCAGACCTATTGGTTACTGTTGATAAAGCACTAATTGTTGGAGATTTTAACATTCACTTTGATAATACAAATGATGCGTTAGGACTTGCGTTTACTGACCTAATAAACTCTTTTGGTGTCAAGCAAAATGTCACCGGGCCCACGCATCGTTTTAATCATACGCTAGATTTAATAATATTGCATGGAATTGATCTAACTGATATAGATATCATACCTCAAAGTGATGATGTTACTGACCATTTCCTTGTATCATGCATGCTGCATATTACTGATATTAACTATATGGCTCCGCGTTATCGCCCAGGCAGAATTATTATTCCAGCCACTAAAGACAGATTCACAAATAACCTGCCTGATTTATCTCAACTGCTCTGTGTACCCATAAATACAGATGAACTAGACACAATTACTAGCAACATGGGAACTATCTTCTCCAATACGTTAGAAACTGTTGCACCCATCAAATTAAAAAAGGTTAGAGAAAAACGTGCCTGCGCCATGGTACAACAGTTATACCCATTCTCTCAAGAAAGAAACTCGTATTCTTGAGCGCAAATGGAGAAAAAGTAACTTGGAAGTCTTTAGAACTGCGTGGAAAAACAGTATGTCCAGATATAGACAGGCTCTAAAAACTGCAAGAACCGAGTATATCCGCAAACTCATAGATAATCACCAAAACAATCCAAGGTTTTTATTTAGCACAGTGGCTAGATTAACAAATAAACAGATGTCACCCGATCTAAATATTCCCTCACAGTTTAATAGTAATGAATTTATGAATTTCTTTACTGATAAAATAGATAATATCAGAAATACAATAACAAACGTAGATTCTACAGCGTCTAGTACTCAGCTTCATTCATCGCACCCAAAGAAAAACGTGCAGTGCTTTACAACTATAGGACAGGATGAGCTAAATAAACTTATCACTGCATCTAAACCAACAACATGTTTATTAGATCCTGTACCAACTAAACTATTGAAAGAGTTGTTACCTGTTGCAGAACAACCGCTTCTCAATATTATTAACTCCTCGCTATCTTTAGGTCACGTCCCAAAACCATTTAAGCTGGCAGTTATTAAGCCTCTTATTAAGAAACCAAAATTAGATCCTTGTGAACTGGCAAATTACAGGCCCATCTCAAATCTTCCGTTTATGTCGAAAATATTAGAAAAAGTAGTGTCTGCTCAATTGTGCTCCTTTTTGCAAAAAAATGATATCTATGAAGAATTTCAGTCAGGTTTCAGGCCCCGCCATAGCACAGAAACTGCACTTGTTAAAATTACAAATGACTTGCTTCTTGCGTCAGACAAAGGCTGTATCTCATTGCTAGTTTTACTTGATCTTAGTGCTGCGTTCGACACTATAGATCATGACATACTGATAGATCGATTACAAAACTATACAGGTGTTCAAGGGCAGGCTCTAAGATGGTTTAGATCCTACCTGTCCGATCGCTACCACTTTGTTTATTTAAACGGGGAGTCATCTCAATTATCACCAGTAAAGTATGGAGTACCACAAGGATCTGTCCTAGGTCCTCTATTATTTTCATTATATATGCTGCCCCTTGGTAATATTATTAGAAAATACGGGATTAGTTTCCATTGTTATGCTGATGACACTCAACTATATATCTCAACAAAACCAGATGAAACTTCTAAACTATCTAAGCTAACGGAGTGTGTTAAAAATATAAAAGATTGGATGACCAGTAATTTTCTCCTATTAAATTCAGATAAGACCGAGATATTACATATTGGACCTAAAAACAGTACACAGAATCTCTTGGATTACAATTTGCAACTAGACGGATGTACTGTCTTCCTCTACAGTAAAAAATCTGGGTGTTATATTAGACAGCAAACTATCTTTTGAAAATCATATTTCCAATGTTACAAAAACAGCATTCTTCCATCTTAGAAACATTGCCAAGCTACGGAACATGTTAAGTGTTTCTGATGCAGAAAAGTTAGTTCATGCATTCATGACCTCTAGACTGGACTATTGTAATGCACTGCTAGGTGGTTGTCCTGCATCTTCAATAAACAAGCTACAGATAGTACAAAATGCTGCAGCTAGAGTCCTTACCAGGTCAAGAAAATATGACTATATTACTCCAATTTTACAGTCTCTGCACTGGCTACCTATTAAGTTTCGTATCAGTTACAAAATATTATTACTTGCCTATAAAGCCCTAAATGATTTAGCTCCTAAATCACCTAACTAATCTTCTATCACGCTACAATCCAACCCGCTCCCTTAGGTCGCAAAACTCTGGACTCTTGGTAGTACCTAGAATAGCAAAGTCCACAAAAGGAGGTAGAACTTTTTCATATCTGGCTCCTAAACTATGGAATAGCCTTCCTGAAAACGTTCGGGGTTCAGACACACTCTCTCTGTTTAAATCTAGATTAAAGACGCATCTCTTTAGCCAAGCATTCATATAATGCATCTCACAATCTTGTTCTGCCAGTCTATCTGAACACATGCACATTATTATGCTTTAGCTTGGGTTATACTGATAATTTCATCCAGGGTTATTCCTGGATGGAAGCAACTGCTACGCTAATTGTCTTACTGTTTCTATGTTACTGCCACGGGATTAACATCCCGTGGTAGTTAGGAATTACACAAGCTTCAGTCTGGATCCTACCCTTAAACGATAGAGATGACCGAACACCTGAGAAGAGACGATGACAACCCCTCCGAGGACCTCCGAGATGAGCCCCAGAGACAGATCTCCAGTGAGGACCTCGTCACCTAGACATCCATCGGGGAAAGACCCCTGGAACCAGTGGACCACTTACACTCTGACTTTGCTGCAGTTGGAACAAACTACTGATTTGTCTGGCCGGAGGGGAACTGGCCCCCCGACTGAGCCTGGTTTCTCCCAAGGTTTTTTCTCCATTCTGTCACCGATGGAGTTTTGGTTCCTTGCCGCTGTCGCCTCTGGCTTGCTCAGTTGGGGACACTTCATTTCCAGCACAATCATCGACTTGATTGCACAGATATTATTTAAAGTGAACTAAGCTGGACAATGCCATTACTAAATTCAATAATGAAATGCATTCAGCTGATAATTAAGTTTTAAATCCTGTCATTTTACATTATTGACAAAATTTGCCTATTTTGATATTGTGCAGTGCTTTGTTACAATTTGTATTGTTAAAGGCGCTATATAAATAAAGGTGACTTGACTTGACTTGACAGTGACAGGATCGTGCATTAAGGCGCGCGTTATGTTCGTTATGATGCGCAAACGAACCGTGTATGCGCTCTCGGCTCACTCATATTTCTGCTTGAACAGATAGATAGGCTAACAAATAAAAGTGTAGTCTGCATAAAATTGTATTTATTTTATTCGTCTTGTATTTATTGACAGAAAAATGTCAATAACATTTTGCTGCCAACACGGAATAAAGTGTCACACAGAGAAAAAAAAGTTATATAAAAATTGTAATCCTTATTTTTATTAGTTTTGTCAGGATATAATTCGTTTATGCTAACATTTAGCCTACAACACAATAGGAAAAAAATGTAGGTTTAACCTAATATATATTTTATAAGTCTTGTCAAAACACCAAATTAATTTAACATCTTGCTGTTAACACAGTGAAAAGTGCAGCAGAGAAAAATAAATACATTCGACACAGTCTGTCATTTAAAATGATAGAATACAAAATACAATACAGCATAATACGAAAAAAAGGAAAGACGAGTTGCACGTCCTTCAATGACATCGCATTCACACTCCATCTTTATTCTGATCTGTCACTCATCACAACCTGCCAATCAATACTGTGATGCATGGCTCTCGTTCGTTCGGTGCACTGCATTGAGCAGCAGCGTTCAGTTGTAATTGCAGTGTCCTCTAACTGAACTAAATTATTTTATTACTATAAAAAAATTCTAAACGACGATGAGATCTACACTGCCGGGAAGAAATAAAAAGACAAAGAAGATGCAAGGCAAGATGAATGTAGAGCTGCTGGTCTCGTTGGTGTCTGAACACAATTACATTTATGACAAATTTGTATGGTTTTGACAAGCGCGTAAATACTTGCTCTCTTCTTCTGAGTGACAAGCGAGTGTCAGAAGCGTAAAGTTTAAAGCGCAAAGCGCCAATCTTGTGTACCGGGGTATTTCTGTTTTACATTAAGCGCCATCTATCGCCATCTAATGGCGCTTTTCCACTGCATGGTACGGCACGGTACGGTACGGTACGGTTCACTTTTGGGGGGTTTTCCACTGGGTACTGTACCTGGTACCTGATACTTTTTTAGTACCACTTCGGTCGAGGTTCCATGCAAGCCGTACCGTTACCAAAACGTGACGTGTAAACTCTGCTGATCACTGATTGGCCTGAGAAAATCGTCATTACTGCGTCACTGAACTTGCGACACGAGACCCTCCTCTACAGTCCTACCCGCTAGATTTAAATCAGCACAGCCAGCGACGGATCGGACGCAACCTCTGTTTAAACAAAGAAGTACAGATGTTCCTCTCGTTGATAGCCGAGGAGCGGATCCAGTGAGAGCTTGATGGCACGACGCCGAAGGAAAAAGCCTTCTGTATAACGTTACTTTTGAACTTGCTATATTTACAGAGTATGTTTTCTGTTTATATTTTTACCTCTGTATCTGTGTTTTGCTTCAATTAAAAACAATCTGATCGAATAAGTGTACCTCCAGACTATATTAAATATGTATCATTGTATGAGCACGTAACGAACCTTTTGAAAAAGACAAATGATTAATGCCGCGATTATAAAAACCATCACATAAATAAATAAAAAACAAGGGATACATTGTACATTTTGAAATATTCAAAAGTTTATTGATAATTCACTTTACAGAACACGCTGCATGAATAGTTAACTTAATCAAGTAACGCAGCACACCTGCACGAACATCCCTGCTCTCCTCCTCTACAACCCGTGTCACTGCCACAGTCTCTGCTGCTGGGGTAAATCCCAAGCATTCTCATAGACCTCTCCATTGCTGTTAAACACATCCCTGCTCTCCTCCTCTACAGCCCGTGTCACTGCACCACAGTCTCTGCTGCTGGGGGTAAATCACAAGCATTCTCATAGACCTCTCCATTGCTGTTAAAAACATCCCTCTCCTCCTCATCTACAGCCCGTGTCACTGCACCACAGTCTCTGCTGCTGGGGGTAAATCACAAGCATTCTCATAGACCTCTCCATTGCTGTTAAAAACATCCACATGCCGAGAATGAAGAACATTATTCCGTCTCCTTTCTTTGTTGTGAGTTTGTTTGTGGCGCGTTTACGATGATGTCACGGCAGTAGAGGCGGCGCAATTATAACGACGCGTGAATAATCCCGCCCACTCTATAGCGGTACTAAACTGCGGTGGAAATGCAACCGACCCGAACTGAGCCGTACCGTACCGTACCGAACCGTACTGTACCATGCAGTGGAAAAGCGCCATAAGGCTGTGTGCTCAGCCCGCTGCTTTTCACGCTGCTGACCCACGACTGCACTGCCAAGTTCAGCTCCAACCACATCGTCAAGTTTGCCGATGACACATCAGTGGTAGGTCTCATCAGCAACAACGATGAAACGCACTACAGAGAGGAAGTGGCACAGCTGGCTGAATGGTGTGGCGCTAACAACCTGTCCCTCAATGTGGAGAAGACAAAGGAGGTTGTGATGGACTTCAGGAGAAACCCCGTTGACCACCCCCCACTGACCATCGACACCTCGACTGTGGAGAGAGTCAGCAGCGCTAAATTCCTGGGGGTGCACATCACAGAGGACCTCACCTGGACTACCAACACCAAGTCTATCTCCAAGAAGGCACAACAGCGCCTACACTTTCTCCGCCGGCTGAAAAGAGCAAGCCTCCCTCCACCCATCCTCACCACCTTCTACAGGGGTACCATTGAGAGCGTGCTGACCAGCTGCATCACTGTCTGGTATGGGAACTGCTGTGCAGCAGACCGCAAGACCCTCCAGCGGACAGTGAACACCGCTGCAAAAATCATTGGTGCCCCTCTCCCCTCCATCCTGGACATTTTCCTTACACGATGCTCCAGCAAAGCAAAAAGTATCGTGGAGGACCCCACCCACCCCTCCCACAGTCTCTTCCAGCTCCTACCCTCAGGTAGACGGTACCGGAGTATCAGAGCCCGCTCCGCCAGACTGCTCAACAGCTTTTTCCCCCAGGCTGTGAGAGCCCTGAACTCACATCACCCGCCCCCCCCCCCCCCACCTTACCACATCTCAGGAAAAAACTGTTAAACTTTTATCTCTGTGGAATTCAGGTGAGCGGGCCTGCACAAGCCACCTGTAGCAACACACTCTCCTCTGCATGCACTAGACACTTTCACACACCATTGTGTGTCCATAATCCCACAAAAGACTGACTGTAATATACGACTGTAATGTATGTATGTTTACTGGCTCATGCACCACAAATCACCTTACACTGTTCCCCAGCCAGCTGCTTGAATGTCTCTCTTTTTGCACATGTACAGTATTTAAAGTCATCTGCACAGTTGTACAGTTTGTATTTTTTGTTTTTTTTTGTTTATGTATAGGTAACCACTTTTATATATAGCATATGTATAGTCAAAGCTGACAGTAGGTTAGATTGTGTATAGGTTTATACTGTTTTACTTTGTGTTGTATATCTGTATTTATGTAGCACCGTGGTCCTGTGAGGCACGACATCTCGTCCCACTATATGTCCACACATGTAGTGGAATGACAATAAAGCTCAACTTGACTTGACTTGATCTAATGTCAGGGAATGAATTTACATGTTCACTCGGCTCATCGTCAGCGAAAATCGCTTGGGTGTGAACACAAAAAAACGCGTTGAAAAACGCTGGTGAATAACACGCGCCGATATTCGTCCTGGTGTGTACGGGCCTTAAGGCTAATATCTGTGCGGTCACGTCCACTGGATCCTCATGAAAACAGCATGTATGATGCTGAGAGGTCGTGACCTTCAGTAAAGCTCCTGCTCTCTAGAATACACCACTGGATCTAAACAGGCCCGTGTGTGTTTCACACTCCTACGAGTTTCACCCTTCAACAAAACACACGTTCAGAGAAACAAAAAACATCTGCAAATATCACTATTCATGGCTAGTCATTTGTTTACTTATGAGATTCATAAGTTGTTGGTGTTTATGATATTTCTGCACTGGGTTTAAACCAGTTATTAACCACTTGTGGCAGAAAATAAATCTACGTTTTTATTTTAGATTTTTACTTTAAAAGTAAATTTTTGATTTGTACTTTGTTTTCAAGTTTGCCTTGAGCATTATAATTTTTTCCCAGTGTATTATTACGGTTTAGCTCAAAGCTCCACGTGTTTCATAACTTTGTGATGTATTTATTTGCTCTTGATTATGAGCCTCCGGTGAAAAAGAATTTTTTTTATGATTCTTATTTTTAGGCTCTAAATATTACTTGCTTACAGGGTTGGAACGACACGAGGGTTAATTAATGATAGAATGGGTGAACTATCCTTTAATCTTTTGATTTGACTTCTATATAGCAGCTGATACGCCATTATACAGTGCTGTTTTACACATGTAGTCAGAACGTGTTTATATAATTATTATATGTATAAGAGAAAACTACACGGTGCGGTACATTCATTTGCGCTGCTGCGTCACTTCCGGACCAGCGCCAAAGTCTCGCGATGACGCGCCGGGTGTTGCTAGGCGACTCAGAGGACAGCGTTTGGTTTGGCAGTTAACGACACGAGCACAAAGTAACTAACTAACAGCGTGTTTACAGGGAAAGGTAAGCGATCTCTTATTAAAGTCGTGTGTGGTCAGTTCGTTATCTGAACAGATGTCCTGCTGGAGAACAAGAAGAACAAAGTAAACAGCTGTGTTGCTAATCTGTTAGCCTGCGTGTTGTTTATTTCATGCTTTAGCTTGATTTACTTTACCAGCTTTGTTACTGAAAGACGGTATTTTACACATCGTGTTCTCTGTACACTCACAACGACAGCAGACCGATGAGTGTGTCTCAAACAGTGATATAATATTCACATATAAACCGTGTTTTAATGGCTCTCGTTACTCTGTGTTTGGAGAAGCACGTCTGTGAATGATTCACTCTGTTGACTCGGTTCTTTTCTGTGAATGATTCACTCTGTTGACTCGGTTCTTTTCTGTGAATGATTCACTCTTTTGACTCGGTTCTTTTCTATGAATTTGACATGTTTAATGAACGATTCACTCTGCTGAATCGGTTCTTTCAATGAATCGAGCATGTTTAATGAATGATTCACTCTGTTTACTCGGTTCTTTTCTATGAGTGTGACATGTTTAAGGTTCAAGGTTTCTTTATTTGTCACATAATAATTATACAGGGTATAATCAGAAGTGAAATGTAAAAAAAAAAAAACCTCCTTCGAGCCGGTATTGAGTTAATATTGACTCATGCTGCCCTGTCAGAAGCTACAGGACACATAAATTACATTATTTGTTTGAGAAATATGTCCATAGATAACAATTTGCATGGGATGCTGTAGATCCAAAGGTTGCCGGTTCTAGCCCCGCCTGGAGCAGTCATCTCTAACCAAAAACTCTAACTGAAATATTACGAATCGTACAATTAATAGCTTATTAATTGATACAAATAGGACAATGGCTTATTTTTCATGTCAGTCATACAGTAAAATATATGTACTTAAGTGAAAATATGTATGTGACAACGATATAGATAATACTTTACTTAATGTACATAGCAATGCAATAAATATTATTATCAATTAGTTGCACTAGCGTACACCTACACATGTATTTTTTGTTTTGACTAAAATATATACAATTATTATTACTATATCCACATGTATTGTTTGTATATATGCTTTAGAAAACATATCCAATACCCAATCTAATTTATAAATCAAAGGAATTAGAATTGAAAGTTTGAAATTGTTTTCTCTGAGTGACTGTTTGCAATAAATAAAGATAAAGGCCTTGCTGTTTAAATATATTAAACATTTATTACAAAATCTGAATTATCTCTTTCTTTCTCTATCACACACACACAGTAAGCATATCATAGATACAAAGAAATTGAATAACTATTTATAAAATACAAATATAAAATAAATAAACAAAATACACAAAGTAATAAAAGTAGAAGATTCTGGTCAGCTGGTAAAAACATATACAAATAAAATCAACACACAAAAACAGTAATCTACAGAAAAAGATAAAATACAATGAAATTGAATAATAGAGAATACAACACCAACACTTCATAATTTTAGGAAAATATTGTTGACACCTTTGTTGTATGGAATACACAACTACATGTCTGTGTCTCTCCAAACAAAGAAATTTTTCCCCTCAACTGCACTGGACATTTTACAATCTGTAATATTGTTTGACAGTGAATCATAAAAATGTGACCCCTTTCAATATGACAAAGCTTTATGTTGTATGATTGTACACACATCACTTTATCTAAATTTACCTTCAGATACATGTCATGCCACTTTCTCTGGTGGGGTGCCGGCCTGTGTTTCTTGCCTCAGAATGCCAGACCCCTACAGCAGCAAACTTTGACAGGTGTGACATCCACTCCTCGTCGCCCACAGCCCTGTGCTTTTTGAGCTTGGACGCCATCTTCCATTACTAGAGTAAATAAAATTGTAACTATTAAATTTAAATCTGTAACTATTCAGTACATGGTATAACCATATCAACATGGGTAGTTTTAACTCACTACTATACAAATCCTGTATATAGATAGCATTTGTAAATCAGCAAATTATAGCACACTTCACCTCAGTGTATAATATATTAATGCATAGTAGTAGTACATATATAAGTCATTTAGTACAATCATATGAAGTTTATTATCAGTTGGTAAACACAAAGTCTCCTGTTATAACAGGTGGAATACCTGAATACAACACAAAACTCATTCATGTGACAACGATATAGATAATACTTTACTTAATGTACATAGCAATGCAATAAATATTACTATCAATTAGTTGCACTAGCGGACACCTACACATGTATGTTTTGTTTTGACTAAAATATATAAAATGATTATTACTATATTCACATGTACTAATTTATAAATCAAAGGAATTAGAATTGAAAGTTTGAAATTGTTTTCTCTGAGTGACTGTTTGCAATAAATAAAGATAAAGACCTTGCTGTTGAAATATATTAAACATTTATTACAAAATCTGAATTATCTCTTTCTTTCTCTATCACACACACACAGTAAGCATATCATAGATACAAAGAAATTGAAGAATTATATATAAAATAAATAAACAAAATACACAAAGTAATAAAAGTAGAAGATTCTGGTCAGCTGGTAAAAACATATACAAATAAAATCAACACACAAAAACAGTAATCTACAGATTAAGAGAAAATTAAATGAAATTTAATAATAGAGAATTCAACACCAACACTTCATAAATTTAGGAAAATATTGTTGACACCTTTGTTGTATGGAATACACAACTACATGTCTGTGTCTCTCCAAACAAAGACATTTTTCCCCTCAACTGCACTGGACATTTTACAATCTGTAATATTGTTTGACAGTGAATCATAAAAATGTGACCCCTTTCAATATGACATAGCTTTATGTTGTATGATTGTACACACATCACTTTATCTAAATTTACCTTCAGATACATGTCATGCCACTTTCTCTGGCGGGGTGCCGGCCTGTTTTTCTTGCCTCAGAAGGCCAGACCCCTACAGCAGCAAACAACTAACAACAAACAAACAAAATTAAGCTCAGTTGAGCTTTATTTGTCACATACACAATTATACAGAGTATAATGAGGAGTGAAATGTGTTCTCTGCATTTAACCCATCCAAGTGGAGCAGTGGGCAGCCGACTGTGCAGCGCCCGGGGGAGCAGTTGGGGGTTTGGTGCCTTGCTCAAGGGTTTCACCTCAGTCATGGACACTTCCTGCTGGAACTTTGACAGGTGTGACATCCACTCCTCGTCGCCCAGAGCCCTGTGCTTTTTGAGCTTGGACGCCATCTTCCATTACTAGAGTAAATAAAATTGTAACTATTACATTTAAATCTGTAACTATTCAGTACATGGTATAACCATATCAACATGGGTAGTTTTAACTCACTACTATACAAATCCTGTATATAGATAGCATTTGTAAATCAGCAAATTATAGCACACTTCACCTCAGTGTATAATATATTAATGCATAGTAGTCATATATATATAAGTCATTTAGTACAATCATAGGAAGTTTATTATCAGTTGGTAAACACAAAGTCTCCTGTTATAACAGGTGGAATACCTGAATACAACACAAAACTCATTCATTTTGGGTGTAAAAAGGGAATAAACACCTGAATACAACACAAAACTTATTCATTTTGGGTGTAAAAAGGGAATACACACCTGCATACCACACAAAACTCATTCATTTTGGGTGTAAAAATTGAATAAACACCTGAATACAACACAAAACTCATTCATTTTGGCTATTAAAAGGGAATACAATCAGGTATTGTTCCAACGGTATACCAACGTTATAACCTACTAATTCACTTATAACAATATCAATCTTTTGATTCTCTGTCGAAAATACGTGTAAGCTAGCTATATTCATTCATAGCTAGCTAGCTAGCTAGCGAACTAAATAAAACAACACCTTATGTTACCTAAAACATGTAATAGTTTATTAAAAAAACGATTAAATGTTAACTCCAATATGGTTATTCTTATTATTAGCTAGCTAGTTAATTCAATTGAGGAATCTTACCCGGATGGATTAAATTCCCAAATCGCTAGAAGTTCAAAGACGAACTTAACGGCGGCTTTTTCCCCCCAAATAATTCACAAATATATTATAAAATAATTCGCTGTAAGCGATGGGACGCGGACTTAATGCGCATGCTCTTGCATCCCAGCTTCAAGATAGAAAAGGGCCACGGTGATTGGCTGTCATAAGATGCAGAAAATGGAAAGGGCGAGATCTGATAGGCTGTCATAAGATGGAAAAGGGCCACGGTGATTGGCTGTCATAAAATGGAAATGGCGAAATCTGATAGGCTGTCATAAGATAGAAAATGGAAAGGGCAAGATCTGATAGGCTGCCATAAGATGGAAATGCAGAGACGTCATTTGTTGATATGAACAGACGCTCGGTCTCCACGCACCGCTATCGAAGGGATGAAGCTGGAAGCCAGAACCTCAGCCTACTATGTTTCTGCAGCCCGACTGCTGTCAAAAAAAGCTTCTGACATGGTAAGATGCACTTGCCTTTCTAGGACGGAAGTAAAGAGGAGCCTGTCTTTCCATACCGGAAGTCGAACCAAGGTCGCCTGGGTGAAAACCAGTAATCCTGATGGGAACTGATTAGACACGAGCATGGGCTTCTGGCTCACTTTCCATGTGCATGGCCGGTGTGAGGTCAGGGTTGTGTAGCGGGCTACGCCTTTTGATGTCTGACTTTATCAATGTGAGAATAATCTAGCAAGACGAGAATCACCCAAAGGGATCCTAAGATCATTGAAAATATAGTGGAGGGAACCAAAGAGGAGCAAGCTTTCCCATAAGGGGAGTCGAACCCAATCCACCTGGGTGAAAACCAAGAATCCTGACCGCTAGACCATATGGGAACTGCTTGGAAACAGGCGTTGGCTTCTGGGTCACTTTCCATGTGCGTGGCCGGTGTGAGGTCAGGGTTGTGTAGCGGGCTACGCCTTTTGATGTCTGACTTTATCAATGTGAGAATAATCTGCCAAGACGAGAGTCACCCAAAGGGATCCTAAGATCATTGAAAATATAGTGGAGGGAACCAAAGAGGAGCAAGCTTTCCAATAAGGGGAGTCGAACCCCGTCCCCCTGGGTGAAAACCAAGAATACTGACCGCTAGACCATATGGGAACTGCTTGGAAACAGGCATTGGCTTCTGGGTCACTTTCCATGTGCGTGGCCAGTGTGAGGCCAGGTTTTTGTAGAGAACCATGGCTTTTAGTGTCTGACTTTATTGACGTGAGAATAATTTAACAAGACGAGAATCACCCAAAGGGATCCCCTGGTCACTGATCAGATAAAATGAACTGGACATTAAATCGCGTTCAGGTGAAAATAAACACATGCTTTTGAAAACATGCATGGTGTTGCATGGTAATCGTTATCTTGAGGACAAACAGTCTATCGTCAGTCTGTCAAGGTACAAAAATGACAAATTGTGAAATTAACAATGTCACTGAGAAGCAGTTTGGATTTGATAAGCTGCTGATTATTTGTTAGCTTGGTTTCATTTAGTTTGCAACGTTTTTCTCAGTGCTCAGGTGGCAGTTAGGAATATGGCTACAAAATATCTGTTAAAATAAAACAAACAAACAGAGGAACAACAATAACAACAAACACAGGCTGGAACGCCATCTTGCCTGCGGTCTCCTGTGGAGTGACTGAGACAGAAAATAATTGCAGAGCAAGCCAGCCAGGAGTCCAACCTAAAATGTTCTTATTTGAAGTCAGGTGCCTTATCTATTACGCCAAGGCCAGTGCCCATTAGTCATGGTAAAGTAGCAAGAAGAGAAACAGCGACGCGAGTTCGTGCCCCGCTCTGGCCAGCGATAGAATTGGGGGAATGTGTCTATTTGACACTGCTGGTGCATGCGTGTGTAATCATCATTGTCCCCCTCACTATAATCAAATGTTTCATTTAGTTTACATTTTTTTTCTCAGCGCTCAGGTGGCAGTTAGGAATCAGGCTACAAAACTTCTGCTGAAAAAAACAAAAAAACAGAGGAACAACAATAACAAAAAACACAGGCTGGAACGCCATCTTAACTGCGGTCTACTGTAGAGTGAGCGCGACGCAAAAAAAAACTCCAGAGCAAGTCAGCCGGTAGTCAAACCTAGAATCTTCTGATCTGTTGTCAGACCACTACTATGGCCCACCACTTGAGGCCAGCGGACATACAGACCTTCCCTGGTGGTCTAGTGGTTAGGATTTGGCGTTCTCACCGCCACGGCCTGGGTTCGATTCTCGGTCAGGGAAAGTAATTTTGCCCTGTGACGGTGGACCGTGAAATCCAGCTCTGTTTTATTTTTGAGAAGCCAGGCCCAAAAATACTGGTTGCCCCATGAAAAACTCCTTCCTTCGAGCCGGAATCATACCAGCGACCTAAGGATTTCCAGCAATTTTCCTACAGTCCTCCGCTCTACCATCTGAGCTATCGAAGGGATGAAGCTGGAAGCCAGAACCTCAGCCTACTATGTTTCTGTAGCCCGAATGCTGTCAAAAAAAGCTTCTGACATGGTAAGATGCACTTGCCTTTCGAGGACGGAAGTAAAGAGGAGCCTGTCTTTCCATACCGGAAGTCGAACCAAGGCCGCCTGGCTGAAAACCAGTAATCCTGATGGGAACTGCTTAGACACGAGCATGGGCTTCTGGCTCACTTTCCATGTGCGTGGCCGGTGTGAGGTCAGGGTTGTGTAGCGGGCTATGCCTTTTGATGTCTGACTTTATCAATGTGAGAATAATCTAGCAAGACGAGAATCACCCAAAGGGATCCTAAGATCATTGAAAATATAGTGGAGGGAACCAAAGAGGAGCAAGCTTTCCCATAAGGGGAGTCGAACCCCATCCACCTGAGTGAAAACCAAGAATCCTGACCGCTAGACCATATGGGAACTCCTTGGAAACAGGCATTGGCTTCTGGGTCACTTTCCATGTGCGTGGCCGGTGTGAGGCCAGGTTTTTGTAGAGAACCATGGCTTTTAGTGTCTGACTTTATTGATGTGAGAATAATTTAACAAGACGAGAATCACCCAAAGGGATCCCCTGGTCACTGATCAGATAAAATGAACTGGACATTAAATCGCGTTCAGGTGAAAATAAACACATCATGCTTTTGAATACATGCATGGTGTTGCATGGTAATCGTTATCTTGAGGACAAACAGTCTATCGTCGGTCTGTCAAGGTACAAAAATGACAAATTGTGAAATTAACAATGTCACTGAGAAGCAGTTTGGATTTGATAAACTGCTGATTATTTGTTAGCTTGGTTTCATTTAGTTTGCAACGTTTTTCTCAGTGCTCAGGTGGCAGTTAGGAATATGGCTACAAAATATCTGTTAAAATAAAACAAACAAACAGAGGAACAACAAACACAGGCTGGAACGCCATCTTGCCTGCGGTCTCCTGTGGAGTGACTGAGACAGAAAATAATTGCAGAGCAAGCCAGCCAGGAGTCCAACCTAAAATGTTCTTATTTGAAGTCAGGTGCCTTATCTATTATGCCAAGGCCAGTGCCCATTAGTCATGGTAAAGTAGCAAGAAGAGAAACAGCGACGCGAGTTCGTGCCCCGCTCTGGCCAGCGATAGAATTGGGGGAATGTGTCTGTTTGACACTGCTGGTGCATGCGTGTGTAATCATCATTGTCCCCCTCACTATAATCGAATGTTTTATTTAGTTTACATTTTTTTTCTCAGTGCTCAGGTGGCAGTTAGGAATCAGGCTACAAAACTTCTGCTGAAAAAAACAAACAAACAAACATTTGTTTGTTTCAAACAAACATTTCATTTGAAATGTCTCAGTGCGCCTGGTAAAATGGTCTCATTCTCCCAATCATAATGAAAAGCTAAAAGACGTTCTAAAGTATGAGAAGTTCTACAACTTAAAGGTGTGCCCTCCCCCTTATCTTCTATTCAAACCACCTCCTGTATGTAAATAAGTATTCTCTGCCACAGGAGATCAAGAAGCCATTTGGTTGCAAATTCTAAAGTCCAATTATAATACCACCATTTGGTGGGCTTATTGAATTATCTGGGTTTATAAGGAAACGTGACACAAAGTTCTGGGCGTCTGTAGGTTGACTGCCCACACAATTACTGTGTGTAATTTTCATTGCCAGGTAATTCCTCAATTCCTGAATTATTGTTATGTTATGGTTAACTGATGATTCTATTCTTGTAACATTGGAGTTTTGAATTATTGCTTCGATTACCTGGTCAATAAATTGTAACGTTTGATTCTATTCTAACTGCCTCTAAAGATTGCTTTCTCCCTATTAGATTAGTGGATTCATATATTTCCGCAAGCCTGCGTCAGTTTTAGCGACGGCTAATATCCGGCATCTTTTCAAGTCTACTTGAATGCAGAGGCGGGTACTAATTCCATTTAGGGACGGCGAATGCCATCTGGTCAGACTAAACTCGGGTACGCCTATACCTCTGACTTTTGATTTAATGTTACTTTAAACAAGTCTTTGACCAATCCAAAGCTATTACAAGTGTGGTATATTGATCTGCTAACATATCTAATAGTGGCCAAGAAACCTTACTGAAGTAAACGATTAAACTAAAGTTCTGAGGGGGCTCCAAGGGGGTTATTCGATGTCTCTGATTGTGTACGTGTGAATTAACGGAAAATCTTAGATACATAACCATAATTTACCTCTGATTGATGACCGGGCCTGACGAGATTGTGTCCGTGAGACCTGTGAAAAACAGGGCCTCTAAGCGATATAGTTTTCCCTACATCTGAGCGGATAAAGTATTAAAAAGAGCTGATAAGAATAATCAATCATTCGTTCATATTTTAATGATGCACAGATATCATTAAAACCTTTTCATTAATCATGGAGTCAGATGAAATAACGAGATAAAATATATAATGCACCATATGTGGTGAAATTCACCAAAATCTAACTCCAAAATCCAACTCCAAAATCCAACATTATGAATTGACAGCTGTAACTTATTTGACGGGACCTACATAGGCTTTCCGTGGACGGTCTTTTTTCAGTGTAAATATTAATATTGATGAGTTGTAATGTATATTAATATGTCACAGGGTATTTCCTGAGTGTAGTACTGTAAGTTTTACATAATAAAATTATAATAAACTTAAATAATGACTTATGAAAGCATTGTCCACGGAAAGCCTGTGGAGGCCCCGTCAAATAAGTTACGGGTGGTCATGCACCATATGTGGTGAAAATCACCAAAATCCAACTCCAAAATCCAACATTATGAAGTGACAGCTGTAACTTATTTGACGGGACCTACATAGGCTCGGTGAAAAGCGCATAAAGGTAAAGCTTTCTTAAGGCAACTGAGCGCAAAGGGTTCATACTTTTCTTCAAAAGGGAACAGCTGTTTCTACCCGCCACGTATTTCACTGTGCTCGATGCAACAGTCGCTCAGACATTCTGCCTCTGCGACTGTAAAGTGCAAAAAGAGGGCTCAAGCCACTGGTCGGATTTCTGAGAAACTCGATTTTGTTCGTACCTGCGCTAGCATGGCCTGCATTAGCAGTATATTTTTGATTAAACATCAAGAACAAAATATGAACAAATGCCTGAAGTGATGAGAGAAACATACAAATGTGCAGAGTGGGGGGGGGGCTGGAATTGAGAATAGCTGGGTCAACTATAGCACTCGCTTTCAAAACACGTTGTCACAGAGAAGGTTGTGAAGTAGGCTCCTATTTGCCGAGTACTGCCAGTCAAAAGCTAGCAGGTTCCACTGAGATTTGAACTCAGATCGCTGGATTCAGAGTCCAGAGTGCTAACCACTACACCATGGAACCAAGCAGTAGCAAGGGCGAGTGCCCTTCTGTTTTCAGTGTAGAAATGACTCAGAAGGAGGCTCTAAGAAAAGCAGCTGATCCGCTAGCATCAGTTTGGTGTCCGATAAGCACTACAGGCTCCCCTCTGCCGAAAGCCAAGATCGAAGCAGGGACCTTTAGATCTTCAGTCTAATAATCTCCCAACTGAGCTATTTTGTCCTTGGGGCACCAGTCTCTAACCGACTGAGCTAAACGCTCAAACGAAAGCCGTAGGTGAAAAACGAAACATCTAAAAACGAACACCACCTTTCAGCACATGCACTCTAATCCACCGAGCTAAATGGTCGACCAAGTTTAAATTGCAGATGAGGAACTAAGAAGATTGGCGAGATACAGGCTTGAAAATGCGCAGACACAGCTCTATCCTTAGTTGACGACGGCATGCTATTAAGAGGCCTGCAGACAGACAGCCCTTCCCTGGTGGTCTAGTGGTTCGGATTTGGCGCTCTCACCGCCATGGCCCGGGTTCGATTCCCGGTCAGGGAAAGAAATTTTGCCCTCTGACGGTGGACAGTGAAATCAAGCTCTGTTTTATCTTTGAGAAGCCAGGCCCAAAAAAACTGGTTGCCCCATGAGAAATCCTCCGCTCTACCATCTGAGCTATCGAAGGGACGAAGCTGGAGGCAAGAACCTCAGCCTACTATGTTTCTGTAGCCCGACTGCTGTAAAAAAAGCTTCTGACATGGTAAGATGCACTTGCCTTTCGAGGGGGGGGGGAAGGAGGGGGAAGGGGGGGTTGAAATGAAAGTTAATATTGACTCTGCTGCCCGTCAAAAGCTATAGGACACATAATTTACATTATTAGTTTGAGAAATATGTCCATAGATAACAATTTGCATGGGGTGCTGTAGATCCAAAGGTTGCCGGTTCGAGCCCCGCCTGGAGCAGGCATCTCTAACCAAAAACTCTAACTGAAATATCACGAATCGTTTAATTAACGACTCTTTTCTACACATATGTACTCTGGACTCTGAATCCAGCGATCTGAGTTCAAATCTCAGTGGAACCTGATAGTTTTTGACTGGCAGTACTCGGCAAATAGGAGCCTACTTCACAACCTTCTCTGTGGCAGCGTGTTTTGAAAGGGAGTGCTATAGTTGACCCAGCGATTCTCAATTCCAGTCCCCCCCCCCCACTCTGCACATTTGTATGTTTCTCTCATCACTTCAGGCGTTTGTTCTATTTGAACGTAAGTGCCCTGCGAAGCGGACATCACAGGATATTCCGCCAAGATTTCAGTTCGAAACGAACGTATGTTCCATTCAAAGAGCATTGATGTGTGCGAGACGTGAATTTAGATTGTATATATTTACAGAGGTATATTATGTCACACTCGTCCTTGTTTGAAGACGTTGCACAAAGCAAATCCAAGAATGAATGTGCTGAAATGAAGTAAACTTCAACAGATTTCCCCTGCTCAGGGAGTAGGGAGCAATGAACACTGTGAAGGGACCATGTTAATCGGAACACAGTTCATGCACGGAACTCACTTCTAATGGGCAGATTATCTGTATCAGGTGTGTTAACAAAGAGAGACATTTAAAATATGCAGAGCGTTTGGTGCTAGGACTGGAATTGAGAACAACTGCTTTAACCGTGCCCCTGTGAGCAATCTGACACGGTGAGTGTTCCCAAAGA
Source organism: Oxygymnocypris stewartii (assembly GCA_003573665.1). Taxonomy (NCBI): domain Eukaryota; kingdom Metazoa; phylum Chordata; class Actinopteri; order Cypriniformes; family Cyprinidae; genus Oxygymnocypris; species Oxygymnocypris stewartii. The sequence continues at coordinate 319,568 of QVTF01025494.1, read as the reverse complement.
ATCTAGAACACACATTAAGCTGAACAGGAACAACGTTGAAAAAAATTGAGCAGACTGGTTTCACAGTTACCTTCTGTGCCACAATGTGGCCTTCTGCCATTTAATTCAGCTAACGTATTTCGTTCTTGATGTTTAATCAAAAATATACTGCTAATGCAGGCCATGCTAGCGCAGGTACGAAAAAATCGAGTTTCTCAGAAATCCGACCAGTGGGTTGAGCCCTCTTTTTGCACTTTACAGCTGCAGAGGAAGAATGTCTGAGTGACTGAAGCATCGAGCACAGTGAAATACGTGGCAGGTAGAAACAGCTGTTCCCTTTTGAAGAAAAGTATGAACCCTTTGCGCTCAGTTGCCTTAAGAACGCTTTACCTTTATGCGCTTTTCACCGAGCTTGCACCTAAAGATTTCGGCTTGCTTCCAGAAAACAGGTTTCCGTAGTGTAGTGGTTATCACATTCGCCTCCCGCACGGTGGCCAGTAGGTTTAGAGCGCTAACTAGCCAATAGGAACAAAGGGAATTCCAGGGAGGCGGACTGAATAAATTACACAAAATTGTAGGTTAGAATCCCGCCTCGTCCACAAAATTAATTTTTAATCGTTTTTCATCTAAATACACTTTAAGTACGATTATGTAGATAAACTTTGTGCCCAAAGATAAAATAAGATTATTATAATTGTATTATGCAAAACTTACAGTACTACACTCAGGAAATACCCTGTGACATATTAATATACATTACAACTCATCAATATTAATATTTACACTGACAAAATACCGTCCACGGAAAGCCTATGTAGGTCCCAACACATAAGTTACAGCTGTCACTTCATAATGTTGGATTTTGGAGTTGGATTTTGGAGTTGGATTTTGGTGAATTTCACCACATATGGTGCATGACCACCCGTAACTTATTTGACGGGGCCTCCACAGGCTTTCCGTGGACAATGCTTTCATAAGTCATTATTTAAGTTTATTGTAATTGTATTATGTAAAACTTACAGTACTACACTCAGGAAACACCCTGTGACAAGTTAATATACATTACAACTCATCAGTATTAATATTTACACTGAAAAAAGACCTTCCACGGAAAGCCTATGTAGGTCCCGTCAAATAAGTTACAGCTGTCACTTCATAATGTTGGATTTTGGAGTTGGATTTTGGTGATTTTCACCACATATGGTACATGACCACCCGTAACTTATTTGACGGGGCCTCCACAGGCTTTCCGTGGACAATGCTTTCATAAGTCATTATTTAAGTTTATTATAATTTTATTATGTAAAACTTACAGTACTACACTCAGGAAATACCCTGTGACATATTAATATACATTACAACTCATCAATATTAATATTTACACTGAAAAAAGACCGTCCACGGAAAGCCTATGTAGGTCCCGTCAAATAAGTTACAGCTGTCACTTCATAATGTTGGATTTTGGAGTTGGATTTTGGTGAATTTCACCACTTATGGTGCATGACCACCCGTAACTTATTTGACGGGGCCTCCACAGGCTTTCCATGGACAATGCTTTCATAAGTCATTATTTAAGTTTATTATAATTTTATTATGTAAAACTTACAGTACTACACTCAGGAAACACCCTGTGACAAGTTAATATACATTACAACTCATCAATATTAATATTTACACTGAAAAAGGTCCGTCCACGGAAAGCCTATGTAGGTCCCGTCAAATAAGTTACAGCTGTCACTTCATAATGTTGGATTTTGGAGTTGGATTTTGGTGAATTTAACCACATATGGTGCATGACCACCCGTAGCTTATTTGACGGGGCCTCCACAAGCTTTCCGTGGACAATGCTTTCATAAGTCATTATTTAAGTTTATTATAATTGTATTATGTAAAACTTACAGTACTACACTCAGGAAACACCCTGTGACAAGTTAATATACATTACAACTCATCAATATTAATATTTACACTGAAAAAGGTCTGTCCACGGAAAGCCTATGTAGGGCCCGTCAAATAAGTTACAGCTGTCACTTCATAATGTTGAATTTGGAGTTGGATTTTGGTGATTTTCACCACATATGGTGCCTGACCACCCGTAACTTATTTGACGGGGCCTCCACAGGCTTTCCGTGGACAATGCTTTCATAAGTCATTATTTAAGTTTATTATAATTGTATTATGTAAAATTTACAGTACTACACTCAGGAAACACCATGTGACAAGTTAATATACATTACAACTATATATTTTCACCACATATGGTGCATGACCAACCGTAACTTATTTGACGGGGCCTCCACAGGCTTTCCGTGGACAATGCTTTCATAAGTCATTATTTAAGTTTATTATAATTTTATTTTGTAAAACTTACAGTACTACACTCAGGAAACACCCTGTGACAAGTTAATATACATTACAACTCATCAGTATTAATATTTACACTGAAAAGTTTATTATAATTTTATTATGTAAAACTTACAGTACTACACTCAGGAAACACCCTGTGACAAGTTAATATACATTACAACTCATCAATATTAATATTTACACTGAAAAAGGTCCGTCCACGGAAAGCCTATGTAGGTCCCGTAAAATAAGTTACAGCTGTCACTTCATAATGTTGGATTTGGAGTTGGATTTTGGTGATTTTCACCACATATGGTGCCTGACCACCCGTAACTTATTTGACGGGGCCTCCACAGGCTTTCCGTGGACAATGCTTTCATAAGTCATTATTTAAGTTTATTATAATTGTATTATGTAAAATTTACAGTACTACACTCAGGAAACACCATGTGACAAGTTAATATACATTACAACTATATATTTTCACCACATATGGTGCATGACCAACCGTAACTTATTTGACGGGGCCTCCACAGGCTTTCCGTGGACAATGCTTTCATAAGTCATTATTTAAGTTTATTATAATTTTATTTTGTAAAACTTACAGTACTACACTCAGGAAACACCCTGTGACAAGTTAATATACATTACAACTCATCAATATTAATATTTACACTGAAAAAGGTCCGTCCACGGAAAGCCTATGTAGGTCCCGTCAAATAAGTTACAGCTGTCACTTCATAATGTTGGATTTTGGTGATTTTCACCACATATGGTGCATGACCACCCGTAACTTATTTGACGGGGCCTCCACAGGCTTTCCGTGGACAATGCTTTCATAAGTCATTATTTAAGTTTATTATAATTTTATTATGTAAAACTTACAGTACTACACTCTAAAAAACGCTGGGTTGTTTTTTCAACCCAAATGCTGGGTTGAGACCGCTGGGTAAGGGCGTTGGGTTGTTTTAACCCAATTTGGGTTGAAAATTGGTCTTGATCATAACCCAGCGGCGCTGGGTTGGGAACGCCGACGTGAAGGAGAGCACGCACGTCACGTCAACTTCCGACGGCACCCCGACGACACCAGTGCGAGAAGCCGCCATTTTCTCAGCCTGAAAGAAGCGAGAAGCGAGTGAAAGACGTTATGGTAAGTAAAGATTAAAAATGTAAAGTTATCATTCATTGTTTGTGTCTGGGAGTATTTTGAGGTTTCATGGAAGGCGGAAATAGTCCGAAAATAGCTTATATTTAAAAATACGCGGACGTGGTTTTCACCTCAGAAACGGAGATCATAACGGTCTCTTTTACTGAACAGAAGTGGTAGCTTAACGTACATTTATAACGTCCGTGAGTATATTATGTCATATATAAATACGAGTTTACAATATTTGCTCTTTTTGAGGTGTTAATATACGGTTATTAACATGTTAATTCGTTATCTTATTGATCGCGGTTAAACTGAATATAGTTTCCTAAAGGAAACGGTGTTATGTAATAAAGACTAGCATAATTATTTTGAGGCTAATTAAGTGATAATTGTTAACAGTAATGTCTTGCATGTAATATTTCAGACTTGCTGAGCTTGTGTCTTCATTGTGCCCGCGCCGGGAGAAGGACAGAGCAGCCTGCTTGTGTGAGGAGGAGGCGGTTTTCTCAGTTTCTTCAGAAGAGAGGGAAAGACCGTTTTGAGGCAAGTAAACTTCATAATTACATCACTTTTTTTTTACTAAGAGTAAAATAATGTTTCTTTGTTTTTTGTAGATTTTGAAAGCCAGAGACATAGGAGAGCATCATTATTTTCAGATTGATATAAGTGATTATTAGAAAATATTTGTTTCTGTTGTCTCCTGCTTCTTTACTTCACATTTGAATTTAACAACAGTATGATTACGTGTTCGTATTTTATATAAACCATAAGTGTTTCTTTTTTTCATTGCAGAACCCAAACCAATTTAGGAGTTAAGGACAAAATCCTGCTTGTGTGAGGAGGAGGTGGTTTTCTCAGCTTCTTCGGAAGAGAGGGAACGACCGTTTAAGGCAAGTAAACTTCATAATTTCATGTTATCAATTTGTTTTTACTAAAAGTAAAAGAATGTTTCTTTGTTTTTTGTAGATGTTGATTGCCAGATACATAGGAGAGCATCATTCTTTTGAGATTGATGTAAGTTATTATTAGAAAATAAATGTTTCTGTTGTCTCCTGCTTGTTTACTTCACGTTTTAATGTAACAACAGTATGATTACGTGTTCATATTTTATATAAACCATTGATGTCTGTGTTTTTCATTGCAGAACCCAAACCAACTTTGGAGTTGTCTGATTTGGAGAGTCATCATTCGTAGACTTAATTTCTTAAAGGAATAGTTCACACAAAAAATGTTTTACTTGCCCTCATGTCATTCCAAACCTATAAGACTTGTGTCTTTCTTTAGAACACAAATTAATATATTTTACATTTTCTTATTTTTTTCTTAATCCATTGATAGTCTAGATAATCAGTATTTTCAAGCTTCATAAATAGAGTTATTGTAGAAGTAATACATTCCAATATTTGTATATATCTTAAATTACATGATAGCGAACATGTCTGTTCAGAAGAAAATATTGGTCTCCCAGACTGGCAATGGAGGACAAAAATTAAGACAATATTAAATATATTTATTTTTGTTCCAGAAATTAGGAGAGTTTATATGGGTCTGGAACAACATGGGGAGTAAATTATGACCATTTTAATTTTTTGGTGAACTAACCCGTGAAAGAGCAGCCCTCCACGTACTTGGACATTTGTAAGGTATGTGAATGTCATGTCTGTTTTAATGTTTCTGTAAAGAAACTTTCTGAAAGCAATATATTTACTTAAACAATATCACATGCCCTCACACTAGTGCTGCCATTATAGCATTCTAGAGCGCTGTTAATGTGCCTACAGACCTTAAACAACCACACAAAGTGACAGACTATTTACCTGTCCTTACTGATGTGGATGCACCTCTATCTGAAAATGGATAGTTTCATTAAATGTTTTTCTCTTTTTAGGCCACTGATGAAGAACAGGCGGTGACTGGGATGAATGCTGGTCAAAGAGGAGAATTTCCCCCAAACTGATACTACAGTAGTTTTAAAGGAGGTCGCTGCCCTGGATGCTGTAAAAGATGTCACATGATGTGCTGATGGGGCTTCTTCATGACTATATCAATTATGATAAAGAGATCATGAAAATTGGCAGTGATGCATGATCTGTATTCATGGACTATGAAACAAACTGTAAGTGTATAATTTGTAAAAAGCAAATGTTAAATGCTTGTCCTGTGTTTAGTAGAGATGTAGTTTACACTCAGTCATTCACACACATGCTCACATTCTTTCACACACATATGTTTCTGGTTAATGTTAGAATATCAGTGCTAATGTTGTGGTTTATTTCCAGAATAGTTTGTAAAGAATTTCACTATTAACTAATTGTACAAGTATTGTATAATAGTGTTTTTGTATATTTTGTTATACAATGTACCAAAAAAGTCTTGATTCAACAAATGTTCATTTATAAACTCTGTAGCTGTTAATGCCATACTTTTCTGCATTTCTTCTTAACATGCATGTTACTTTTTGACTGTTTTCTCTTGTTGTTTTTAATAAATATTTACCTTTTGATCGTCATTCTTTGTGTGTAAAAGTTATTTTAAAATGAACAAGATTTGTAGATTTAATATCTAGCTCGATTTGGGTTCATTTTAGCCTAGCAATGTAGTAATTTTAAACCATGAAAAAGCAACCCAGCCTGCTGGGTTAAACATAATAACCCAAATGGTTGGGTTAAAATAACCCAGCGCTGGGTTGGTCCCTTTTTGACCCAGCGCTGGGTTACCAAAATAACCCAAATTGGGTTGTTTTCAACCCAGCAGTTTTTAGAGTGTACACTCAGGAAATACCCTGTGACATATTAATATACATTACAACTCATCAATATTAATATTTACACTGAAAAAAGACTGTCCACGGAAAGCCTATGTAGGTCCCGTCAAATAAGTTACAGCTGTCACTTCATAATGTTGGATTTTGGAGTTGGATTTTGGTGAATTTAACCACATATGGTGCCTGACCACCCGTAGCTTATTTGACGGGGCCTCCACAAGCTTTCCGTGGACAATGCTTTCATAAGTCATTATTTAAGTTTATTATAATTTTATTATGTAAAACTTACAGTACTACACTCAGGAAACACCCTGTGACAAGTTAATATACATTACAACTCATCAATATTAATATTTACACTGAAAAAGGTCTGTCCACGGAAAGCCTATGTAGGTCCCGTCAAATAAGTTACAGCTGTCACTTCATAATGTTGGATTTGGAGTTGGATTTTGGTGATTTTCACCACATATGGTGCCTGACCACCCGTAACTTATTTGACGGGGCCTCCACAGGCTTTCCGTGGACAATGCTTTAATAAGTCATAATTTATGTTAATAATCATTTTATTATGCAAAAGCACATAGCTACGCTAAGGAAACACTGACATACCGCCGTACTAAATTTTGAGGCCCTGTGACCTTTTGACCCCTATAAACCCAACATTCCACATGCAACGTATTCAATATAAACTTCACAGGTGATTCCAGCTGGAGACTGGAAAAAAATGCTTAGTTTGCTACTAAAAATAGAAGGTATTTGCAGATTAAAGAGTGCAACGCAATCTGTAGTTTGATTTGCGTTCCAAGAAGCGTGCGACGGAAAAGTCAGACTCATCCCTGCTTGGAGGTTTCCGTAGTGTAGTGGTTGTCACGTTTGCCTCACACGCAAAAGGTCCCCAGTTCGAAACTGGGCGGGAACAATCTCTCTTTTTTTCATGAGGATTCCAGCAGAGCAATGGAAAAATGCTTAGTTTGCTGCTAAAACAAAAGTTATTTGCCGATTAAAGAGTGTAACGCAATCTGTAGTTTGATTGCAGGTTTCCGTAGTGTAGCGGTTATCACGTTCGCTTAACACGCGAAAGGTCCCCTGTTCAAAACTGGGCGGGAACAATCTCTCTTTTTTTCACAATTGTTCAATTAGCTTTCTGTTGAGAAGGAAATCAACTCTACAAAGCCTTTGCGGCCAAGAGGGATGAAGACCGTCGCTAAAGCTGTAGTTGATGCAAAAATGAAAGTCTTGAGGATTCCAGCAGAGCAATGGAAAAAAATGCTTAGTTTGCTGCTAAAACAGAAGGTATTTGCAGATTAAAGAGTGCAACGCAATCTGTAGTTTGATTCGCATTCCAAGAAGCGTGTGAGGGAAAAGTCAGACTCAGCTCTGGTTGCAGGTTTCCGTAGTGTAGTGGTTATCATGTTCGCATCACACACGAAAGGTCCCCTGTTTGAAACTGGGCGGGAACAATCTCTCTTTTTTTCAAAATTGTTCAATTAGCTTTCTGTTGAGGAGGAAATCAACTCTACAAAGCCTTTGCGGCCAAGACGGATGAAGACTGTCGCTAAAGCTGTAGTTGATGCAAAAATGAATGTCTTGAGGATTCCAGCAGAGCAATGGAAAAATGCTTAGTTTGCTGCTAAAACAGAAGTTATTTGCAGATTAAAGAGTGCAACGCAATCTGTAGTTTGATTCGCGTTCCATGAAGCGTGCGACGGAAAAGTCAGACTAAGCCCTGGTTGCAGGTTTCCGTAGTGTAGAGGTTATCACGTTCGCCTAACACGCGTAAGGTCCCCAGTTCAAAACTGGGTGGGAAAAATCTCTCTTTTTTTCACAATTGTTCAATTAGCTTTCTGTTGAGGAGGAAATCAACTCTACAAATCCTTTGCGGCCAAGAGGGATGAAGACCGTCGCTAAAGCTGTAGTTGATGCAAAAATGAAAGTCTTGAGGATTCCAGCAGAGCAATGGTAAAAATGCTTAGTTTGCTGCTAAAAATAGAAGGTATTTGCAGATTAAAGAGTGCAACGCAATCTGTAGTTTGATTCGCGTTCCAAGAAGCGTGCGACGGAAAAGTCAGACTCTGCCCTGGTTGCAGGTTTCCGTAGTGTAGTGGTTATCACATTTGCCTAACACGCGAAAGGTCCCCAGTTCAAAACTGGGCGGGAACAAGCTCTCTTTTTTACACAATTGTTCAATTAGCTTTCTGTTGAGGAGGAAATCAACTCTACAAAGGCTTTGCGGCCAAGAGGGATGAAGACCGTCGCTAAAGCTGTAGTTGATGCAAAAATGAAAGTCTTGAGGATTCCAGCAGAGCAATGGAAAAAAATGCTTAGTTTGCTGCTAAAAATAGAAGGTATTTGCAGATTAAAGAGTACAACGCAATCTGTAGTTTGATCCGCATTCCAAGAAGCGTGTGACGGAAAAGTCAGACTCAGCCCTGCTTGCAGGTTTCCGTAGTGTAGTGGTTATCACGTTTGCCTAACACGCGAAAGGTACCCAGTTCAAAACTGGGCCGGAAAAATCTCTCTTTTTTTCACAATTGTTCAATTAGCTTTCTGTTGAGGAGGAAATCAACTCTACAAAGCCTTTGCGGCCAGAAGGGATGAAGATCGTCTCTAAAACTGTAGTTGATGCAAAAATGCTTGAGGATTCCAGCAGAGCAATGGAAAAATGCTTAGTTTGCTGCTAAAATAAAAGTTATTTGCAGATTAAAGAGTGTAACGCAATCTGTAGTTTGATTCGCGTTCCATGAAGCGTGCGACGGAAAAGTCAGACTCAGCCCTGGCTGCAGGTTTCCGTAGTGTAGTGGTTATCACGTTCGCTTAACACGCGAAAGGTACCCAGTTCAAAACTGGTCAGGAACAATCTCTCTTTTTTTCACAATTGTTCAATTAGCTTTCTGTTGAGGAGGAAATCAACTCTACAAAGCCTTTGCGGCCAAGAGGGATGAAGATCGTCTCTAAAGCTGTAGGTGGATAGGTTATCCAATAGGTTGGATGCCAAGGAATTTTGGTCTCTTTCCCCCTCGAACAAAAGAAAAAGACAGGTGACATCTGCCGAAACCCGGGATCGAACCTGTCCCTGCAGAGTTTAGCTCCAACCCTAATCAAACACACCTGACGCAGCAGATCAAGGTATTCAGGATGCAGTTAGGCATTTTTATCCCATGGTTTTTCAGGGTTTGAGCTAAACTCTGCAGGAGAGTGGCCCTCCAGGATCGACGTTCCCCACCCCTGAATAAGACCTTGGGGTTGGATGCCAAGGAATTTTGGTCTCTTTCCCCCTCGAACAAAAGAAAAAGACAGGGGACATCTGCCGAAACCCAGGATCGAACCAGGGACCTTTAGATCTTCAGTCTAACGCTCTCCCAACTGAGTTATTTTGGCCACAACCATAAGCTGTTTAGCAACCGGGATGTCTGTGAGACCACCCTTTACTTTGCCAGAAGAGCAGAGCTGAGCACCCAGAGGTTGGCCAGGTACCACCTAGATTTGAATGCGGATTGCTTGATTCAGAGTACAGAGTGCTTACCATTACACCATGGAACCTTGAGAAAAGAATATGTTGGTCACAGAGCCACAAAGATTAAACCCCTTTAAGGCTAGCAAAAACAAAACGTGTGAATGTTTTTTTTTTCATGCAGCAAGAGAAGTTAACCAGTTCCACCGAGATTTGAACTCTGATCACTGGATTCAAAGTCCAGAATGCTAACCATTACACCACGGAACCTACACTGTTTTGCTTTTGGTCCTCTGGGAATCAGAGAGCACTGTGGCTGTGGGGAAGCAGTTAAACCAGAAGTGGGGAATGTTGATCCTGGAGGGCCGGTGTGCCTGCAGAATTTAGCTCCAACCCTAATCAAACACACCTGACGCAGCAGATCAAGGTCTTCAGGATGCAGTTAGGCATTTTTATTCCATGGTTTTTCAGGGTTTGAGCTAAACTCTGCAGGAGAGTGGCCCTCCAGGATCGACGTTCCCCACCCCTGAATAAGACCGTGGGGTTGGATGCCAAGGAATTTTGGTCTCTTTCCCCCTCGAACAAAAGAAAAAGACAGGGGATATCTGCCGAAACCCAGGATCGAACCAGGGACCTTTAGATCTTAAGTCTAACGCTCTCCCAACTGAGCTATTTTGGCCACCTTCATAAGCTGTTTAGCCACCGGTATGTCTGTGAGACCACCCTTTAGTTTGCCAGAAGAGCAGAGCTGAGCACCCAGAGGTTGGCCAGGTCCCACATAGATTTGAATGCGGATTCCTTGATTCAGAGCACAGAGTGCTTACATTACACCATGGAACCTTGAGAAAAGCATATGTTGGTCACAGAGCCACAAAGATTAAACCACTTTAAGGCTAGCAAAAACAAACGTGTGAATGTTTTTTTTTCATGCAGCAAGAGAAGCTTACCAGTTCCACCGAGCTTTGAACTCAGATCACTAGATTCAAAGTCCAGAGTGCTAACCATCAAACCATGGAACCTACACTGCTTTGCTTTTGGTCCTCTGGGAATCAGAGAGTGCTCTGGCTGTGCGGAAGCAGTTAAACCAGAAGTGGGGAATGTTGATCCTGGAGGGCCGGTGTCCCTGCAGAGTTTAGCTCCAACCCTAATCAAACACACCTGACGCAGCAGATCAAGGTCTTCAGGATGCAGTTAGGCATTTTTATTCCATGGTTTTTCAGGGTTTGAGCTAAACTCTGCAGGAGAGTGGCCCTCCAGGATCGACGTTCCCCACCCCTGAATAAGACCGTGGGGTTGGATGCCAAGGAATTTTGGTCTCTTTCCCCCTCGAACAAAAGAAAAAGACAGGGGACATCTGCCGAAACCCAGGATCGAACCTGGGACCTTTAAATTTTCAGTCTAACGCTCTCCCAACTGAGCTATTTTGGCCACCTACATAAGCTGTTTAGCCACCGGTATGTCTGTGAGACCACCCTTTACTTTGCCAGAAGAGCAGAGCTGAGCACCCAGAGGTTGGCCAGGTCCCACATAGATTTGAATGCGGATTGCTTGATTCAGAGTGCTTACCATTACACCATGGAACCTTGAGAAAAGAATATGTTGGTCACAGAGCCACAAAGATTAAACCACTTTAAGGCTATCAAAAACAAACGTGTGAATGTTTTCTTTTCATGCAGCAAGAGAAGTTCACCAGTTCCACCGAGATTTGAACTCAGATCACTGGATTCAAAGTCCAGAGTGCTAACCATTACACCATGGAACCTACACTGCGTTGCTTTTGGTCCTCTGGGAGGCAGAGACTGTTGTGGCTGTGCGGAAGCAGTAAAACCAGAAGTGGGGAATGTTGATCCTGGAGGGCCGGTGTCCCTGCAGAGTTTAGCTCCAACCCTAATCAAACACACCTAACGCAGCAGATCAAGGTCTTCAGGATGCAGTTAGGCATTTTTATTCCATGGTTTTTCAGGGTTTGAGCTAAACTCTGCAGGAGAGTGGCCCTCCAGGATCGACGAATCCCCACCCCTGAATAAGACCGTGGGGTTGGATGCCAAGGAATTTTGGTCTCTTTCCCCCTCGAACAAAAGAAAAAGACAGGGGACATCTGCTGAAACCCAGAATCGAACCAGGGACCTTTAGATCTTCAGTCTAACGCTCTCCCAACTGAGATATTTTGGCAACCTTCATAAGCTGTTTAGCCACCGGGATATCTGTGAGACCACCCTTTACTTTGCCAGAAGAGCAGAGCTGAGCACCCAGAGGTTGGCCAGGTCCCACATAGATTTGAATGCAGATTCCTTGATTCAGAGCACAGAGTGCTTACATTACACCATGGAACCTTGAGAAAAGCATATGTTGGTCACGAGCCACAAAGATTAAACCACTTTAAGGCTAGCAAAAACAAATTTGTGATTTTTTTTTTCATGCCGCAAGAGAAGTTCACCAGTTCCACCAAGATTTGAACTCAGATCACTGGATTCAAAGTCCAGAGTGCTAACCGTTATACCATGGAACCTACACTGCGTTGCTTTTGGTCCTCTGGGAGGTAGAGAGTGTTGTGGCTGTGCGGAAGCAGTTAAACCAGAAGTGGGGAATGTTGATCCTGGAGGGCCGGTGTCCCTGCAGAATTTAGCTCCATCCTAATCAAACACACCTGACGCAGCAGATCAAGGTCTTCAGGATGCAGTTAGGCATTTTTATTCCATGGTTTTTCAGGGTTTGAGCTAAACTCTGCAGGAGAGTGGCCCTCCAGGATCGACATTCCCCACCCCTGAATAAGACCGTGGGGTTGGATGCCAAGGAATTTTGGTCTCTTTCCCCCTCGAACAACAGAAAAAGACAGGGGACAACTGCCGAAACCCAAGATCAAACCAGGGACCTTTAGTCTAAAGCTCTCCCAACTGAGCTATTTTGGCCACCTTCATAAGCTGTTTAGCCACCGGCATGTCTGTGAGACCACCCTTTACTTTGCCAGAAGAGCAGAGCTGAGCACCCAGAGGTTGGCCAGGTACCACCTAGATTTGAATGCGGATTGCTTGATTCAGAGTACAGAGTGCTTACCATTACACCATGGAACCTTGAGAAAAGCATATGTTGGTCACAGAGCCACAAAGATTAAACCACTTTAAGGCTATCAAAAACAAAAGTGTGAATCTTTTTTTTTCATGCAGCAAGAGAAGTTTACCAGTTCCACCGAGCTTTGAACTCAGATCACTAGATTCAAAGTCCAGAGTGCTAACCATTACACCATGGAACCTACACTGCTTTGCTTTTGGTCCTCTGGGAATCAGAGAGTGCTGTGGCTGTGGGGAAGCAGTTAAACCAGAAGTGGGGAACGTTGATCCTGGAGGGCCGGTGTCCCTGCAGAGTTTAGCTCCAACCCTAATCAAACACACCTGACGCAGCAGATCAAGGTCTTCAGGATGCAGTTAGGCATTTTTATTCCATGGTTTTTCAGGGTTTGAGCTAAACTCTGCAGGAGAGTGGCCCTCCAGGATCGACGAATCCCCACCCCTGAATAAGACCGTGGGGTTGGATGCCAAGGAATTTTGGTCTCTTTCCCCCTCGAACAAAAGAAAAAGACAGGGGACATCTGCTGAAACCCAGGAATCGAACCAGGGACCTTTAGATCTTCAGTCTAACGCTCTCCCAACTGAGATATTTTGGCGACCTTCATAAGCTGTTTAGCCACCGGGATAGTCTGTGAGACCACCCTTTACTTTGCCAGAAGAGCAGAGCTGAGCACCCAGAGGTTGGCCAGGTCCCACATAGATTTGAATGCGGATTCCTTGATTCAGAGAACAGAGTGCTTACCATTACACCATGGAACCTTGAGAAAAGCATATGTTGGTCACAGAGCCACAAAGATTAAACCACTTTAAGGCTAGCAAAAACAAACGTGTGATTTTTTTTTTCATGCCGCAAGAGAAGTTCACCAGTTCCACCTGAGATTTGAACTCAGATCACTGGATTCAAAGTCCAGAGTGCTAACCATTACACCATGGAACCTACACTGCGTTGCTTTTGGTCCTCTGGGAATCAGAGAGTGCTTGTGGCTGTGCGGAAGCAGTTAAACCAGAAGTGGGGAATGTTGATCCTGGAGGGCCGGTGTCCCTGCAGAGTTTAGCTCCAACCCTAATCAAACACACCTGACGCAGCAGATCAAGGTCTTCAGGATGCAGTTAGGCATTTTTATTCCATGGTTTTTCAGGGTTTGAGCTAAACTCTGCAGGAGAGTGGCCCTCCAGGATCAACGTTCCCCACCCCTGAATAAGACCGTGGGGTTGGATGCCAATGAATTTTGGTCTCTTGCCCCCTCGAACAAAAGAAAAAGACAGGGTACATCTGCCGAAACCCAGGATCGAACCAGGGACCTTTAGATCTTCAGTCTAACGCTCTCCCAACTGAGCTATTTTGGCCACAATCATAAGCTGTTTAGCCACCGGGACGTCTGTGAGACCACCCTTTACTTTGCCAAAAGAGCAGAGCTGAGCACCCAGAGGTTGGCCAGGTACCACCTAGATTTGAATGCGGATTGCTTGATTCAGAGTACAGAGTGCTTACCATTACACCATGGAACCTTGAGAAAAGAATATGTTGGTCACAGAGCCACAAAGATTAAACCACTTTAAGGCTAGCAAAAACAAACGTGTGAATGTTTTTTTTTTCATGCAGCAAGAGAAGCTTAACCAGTTCCACCGAGATTTGAACTCTGATAACTGGATTCAAAGTCCAGAATGCTAACGATTACACCATGGAACCTACACTGTTTTGCTTTTGGTCCTCTGGGAATCAGAGAGCGCTGTGGCTGTGGGGAAGCAGTTAAACCAGAAGTGGGGAACGTTGATCCTGGAGGGCCGGTGTCCCTGCAGAGTTTAGCTCCAACCCTAATCAAACACACCTGACGCAGCAGATCAAGGTCTTCAGGATGCAGTTAGGCATTTTTATTCCATGGTTTTTCAGGGTTTGAGCTAAACTCTGCAGGAGAGTGGCCCTCCAGGATCGACGTTCCCCACCCCTGAATAAGACCGTGGGGTTGGATGCCAAGGAATTTGGGTCTCTTTCCCCCTCGAACAAAATAAAAAGACAGGAGACATCTGCCAAAACCCAGGATCGAACAAGGGACCTTTAGATCTTCAGTCTAAACGCTCTCCTAACTGAGTTATTTGGGCCACAATCATAAGCTGTTTAGCCACGGGGATGTCTGTGAGACCACCCTTTACTTTGCCAGAAGAACAGAGCTGAGCACCCAGAGGTTGGCCAGGTACCACCTAGGTTTGAATGCGGATTGCTTGATTCAGAGTACAGAGTGCTTACCATTACACCATGGAACCTTGAGAAAAGCATATGTTGGTCACAGAGCCACAAAGATTAAACCACTTTAAGGCTATCAAAAACAAAAGTGTGAATCTTTTTTTTTCATGCAGCAAGAGAAGTTTACCAGTTCCACCGAGCTTTGAACTCAGATCACTAGATTCAAAGTCCAGAGTGCTAACCATTACACCATGGAACCTACACTGCTTTGCTTTTGGTCCTCTGGGAATCAGAGAGTGCTGTGGCTGTGGGGAAGCAGTTAAACCAGAAGTGGGGAACGTTGATCCTGGAGGGCCGGTGTCCCTGCAGAGTTTAGCTCCAACCCTAATCAAACACACCTGACGCAGCAGATCAAGGTCTTCAGGATGCAGTTAGGCATTTTTATTCCATGGTTTTTCAGGGTTTGAGCTAAACTCTGCAGGAGAGTGGCCCTCCAGGATCGACGAATCCCCACCCCTGAATAAGACCGTGGGGTTGGATGCCAAGGAATTTTGGTCTCTTTCCCCCTCGAACAAAAGAAAAAGACAGGGGACATCTGCTGAAACCCAGAATCGAACCAGGGACCTTTAGATCTTCAGTCTAACGCTCTCCCAACTGAGATATTTTGGCGACCTTCATAAGCTGTTTAGCCACCGGGATATCTGTGAGACCACCCTTTACTTTGCCAGAAGAGCAGAGCTGAGCACCCAGAGGTTGGCCAGGTCCCACATAGATTTGAATGCGGATTCCTTGATTCAGAGAACAGAGTGCTTACATTACACCATGGAACCTTGAGAAAAGCATATGTTGGTCACAGAGCCACAAAGATTAAACCACTTTAAGGCTAGCAAAAACAAACGTGTGATTTTTTTTTCATGCCGCAAGAGAAGTTCACCAGTTCCACTGAGATTTGAACTCAGATCACTGGATTCAAAGTCCAGAGTGCTAACTATTACACCATGGAACCTACACTGCGTTGCTTTTGGTCCTCTGGGAATCAGAGAGTGTTGTGGCTGTGCGGAAGCAGTTAAACCAGAAGTGGGGAATGTTGATCCTGGAGGGCCGGTGTGCCTGCAGAATTTAGCTCCAACCCTAATCAAACACACCTGACGCAGCAGATCAAGGTCTTCAGGATGCAGTTAGGCATTTTTATTCCATGGTTTTTCAGGGTTTGAGCTAAACTCTGCAGGAGAGTGGCCCTCCAGGATCGACGTTCCCCACCCCTGAATAAGACCGTGGGGTTGGATGCCAAGGAATTTTGGTCTCTTTCCCCCTCGAACAAAAGAAAAAGACAGGGGACATCTGCCGAAACCCAGGATCGAACCAGGGACCTTTAGATCTTCAGTCTAAAGCTTTCAATGAGCTATTTTGGCCACCTTCATAAGCTGTTTAGCCACCGGCATGTCTGTGAGACCACCCTTTACTTTGCCAGAAGAGCAGAGCTGAGCACCCAGAGGTTGGCCAGGTACCACCTAGATTCGAATGCGGATTGCTTGATTCAGAGTACAGAGTGCTTACCATTACACCATGGAACCTTGAGAAAAGAATATGTTGGTCACAGAGCCACAAAGATTAAACCACTTTAAGGCTAGCAAAAACAAACGTGTGAATGTTTTTTTTTCATGCAGCAAGAGAACTTAATCAGTTCCACCGAGATTTGAACTCTGATAACTGGATTCAAAGTCCAGAATGCTAACGATTACACCATGGAACCTACACTGTTTTGCTTTTGGTCCTCTGGGAATCAGAGAGCGCTGTGGCTGTGGGGAAGCAGTTAAACCAGAAGTGGGGAACGTTGATCCTGGAGGGCCGGTGTCCCTGCAGAGTTTAGCTCCAACCCTAATCAAACACACCTGACGCAGCAGATCAAGGTCTTCAGGATGCAGTTAGGCATTTTTATTCCATGGTTTTTCAGGGTTTGAGCTAAACTCTGCAGGAGAGTGGCCCTCCAGGATCGACGTTCCCCACCCCTGAATAAGACCGTGGGGTTGGATGCCAAGGAATTTTGGTCTCTTTCCCCCTCGAACAAAAGAAAAAGGACATCTGCCGAAACCCAGGATCGAACCAGGAACCTTTAAATCTTCAGTCTAGT
>QVTF01025494.1:262500-297500 GCA_003573665.1 Oxygymnocypris stewartii | reverse complement strand
AGGTCTTCAGGATGCAGTTAGGCATTTTTATTCCATGGTTTTTCAGGGTTTGAGCTAAACTCTGCAGGAGAGTGGCCCTCCAGGATCGACGTTCCCCACCCCTGAATAAGACCGTGGGGTTGGATGCCAAGGAATTTTGGTCTCTTTCCCCCTCGAACAAAAGAAAAAGACAGGGGACATCTGCCGAAACCCAGGATCGAACCAGGGACCTTTAGATCTTCAGTCTAAAGCTTTTTGGCTATTTTGGCCACCTTCATAAGCTGTTTAGCCACCGGCATGTCTGTGAGACCACCCTTTACTTTGCCAGAAGAGCAGAGCTGAGCACCCAGAGGTTGGCCAGGTACCACCTAGATTCGAATGCGGATTGCTTGATTCAGAGTACAGAGTGCTTACCATTACACCATGGAACCTTGAGAAAAGAATATGTTGGTCACAGAGCCACAAAGATTAAACCACTTTAAGGCTAGCAAAAACAAACGTGTGAATGTTTTTTTTTTCATGCAGCAAGAGAACTTAACCAGTTCCACCGAGATTTGAACTCTGATAACTGGATTCAAAGTCCAGAATGCTAACGATTACACCATGGAACCTACACTGTTTTGTTTTTGGTCCTCTGGGAATCAGAGAGCGCTGTGGCTGTGGGGAAGCAGTTAAACCAGAAGTGGGGAACGTTGATCCTGGAGGGCCGGTGTCCCTGCAGAGTTTAGCTCCAACCCTAATCAAACACACCTGACGCAGCAGATCAAGGTCTTCAGGATGCAGTTAGGCATTTTTATTCCATGGTTTTTCAGGGTTTGAGCTAAACTCTGCAGGAGAGTGGCCCTCCAGGATCGACGTTCCCCACCCCTGAATAAGACCGTGGGGT
Source organism: Oxygymnocypris stewartii (assembly GCA_003573665.1). Lineage (NCBI taxonomy): Eukaryota > Metazoa > Chordata > Actinopteri > Cypriniformes > Cyprinidae > Oxygymnocypris > Oxygymnocypris stewartii. The sequence continues at coordinate 296,635 of QVTF01025494.1, read as the reverse complement.
TGGATGCCAAGGAATTTTGGTCTCTTTCCCCCTCGAACAAAAGAAAAAGGACATCTGCCGAAACCCAGGATCGAACCAGGAACCTTTAAATCTTCAGTCTAGTGCTCTCCCAACTGAGCTATTTTGGCCACATTTATAAGCTGTTTAGCCACCGGGATGTCTGTGAGACCACCCTTTACTTTGCCAGAAGAGCAGAGCTGAGCACCCAGAGGTTGGCCAGGTACCACCTAGATTTGAATGCGGATTGCTTGATTCAGAGTACAGAGTGCTTACCATTACACCATGGAACCTTGAGAAAAGAATATGTTGGTCACAGAGCCACAAAGATTAAACCACTTTAAGGCTAGCAAAAACAAACGTGTGAATGTTTTTTTTTTCATGCAGCAAGAGAAGTTAACCAGTTCCACCGAGATTTGAAATCAGATCACTGGATTCAAAGTCCAGAGTGCTAACCATTACACCATGGAACCTACACTGTTTTGCTTTTGGTCCTCTGGGAATCAGAGAGCGCTGTGGCTGTGGGGAAGCAGTTAAACCAGAAGTGGGGAACGTTGATCCTGGAGGGCCGGTGTCCCTGCAGAGTTTAGCTCCAACCCTAATCAAACACACCTGACGCAGCAGATCAAGGTCTTCAGGATGCAGTTAGGCATTTTTATTCCATGGTTTTTCAGGGTTTGAGCTAAACTCTGCAGGAGAGTGGCCCTCCAGGATCGACGTTCCCCACCCCTGAATAAGACCGTGGGGTTGGATGCCAAGGAATTTGGGTCTCTTTCCCCCTCGAACAAAATAAAAAGACAGGAGACATCTGCCAAAACCCAGGATCGAACAAGGGACCTTTAGATCTTCAGTCTAAACGCTCTCCTAACTGAGTTATTTGGGCCACAATCATAAGCTGTTTAGCCACGGGGATGTCTGTGAGACCACCCTTTACTTTGCCAGAAGAACAGAGCTGAGCACCCAGAGGTTGGCCAGGTACCACCTAGGTTTGAATGCGGATTGCTTGATTCAGAGTACAGAGTGCTTACCATTACACCATGGAACCTTGAGAAAAGCATATGTTGGTCACAGAGCCACAAAGATTAAACCACTTTAAGGCTATCAAAAACAAAAGTGTGAATCTTTTTTTTCATGCAGCAAGAGAAGTTTACCAGTTCCACCGAGCTTTGAACTCAGATCACTAGATTCAAAGTCCAGAGTGCTAACCATTACACCATGGAACCTACACTGCTTTGCTTTTGGTCCTCTGGGAATCAGAGAGTGCTGTGGCTGTGGGGAAGCAGTTAAACCAGAAGTGGGGAACGTTGATCCTGGAGGGCCGGTGTCCCTGCAGAGTTTAGCTCCAACCCTAATCAAACACACCTGACGCAGCAGATCAAGGTCTTCAGGATGCAGTTAGGCATTTTTATTCCATGGTTTTTCAGGGTTTGAGCTAAACTCTGCAGGAGAGTGGCCCTCCAGGATCGACGAATCCCCACCCCTGAATAAGACCGTGGGGTTGGATGCCAAGGAATTTTGGTCTCTTTCCCCCTCGAACAAAAGAAAAAGACAGGGGACATCTGCTGAAACCCAGAACCGAACCAGGGACCTTTAGATCTTCAGTCTAACGCTCTCCCAACTGAGATATTTTGGCGACCTTCATAAGCTGTTTAGCCACCGGGATATCTGTGAGACCACCCTTTACTTTGCCAGAAGAGCAGAGCTGAGCACCCAGAGGTTGGCCAGGTCCCACATAGATTTGAATGCGGATTCCTTGATTCAGAGAACAGAGTGCTTACATTACACCATGGAACCTTGAGAAAAGCATATGTTGGTCACGACCCACAAAGATTAAACCACTTTAAGGCTAGCAAAAACAAACGTGCGATTTTTTTTTCATGCCGCAAGAGAAGTTCACCAGTTCCACTGAGATTTGAACTCAGATCACTGGATTCAAAGTCCAGAGTGCTAACCATTACACCATGGAACCTACACTGCGTTGCTTTTGGTCCTCTGGGAATCAGAGAGTGTTGTGGCTGTGCGGAAGCAGTTAAACCAGAAGTGGGGAATGTTGATCCTGGAGGGCCGGTGTGCCTGCAGAATTTAGCTCCAACCCTAATCAAACACACCTGACGCAGCAGATCAAGGTCTTCAGGATGCAGTTAGGCATTTTTATTCCATGGTTTTTCAGGGTTTGAGCTAAACTCTGCAGGAGAGTGGCCCTCCAGGATCGACGTTCCCCACCCCTGAATAAGACCGTGGGGTTGGATGGCAAGGAATTTTGGTCTCTTTCCCCCTCGAACAAAAGAAAAAGACAGGGGACATCTGCCGAAACCCAGGATCGAACCAGGGACCTTTAGATCTTCAGTCTAAAGCTTTTTGGCTATTTTGGCCACCTTCATAAGCTGTTTAGCCACCGGCATGTCTGTGAGACCACCCTTTACTTTGCCAGAAGAGCAGAGCTGAGCACCCAGAGGTTGGCCAGGTACCACCTAGATTCGAATGCGGATTGCTTGATTCAGAGTACAGAGTGCTTACCATTACACCATGGAACCTTGAGAAAAGAATATGTTGGTCACAGAGCCACAAAGATTAAACCACTTTAAGGCTAGCAAAAACAAACGTGTGAATGTTTTTTTTTTCATGCAGCAAGAGAACTTAACCAGTTCCACCGAGATTTGAACTCTGATAACTGGATTCAAAGTCCAGAATGCTAACGATTACACCATGGAACCTACACTGTTTTGTTTTTGGTCCTCTGGGAATCAGAGAGCGCTGTGGCTGTGGGGAAGCAGTTAAACCAGAAGTGGGGAACGTTGATCCTGGAGGGCCGGTGTCCCTGCAGAGTTTAGCTCCAACCCTAATCAAACACACCTGACGCAGCAGATCAAGGTCTTCAGGATGCAGTTAGGCATTTTTATTCCATGGTTTTTCAGGGTTTGAGCTAAACTCTGCAGGAGAGTGGCCCTCCAGGATCGACGTTCCCCACCCCTGAATAAGACCGTGGGGTTGGATGCCAAGGAATTTTGGTCTCTTTCCCCCTCGAACAAAAGAAAAAGGACATCTGCCGAAACCCAGGATCGAACCAGGAACCTTTAAATCTTCAGTCTAGTGCTCTCCCAACTGAGCTATTTTGGCCACCTTTATAAGCTGTTTAGCCACCGGGATGTCTGTGAGACCACCCTTTACTTTGCCAGAAGAGCAGAGCTGAGCACCCAGAGGTTGGCCAGGTACCACCTAGATTTGAATGCGGATTGCTTGATTCAGAGTACAGAGTGCTTACCATTACACCATGGAACCTTGAGAAAAGAATATGTTGGTCACAGAGCCACAAAGATTAAACCACTTTAAGGCTAGCAAAAACAAACGTGTGAATGTTTTTTTTTTCATGCAGCAAGAGAAGTTAACCAGTTCCACCGAGATTTGAAATCAGATCACTGGATTCAAAGTCCAGAGTGCTAACCATTACACCATGGAACCTACACTGTTTTGCTTTTGGTCCTCTGGGAATCAGAGAGCGCTGTGGCTGTGGGGAAGCAGTTAAACCAGAAGTGGGGAACGTTGATCCTGGAGGGCCGGTGTCCCTGCAGAGTTTAGCTCCAACCCTAATCAAACACACCTGACGCAGCAGATCAAGGTCTTCAGGATGCAGTTAGGCATTTTTATTCCATGGTTTTTCAGGGTTTGAGCTAAACTCTGCAGGAGAGTGGCCCTCCAGGATCGACGTTCCCCACCCCTGAATAAGACCGTGGGGTTGGATGCCAAGGAATTTGGGTCTCTTTCCCCCTCGAACAAAATAAAAAGACAGGAGACATCTGCCAAAACCCAGGATCGAACAAGGGACCTTTAGATCTTCAGTCTAAACGCTCTCCTAACTGAGTTATTTGGGCCACAATCATAAGCTGTTTAGCCACGGGGATGTCTGTGAGACCACCCTTTACTTTGCCAGAAGAACAGAGCTGAGCACCCAGAGGTTGGCCAGGTACCACCTAGGTTTGAATGCGGATTGCTTGATTCAGAGTACAGAGTGCTTACCATTACACCATTGCCCCTTTAGAAAAGCATATGTTGGTCACAGAGCCACAAAGATTAAACCACTTTAAGGCTATCAAAAACAAACGTGTGAATGTTTTTTTTTTCATGCAGCAAGAGAAGTTAACCAGTTCCACCGAGATTTTAACTCAGATCACTGGATTCAAAGTCCAGAGTGCTAACCATTACACCATGGAACCTACACTGCTTTGCTTTTGGTCCTCTGGAGGCAGATAGCGCTGTGGCTGTGGGGAAGCAGTTAAACCAGAAGTGGGGAACGTTGATCCTGGAGGGCCGGTGTCCCTGCAGAGTTTAGCTCCAACCCTAATCAAACACACCTGACGCAGCAGATCAAGGTCTTCAGGATGCAGTTAGGCATTTTTATTCCATGGTTTTTCAGGGTTTGAGCTAAACTCTGCAGGAGAGTGGCCCTCCAGGATCGACGTTCCCCACCCCTGAAGAAGACCGTGGGGTTGGATGCCAAGGAATTTTGGTCTCTTTCCCCCTCGAACAAAAGAAAAAGACAGGGGACATCTGCCAAAACCCGGGATCAAACCAGGGACCTTTAGATCTTCAGTCTAACACTCTCCCAACTGAGCTATTTTGGCCACCATCATAAGCTGTTTAGCCACCGGGACGTCTGTGAGACCACCCTTTACTTTGCCAAAAGAGCAGAGCTGAGCACCCAGAGATTGGCCCGTACGGGGATCAAACCCGCAACTTTGGCGTTATTAGCACCATGCTCTAAACAACTGAGCTAACCGGCCTGGAAACGCCTGTGCTTGTGACCGATTAACCAAAAATGTCATGATTGCTTGTGACCCTAAAGAGACAAAATGGCTTCAGGATCAAGCCTCGTCACGGGCTCATCCGGGGTTTGAACCCAGGACCTCTCACACCCTAAGCGAGAATCGTAGCCCTAGACCAACGAACCTGACTTCTAAAAAATATCTCGGTTAATTCTACAGCAAAATGGCGGTCAGTGCAAAAGTGCCAGCATATAGGAGAGATGGCCTTTTTTCTTCAAGCCCGTTACAATAGCGGTTGCTCAAAAAAGGCGTCTTTGGAGCAATTTAAATTTTCCTACACTGGCTAGGGGAATTAGCTCAAATGGTAGAGCGCTTGCTGCGATCCTGAAGCCAAAGGAAGGGGCCCAATATTTGAGCTCCCGCAGGCACGGGAAAAAGGAGGAAAAAGACGCGGGAAACGGGCGCACGCGGCACATTTCCCCCGCAACTATGTTCGCGCCATATTCCTGTGCGTTGCGGAGGAGTTTTAGTTCCGTGTGAATCAAGTCACCCTCCGCTAGCTGGATTCGAACCCGTGGTCTGCGCGACAGAGTCGTTTTAGAAATCCGGTTCTGAATCGAATGATTCGCGATCCGATTCGCGATCGAAACAAACAAGTGAATCATCACGTTGACCGTTTCCGTCGTATTAAAAAAATGCCTCCCACCCCCCATGCTTTTTTTTTTTTATAACTAATGCACATGATATTGATTTATATTTATTATTTTGTGTATATTATTTTTTTTTAAAGTATATGACGTTTATATTTAGATAAAATGAATAAAAATGTTTCAGCAGTTGATTGATATTTATTATATTGTGTATATTATTTTTAAAAAGCATATTACATGTTTATAGTTAAAATGAATTTTATGAAAAACATGATTTTGTTTTTTAAAGTATATTTACTTCAAATATGTTTGTGTGTGTGGGATATGATTGGATTGATATGATTTATCAGATTTATTTCATCTGATCAAAAGACACTTCAAATGTTCCAATGTAAAATGTTTTATTAAAACGAATACACGTAATATATACAACATAGGTACAGGAAATAAATAATGTATTGAGGAGGTGGAGTTTGGCCTTTCTTTGGCTGGCGCTGTTCTGCCAACCAGTCATCTAGCGTTTTTCCAGTTGAGGCACGCGAGCAAAATGTGGCATTACCGTATCGGCTATGGCCAAACTCTTTGGTTTTGGGCTGCCCACATTCGCTGCATGAGTTAAACGTAACCCCTCGCACATACTTCCTCTTGTGGACTCCGATTTCCGTCTCCAGAGCCCGCCGGCGCCTGTTCCTCTGAGTGTAACGGGACACAGGAGCAGGTGGAGCAGGGGGAGCTGGGCCCGCACCGGATGTCGAAGCAGCAGGAGAGGTAATCACCATTGACACAGTCATGTCCGGGTTAATAACTAGTGTGCCTAACAATGACCCAGGCGCTGAAATGGGCTGCACAACTCCTGGTGCTGTTTGGGCAGGTGCAATGGGGCACTCCGTGGCGGCAGCAGTGGGCCGTCGACCCGGTCACAGAATTGGAGCCTGTCCTTCACGATTTGGCAGAAGGATAAATGGATGTTTTGGGCCTGATGTCGACCGTGCTTCATCCAATTTTTCCCTCGGTGGAGGAAGCTGCGTATCGGCCACAGCAATTGGGTCGGGTGGAGTCAGTCCCTGAGCGAGGACACTCATTTCCTGATTCTTTTGCCGCCGCTGAAACCTGAACATAAATGATGTGTATTATATATTTGTTTAGAAGTATTCAGTCGATTTGAAGCAAACAATGCGCCTTGCTTACCACTGAATGAGTGTCTTCTGGTTCAGCTCAAACAGCTGGATCATTGATTCATCCATCAGCCTGCGACTGTTAAGCACCAGCTCTCGGATGTGGTGGTAATCCGAGAGGATTTTAGACCACCTGGGGGTGCAAACTCCAGCCTTCTTGGTCGGCGACTTGTGTAAAGCACAAAGCTTGATACAAACGGCCTCAACCAAGCGGCTGGTGCTGGGCCACTGTGCTGGACCCCCAGGATGTCCAATCAGACACCGTTTCACACTCTCCACACCCAGCGTAACTCCGGACCGCTTCGGTGCTTTAAAGCGCGTGCGTGAGCTGAGGCTGATGTTGAGGCTGATAATTGACCCGCTGTTTGTCAGTATCAGGGAGAGCTTTCCACAGCTGGATGGCCTCTGTCACCTGCAGGTCAGTGAGGTAAGGAGCCTCACGGAGACCCACCAGGTAACCGGCCAGATCCTGGACCTTGTCCCACCCAGCGATGCCATCGGGTCCAATGACTGCTCCCTAGTAAATGCAGATTAATGATAATATGTGTGGAATAAAATAAGATTGTATTTAAACAAAGCCCTTAAAGTGTCTTACCTGAGCCTCGTCGGACAGACTGCCTCCAGTGTCGGATGGCTGTGACAGCACTGAAGGGGCAAGATGCTGTCCTTCTCCACCGGATGATGTGGACGGCTCTGGGGACTGAGGCAGAGGCAAAGACGAGGGGTGGTCTTCATCCTCGTACAGCACTGGAACTGTGATGTCCTCCAGGATCTCTTCCTCAAATCCCTCATCTTGCAGGTCCTGGTCATTAACTTGCTCCACCAGCCTGTCTTCCTCCTCTGGGTTCTGGAGCACTGGAGTCAGTGTTTTGCCAGTCTGGCTGTAAAGGTACTCCATTCCCAGCAATTCACCTACAAGATTAAAATGGGTTGGGGGGTTCCTTATTATTTTGTCTAGTAGACATTTAAACCCACCGGTTTCAATTTTGTTGAGTGTGGTCATAGAGCGAGTAAGCATTCCGGTGGGATAACAGTGAATTTAAGTATGACTAACTTGTTAGAACATAACAAAAGAACAAATGAATGAATTTCTTGCCTGTATATGCTCCAGGAGGGCGGTAGCGCTCATCCCAGGACCTCTCAAAGACTGCTCGGCTAAGCCGGTCCACATCCTCTCTCATGGCACTGCCGTATGTCCGGATGGAGGGCGCTCCTTTTATGGCGTCTTCCATCCGGTCATCATTCCAACGCATCAAGCCCTCAAGGAGATAGGCCTGAAAATTCGCATCACTGGCACTGGTTCCTAAACGTTAAATAAACAAAAAAGGCTTTTATAGGTCACATATATGTTCAATGTATGTACTACACACGAGGTGCTCGTTACATGTAATAATGTAGTTACGTGAAAAATTATTGTCATTGTAACCAGAGTTACTAGAGACTACAGTAAAAACACAGCAGATTTTAACTGCATTTATTAATGTGACAATTAGCAATCCGTCTGCATGTAATACCTGGAATAAAGCGGTTCAGGTGGAGGTGGAATGACTCCAAGGAGGCAGAGCCACGGGCGCACCTGTAGCAGCACAGCTCCACGCCGCCTTTCTTCAGTGTCCCCGTCTTCATGTAGAGCGGAAAGTTCTCTGGGTCTTGGATACACTGAATGTGCTTCCGCTGTTCCTTCCATATCTGCTGGATCCGCTCGTGGTCCAGCAGAGGAACTCCCAGAGAGTCCTTTCCGTACGCACTGTCAAACAGATCGATCAGTGATCCAATCGATCTGGTGGTCTCCTCCAGCCCCCTGGTCCTCCTCCGGCAGTGCAGTGCCAACTCCCTCCGGGCAATGCGAGCTCTGATCGCCCTTTCTGAGATGTGGCCATTCTTCTTTGCCACCAGCTCAGCCTCCTTTGCACGGCGAAGAGCAGCCACATCCTCTGGATCCCACAGAAAGATGCACGCGGACAGACGTGCCATGAAGATCCCATAGAGCGGATGAGCCTCTGTGTTGACGCCTGCAGCACATCGGCGCATGAAGTGCCAGATGTCGAGGCGCACTTCAAGCTCGTCCCACTCCGAGAACATGATCTGGCTGAAGTGGCTGAATGACTGGTTTAACTGTGGGGTCCAAGAGAGGCTGGTGAGTGAACGCAGCGAAGCACCCAAGGCCTTCAAACAGCGTTGGCCATTCCTGTTGCCAGGGACAGCTGACAGTCAGAATTTGAGCCCCCTTATTGTCCAGCAGAGAAAAATCCAAACTCATAAAAAGGTCCAACCAAGGATATTGCTGCCATGGCGTGTAATGTGAAATGGAAAGTTTGGTAGGGCCTTGTTGTCATACTGGGCAGGCGCATGTATGAGACCGATAACATCAATTGCAGAACTTCCATATCCAAACAGATTCAGAGAAGGCGGTTGAAGAGGCAAGTGTGGCAGAAAACGATCATAAGTGGACATATTGAGTAGTGAGACTTTAGCCCCTGTGTCCAGGATCAGAGGAATGCAAGATTCCGCTATATTAACAGCACATGTGGAAAAACCGGCTGAATTGGTATTTATTGAATGAATAATAGCAGGGGTTGTAGTGTTAGAACGTGGGTTTCGTTGTGCATGAGCTTGAACTGGAGCAGACCGACACCATTTTGCGAAGTGGTTCAGCTTTTGAGAGCGTCGACATGTTTGTCCCCGTGCAGGGCAGTCAGGGGCACGTGATGAGTGTCTAGTGGACCCACAATTTCCACATCGCAGCTGAACTTGAGGGCGTGCATACTGTATATCTGCACTTGAAGATACATCTGCCTCTGCCCCGTGAACTTGTGTGCATTCTTGTATCATGCCCCCACTGCTTACACTTGATTCATGTGCAGTATTTAATTTAGCTGCGCATTGTGCAGCAGACTCAATTTGAGAGGCCAGAATTATAGCTTTCTCTAAAGTGAGATCATCATCTTCCAGTAACAGCCGCTCTCGAACGAGTGTATTGTTTGTTTTCTCAATTAACTGATCTCGTATCATCTCATCTGATAAAGCACCGAAACAGCACGGTTTTGCCAGTCCTCTCAAGTCAGCGGCATATTGCGCAATCGACTCACCAGCGCGCTGTCTGCGTTGCCGGAACTGCAGCCGTTTTAGCAGGAGACTCTGTTTTTTTTCAAAGTGTCGATCTAATAGTGTAATCGCAGCGGCGTAATTGTCCGCATCTCCGAGTGTGCGGAAAAACACGCTGTCCTTCGGCACCAAGACAGTGGAGGAGTATGGCCATTTTCCGCTTCGTCGGGACGCCATCAAGGCCCATTGCTAACAGGTAAGTTTCAAACGACGTTTTCCACTGCTCCCATGGGACCGTAGGCTCGCCTGGATGGGGCAAAAAGGAGTTCGGAGGAGATAACGACAGCGTGGGGAATTCTTCAGCCATCCTCGTCGCCAATTGTTATGTCTGTAAAGAGGACTCGTACTTGAACTTATTTGACTTTTTATTGTTCTCGTCAACCTTACTGATCTGCATCAACTGACACTCACGTCACTGAACTCCGTGAAAACATTCTAGCGTCAACGTCATTGCTCATTCCTAACTCTTAAAGTGACCAGCGCTCTTTATCTCTTATCAATGTAACAAACACATTACTTTAATTAAACAACAGATTATAAGTCTAACTAAGCATGCAACAACTCGGTGGCAAGGTCATACCAACCGTCGATGTCCAAGACCTTGCGCACGGTACTGTAAATTCCTGCCGCAGTAAGTCTGTGCTTACCACAGTCTGGGCGAACGCAGGCGAGAGGAAACAACCACATCTTCAGCGGCATCCATAAGAAAAGGGGCCGACAGAAGAAGAGGTCGGCTGAGGCGGGCGGCTGAGTATGAATTAAAGGGGGCTGAGGAGGATACCACCAAAGCTTCAGCGGAAACACTAGTTCTGGCTTGCCGGTTCGCCGTGTGGCCTTAAATAATGTGTTCCAGATCCACTCGTGCTGGGAAGGTGGAAGATGATCTTTCCAGTGACTTGGAAGCTCAGCCGGCAGCTGATGATGTGGAGGATCTGGTGTTTTGGCTGATGGAGACGGACCGGCACAGACCTCTGAGTGAACAGTAATAAAACAATTTAAGGATGACCGTTGCATTTGATAGTAATATGCCATAAATGCAGCCCACGAATAGCAAGCGAAGCAGCAATTTTGGACAAGTATTAATAATTAGTCAAGAAAATGGTACTAGCGTTAAGGAGCAAAGAACACTGTGTGCGCTTTATTGAGGATCAGAAGGAAAATGAGGTGTGATGAATTCAGTATAAAGTAATGATGCCCACAGACATGAAGCATGCACACAGATACAGTAAGGACGAAGCGTCCCACTACTCATTAGAACACAGAATCTCCACCGTCCTGTCTGCTGAGGGGGAGCTAAAGAGCGAGTGAGTAGAGCAAGCGGTGAGAAAAAGTAATCCGGTGATTGCTTAACAACAGGTAAGTTCGGAAACGCAAATAAATACACTGACACCTTTGTACATCCTTAAGGTGTTGAAGAAGTGCACTCAAAGAATGCATCCCGCTTGAGGCTTGATGTGACATAATTCTATGTCGTAAACAAAAAAATATTTAAAAGTGTTGATTTTTATTTTCAAAACATAACGCTTCTCAAAAAACATTATTTTAATATGTGTATTTGTGTCATATGCCACACCTGTGTTTATCTGTGCTTCGCATTGTGATGCAGCAAACACCAGCTCCTCGTCATCGTCATCTTCAGCAGTGGGAACGGACGTGCCTGGAGCACAAAAGTTAAAACTATTACTAAGAACAATACACAGAGACAGACGGATGTAAGATGGTGCTTACGTACCGGTAACGAGAAGCTGTCTTTGGGCCGGTGTGGAGCTACGGGCTAGGAGTTCTGTTGCTGGAGGAGGTAAAGTGGACTGCAGTAATGGATCTGGAAACGGTAAGTGGACAAGTTTGCCACACTGATCAAATCATACATGTAGAACTGCCGTAGGGATCATTCAGTACTCACAGGCTTTAACTGGTGACATTAATTTTCTGGCCACCTGTGAAGGAGACAAATGTTTGCCACGTGCCAGCAGCGCTTTCACTGTGGCGGTCTGCTGTACACCAGCTCGGATGGCTGCGGGTGGAGGTGCATGCTGACGTACAGCAGAAGCACGTCTTTTCAGGACATACGTCTTGAAAATGGCCATGTTGGTGTTGGGCCTGGCGTCTGCTTTAACCATGTACCTGATGAGGGCTTGAGCCTCCTTGCTCTGGTCCTCATATACATCCTTCATGGACCGGCCCTGGAAGTCACCAAACTCCACCATCAAGCAGCCCTGGTCTCCTGCTTCCTCTCATACTTCTCCACCTCTTCTGCCATCTCTCTAATATGAGAAGTGTACTGTAGTAACAGTTGTTTATTTTCTGACAGGGGGGTTTTTTGCACCGTCTCTTTGGAAATGCTGAGTACCAAATACACTGCATACCCCAGAGAGTTTTCCAGGAGCCATCTAAATCTCTGGCCCTGGTACTTCCCAAACTGAAGCTTGCAGTGAGCCAGTAATAAAAACCGGTCACTGGGGTCTCCACCGTTTGTACTGACAAAAGAACTGGCCTCTGCCAGCACCTCCTCGTTGTGTTTGGCCCTTCCAGACTCCACAGTTTCAAGGCACTTTGCCTCCGCCGATGGCGCCATGAGGAGTCGGGTTGATGTTGCCGATTGGCGGGGAAAAACGGGGTATGCGTACATTTTCTGAAATGAAAATCAGAAAGAGACTACTACCTCTAGCAATCTGAAAGATACCCAGAATTTAAACCATATTACTGTGGTAATTAACATGGCCATGACCATAAACTGGCCTGATGATGAGTTTTTTAGGAATCCCTGATATATCAAATATGAAGTCTGATTGATGAAAACAGTCTTAAACCATAACTGTGTTAAATTAAAATAAATAAACGGGGCAGCACAACTGTGTTAGTTTAGTATTTGTATATGCTATTGCTAATTTATACTTTAAATTAGCTTCATATTTCCAGTCTTTTTTTTATTTTAGTTCAATATTTATTATTTTTGTCATGTTTTTTTTTCAATCACTATTTAGGTTATAATTTTGTTTTATTGTTATTAGTTATTTCCAGTTATAAATTTTTAGTGCTTCATTTTATTGCATATTTTTATTTAGTTTAAATTTCTGATTTAATATTTATAGTTTATTTAATTTAATTTAATTTCAGCTTTCTTTTTAATAACAAAAAACAAATGAACAAATAAAAAACGTGAATTTAACATGTGAAAAGCAGGATTTGAACATTTGAAACATATTAATTTATTATCATTATTTTAATTATTTACTTACAATGTATTATTTCATATCAATATCAAATAATTCAATTTTATTTTACAGAACAATTAGAATATAAAAGTAATATATTTGTCTTCATTTTTATAATTGAAGCAACAACAGCTTCAATAATAATAATTATTATTATCATTGTTGTTGTTAATAATAATAACATTATTAATAATTACTTAATAATATTATTATTATTAATTAGATGTGGTTCCTCAAACACAAGTTTTAATGTAATTTGGGGTGCTGGTAACGATTCTAGGGGCCCAGGATTGTATTATTATCAAATATAATCATTATGTTCAGTCATAGGACCCGGATGTCAAGCGTACGTAACTCTGACGTCATGCCACTGGTGTAGTATAAATTAGTTATAAATCGTGACTTTGCACACAATACACACATCATTGTTGACAGCAATGTAGTTTAATTAACGAACGGCCGATGATTTGAACTGATCTGATCAGTGGCGACATGTTTTCTGTTAATCATGAGAAAAGTTACAGGTTCACTGGTACGGAACAAAACGTGTGCTATACATTCGATAACTTAATTTGCACGTTTCATTTTCCACATACACACTGTATATGAGCAAATAATGAGTGATATTCAATAATGAACTAAGTAAACCATAGACTTACCTTTTTCAAAGATGACAATAATAGCGGCCGGCGATGATTGGTCAAGAGTAAGTCACACAAGAGAGAAACGTGATTGGTCGAAAGTAAGCCCCAGAGAGAAACGTGATCAGTCGAAAGTAAGCCCCAGAGAGAAACGTGATTGGTCCAAAGTAAGCCCCAGGGAGAAACGTGATTGGTCAAAAGTAAGCCCCAGGGTGAAACGTGATTGGACAAAAGTAAGCCCCAGGGAGAAACGTGATTGGTCAAAAGTAAGCCCCAGGGAGAAACGCGATTGGTCAAAAGTAAGCCCCAGGGAGAAACGTGATTGGTTCATGTGGGCTTACTTTGGCTCAGTCGGTAGAATGCAGTAGGCGCAAGCGAGAGGTAGTGGGATCGATGCCCGTATTCTCCAAACTTTATCCTGTCCTTTTACGTTCACTTCCCTAAAGAGACAGACTGCGAGCTGACGCTAGGAAGCGAGGCTCCCTGCGTGTGCTTTTGGGGCTCATTGCTGGCAAAATTTTTTGACCGGGTCCTCTGCAAATTAGTGGCAAAATAGGTCCCACCTAGATTTGAATGCGGATTCCTTGATTAAGAGTACAGAGTGCTTACCATTACAGCATTGAACCTTGCGAAAAGCATATGTTGGTCACAGAGTCACAAAGATTAAACCACTTTAAGGCTAGCAAAAACAAACTGGTGATTTTTTTTTTCATGCCGATATGAGAAGTTTACTAGTTCCACCGAAATTGGAACTCAGATCACTGGATTCAAAGTCCAGAGTGCTAACCATTACACCATGGAACCTACAATGCTTTGCTTTTGGTCGTCTGGGAGGCAGATAGCGCTGTGGCTGTGGGGAAGCAGTTAAACCAGAAGTGGGGACCGTTGATCCTGGAGGGCCGGTGTCCCTGCAGAGTTTAGCTCCAACCCTTATCAAACACACCTGACGCAGCAGATCAAGGTCTTCAGGATGCAGTTAGGTATTTTTATTCCATGGTTTTTCAGGGTTTGAGCTAAACTCTGCAGGAGAGTGGCCCTCCAGGATCGACGTTCCCCACCCCTGAATAAGACCGTGGGGTTGGATGCCAAGGAATTTTGTTCTCTTTCACTCTCGAACAAAAGAAAAAGACAGGGAACATCTGCAGAAACCCGGGATCGAACCAGGAACCTTTAGATCTTCAGTCTAACGCTCTCCCAACTGAGCTATTTTGGCCACCAGCATAAACTGTTTAGCCACCGTGATGTCTGTGAGACCACCCTTTACTTTACCAGAAGAGCAGAGCTGAGCACCCAGAGGTTGGCCCGCATGGGGATCGAACCCGCAACCTTGGTGTCATTAACACCATGCTCTAAACAACTGAGCTAACCAACCTGGCAATGCCTGTACATGTGACCGAATGACCAAAAATGTCATGATTGCTTGTGACCCTAAAGAGACAAAATGGCTTCAGGATCAAGCCTCGTCAGGGGCTCGTCCGGGGTTTGAACCCAGGACTTCTCACACCCTAAGCAAGAATCGTACCTGCTTTTAGGGCTCATTGCTGCCAAAATGTTTTTTGACCGGGTCCTCTGCAAATTAGTGGCAAAACAGGTCCCACCTAGATTTGAATGCGGATTCCTTGATTCAGAGTACAGAGTGCTTACCATTACACCATGGAACCTTGAGAAAAGCATATGTTGGTCACAGAGCCACAAAGATTAAACCACTTTAAGGCTAGCAAAAACAAACTTGTGATTTTTTTTTTCATTCCGCAAGAGAAGTTTACCAGTTCCACCGAGATTTGAACCACCAGGGAAGGGCTGTCTGTCTGCAGGCCTCTTAATAGCATGATCATAAGCAAATAATAACTCAGGCCTCTGGCACATCCAAGACGGACAAGATTTGTGCAAGCTCAAGACCCAGCACGTGGTGGGCCATAGTAGTGGTCTGATAACAGATCAGAAGATTCTAGGTTTGACTACTGGCTGGCTTGCTCTGGAGGTTTTTTTGCGTCTCGCTCACTCTACAGTAGACAGTAGATGTTTTGTAGCCTGATTCCTAACTGCCACCTGAGCACTGAGAAAAAAATTGTAAACTAAATTAAACATTTGATTAAAGTGAGGGGGACAATGATGATTACACACGTATGCACCAGCAGTGTCAAATAGACACATTCCCCCAATTCTATCGCTGGCCAGAGCGGGGCACGTTGTGCTATCTTGTGCAATGCAGACTTTCAGTCGCACTCGTTAACACGACGGGGAAGACGGTTCTCATAATGTGTTGTAAATGGGAGAGTGTATGCGAGAGGTAACCTTTGGACTGAGCTGGACTCAAACGATACCCAACCCTACTTCTGGGTCACTTTCCATGTGCGTGGCCAGTGTGAGGCCATGGTTGTGTATCGCTATTGTAAAATAATTACAAATTGTGAAATTAACAATGCAACAGAGAAGCAATTTGAATTGGATAA
The DNA here is from genome assembly GCA_003573665.1 of Oxygymnocypris stewartii. NCBI lineage: Eukaryota > Metazoa > Chordata > Actinopteri > Cypriniformes > Cyprinidae > Oxygymnocypris > Oxygymnocypris stewartii. The sequence goes on along the minus strand of QVTF01025494.1, from coordinate 280,639 downwards.
GTTGCTGATTATTTGTTAGTTCAGTTTCATTTACTTCATTCACTTAGGTGGCAGTTGGGAATAAGGCTACAAAACATCTGCTGAAAAAACAAACAAACAGAGGAATAACAAATAACACAGGCTGGAACCATCTCAAACCATATTGCCTGCTGTAGATAGACCGCGACGCAAAAAATCTGCAGAGGAGCCAACCAGGAGTCGAACTGAGCTTTGTGACTCCACCCCTTTTTTGCCAGGGCACCCTAACTCTCTCTCCTCAGGGTTCAGGAAAGCAACAAACACTATTCTTTGAGTAAAGAGAGAAGTGAATGAACCTTCTTGTTCGTGACGCTAACCTGTTCCGTAAACACACCACGCAGCGACCCGTGACAGAAGTAGGGTGGCCATTTGTGCACTTTATACCATACACATCCTGGCCAGGATTTGTGTATTTTCTAAAACATCCAATAAAGTTTGAACAATAACATGCAGGTATTTTACATAATCAACCAATTCTGGCGTGTAAGAATGTGATAACGATCAGAGCGCTGCAAATATGCGCACGTGTTTGTTTCGTTCGTTCGACTTGAAGGTGATCATTGTATGACACCAAAGTTACATTTTTGTATTTTAGGCAATATAGAAATATTGGTAAGTGTGTGTCGCGTAAAAATGGCCCCTGTGGTCCCCTTAGCCAGAATGCTGATTGCATGGCAGTTTGAAGCATGTTACCACCCTGTCGGTCCACATCCACATATGTGCACAGGAGACGTTGCGACCCTCACTAGAGGCTACTTTCACAGAGGCAATATTGTAGCCTATGAGTTTTTGTCCGAGGTGTGAGCATTACTGGTTAAAAACTTTACCCAATAACCCACCTGGATGACTAGAAATACAGTCATCTTTGGCAGTTTGTGCTGGCCTCACCGAAGGCCTAACATCTAGTTGTGAAAAATAAGCTTCTTCTGTTTCTTTCATTTGCCTGTTATAGGGTCTTTTTCAATGGGAGGCCATGTGCTTGCTCTCAAGAAAAAAGTTTTTTTTTCTGCTACTCTCAATAGTCTCTAGGGCAGTTAAAGCTCACTGAGATGTGTTCTAAAACGGGTTGTGCAGATGCGGGCGGCAGACAGGAAAAGGCTAGAATGAATATGTATGCTGCTACTGGGCATGAGCATACTAATACAGCGTGATTTTGTCACACTGTTCAACAATAAAGCTCATTAGTAGAGAGCTAAAGTATCTGAATTGAGCATGTCACACAAGGCAAAATCCATAAAAGGTGCCGAGCAGTCGGGTTCCCTGGTCCTTTGTTAAAAACAACTGCATTTTGCATCTATCGACGAGGATGGGATTTGAACCCACGCGTGCAGAGCACAATGGCTTAACACGACGGGGAAGACGGTTCCCATAATGTGTTGTAAATGGGAGAGTGTATGCGAGAGGTAACCTTTGGACTGAGCTTGACTCAAACAATACCCAACCCTACTTCTGGGTCACTTTCCATGTGCAGTGTGAGGCCATGGTTGTGTATCGCTGTTGTAAAATAATTTTTAAATAAGCCACAATGGCTTAGCAGTCCATCACCTTAACCACTCGGCCACCTCATCTCATTCCGGCCTGGCTGACAAGAAGCCGGACTGTGTCATTTTTCCTGCATTTCGTTGCAATAGAATAACAAATAGAGCGTCAATCATTTGGCATTGCGTCAGCCCACCGGGAAAATGCCTGGTATGCCAGATTACCAGTCCAGCCCTGTATACAACATACAAAAAGTAGTCAAAACACATAATATAACATAAATAGTTTATTTTTTTTAAACAATGTATAACAACTTATACTTTAACAAAATCGTAATCATCTTCATGGCAGAAGATATAATACTGTACAATACAATCTTGAAGATACTGAACAATCTTCATATTTACAGTAACGGATTGTCACCTTAAAAATGGTGCTTACGGGCTTTAGCTACAGCAAATGCTGTCACTATGTCCTCCATATTTAAAGACCTTCATATGGACCGGGTATCTTCTGTCTGAGGCAGTGATGATAGGGAAATACTCCTATAGAAATATATGGTTAGCATCTTAATTTATTATTTATTATTAGTTTATCAACTAGCTATTTTATCTAATTTAATAGAAGAGTTGGATAATGCAAGTAAATCTATTGATATAGTAAGTAACACTACTATAGTTCACTGTCAGCAGAAGGGACTGAGGAATCTGGTGGTGAGAGACAGGAACTTAAGTAATGCTCCTGCATGCAGAAATATATGATTATCATTTTAATTTAATCTTTTGAATTTAATTTAAAGTTTATTAAATATAAGTTCATTGTTTGTTGACAACTAATTATGTTAACTTAACTAATTTAATGTAGAAGAGCTAAAAAAATAATGTCAACTAAGTAAATATAACGATATTTATTTATATTGTTTCGTGAGCTCCCCACTGGCAGCAAGACACAGTACCGAAACTTGCCAAGCGGTGATGTGCGCGTCTTTCCCGGTACCACCTATTCTACTGCAACCTACATTAATACCTGCTAATTGCTATATAATACATGCTGCTGCTAAGTGCAACCCTAGCTAACCTGTTTTCCAGTAACCCTATAAGTACTTGGACTAGTATTTCATATAGCAAATAATTAAACGAAAATAAGCTGGAATTAACAAAAACACATTTGTTTGTCATATAATTATCATTAAGTCAATCTTATCTCCTTCACTTAACTTACCGCTGTCATGTTTCCTCTTTTCCTCCTTTTCTTGCTTTTTTCCGCTTTTGGCTGCCAGATGGATAAGTACTTTTCATTTTTAAAATAGCCTAGTAAATGCGCGAGTAAGTGCTATGCCAGTTTGGAAACCGCGGAAAAACAAAACACATCCAGCGTAACACGAGGGGAGCCCCCTAGGGGGGATGCAGATATATTGCTCCATGTTACGTGTATATTATTAATAATGACATTTCCGATTGTTCAAATGGTCAGCTGTCGGGGCCCCAGGCAATTGCCTGCCTTGCCTGCCCCATTGCTATGCCTCTGAGTGCACACAAGTTTTGATGGGCAAGTTTTGTAATCAAGGTAAAGTTGATTACAGTGACATGATCGTGCATTAGGCGCGTTATGTCCGTTATAAATGATGCGCAAACGAACCGTGTATGTGCGCTCTCGATCACTATAACATCATATTTCTGCTTGAATACAGCTCAGTATATAGTTGAATACAGCGACGTGAATAGTGAATAATAATAAAACACTATTTTATTTATTATTATTAAATTAATGCAACATAAAGATACATCACAACAAGCCTTTTTAATTATTTATTTATTTGATTTAATATGTATTTTATAATTTATTTACTTTTCACTTGGTAGATCTCTGTGAGTTTTCTCCTTGACTTAGATTAATGTCAGACTCAGAAGTCAACTGGCTTAAAACGGGCGCTTTTACATTTGGTTTTGAAACTCTTCCGCATCTGTGTCACCTCACTCTTCTTGTCTGTGTTACCTCACTCTTCTTGTCTTTGTCACCTCACTCTTATTGTCTGTGTCTCCTCACTCTTCTTGTCTGTGTCTCCTCACTCTTCTTGTCAGTCATCTCTCTTTACGTGATAAATGAAATCTGATCTGTGATGTAGAGGTCTGCGCGGGACTGTTTGAGGTTTTATTCCGCACACACCCGCTCCTGCGATATATTCACTGTTTCTTCACATTTCTGATGAAAGACCAACAAATAAAAGTGTAGTCTGCACAAAATTGTATTTATTTTGTCTTGTCTTGTCAAGAGTCTTGAATTTATTGACTGAAAAATGTCAATAACATTTTGCTGCCAACACGAAATAAAGTGTCACAGAGAGAGAAAAAAGTTATATAAAAATTGTAATCCCTATTTTTATTCGTTTTGTCAGGATATAATTCGTTTAGGCTAACATTCAACCTACAACACAATAGAAAAATAACGTAGGTTTAGCCTAATAGCTATTTTATATGAATAAAGCGCAGATATGCTGTTCTGAAAGTACGTCTGGGAACGGGGTAATGTTAGACCGCCCGCTCCCATTCAAATTGCACCAGAGTTACAGACCGTTACCGCATTGTATTCGTTGAAATGAAACCGAGGACCCAAGTCCGAACCAATGAGGATCCAAGTCCGAACCACGGAGGACCCAAGTCCGAACCACGGAGAACCCAAGTCCGAACCACGGAGGACGCAATTCCGAACCACGGAGGACCCAAGTCCGAACCACGGAGGACGCAAGTCCGAACCACGGAGGACCCAAGTCCGAACCACGGAGGACGCAAGTCCGAACCACGGAGGACCCAAGTCCGAACCACGGAGGACCCAAGTCCGAACCACGGAGGACCCAAGTCCGAACCACGGAGGACGCAATATCGAACCACGGAGGACCCAAGTCCGAACCACGGAGGACCCAAGTCCGAACCACGGAGGACGCAATTCCGAACCACGGAGGACGCAAGTCCGAACCACAGAGGACGCAAGTCCAGATCCTAATCTAGCCGGGACTATTTTCAGGCGCTGCGTCATATCCTTTCGCCCGCTGCACCCACGGTACGTCAGCAAAGCTCCTTGATTATTATAAGAAGTGTTGTAATAATGTAACTTTAAGGCTAAAATGCGTGTTTGAGCAGTCTCCACTGAGAATATCTTGCTCTGACGTATCTTAAAATATCCCTGTGTCATGGTTTTATCTTAAAATGCACATTTTAATGTTTTCTTCGAAGGTGTTTTTATAAAAGCTGCTTAAATATCTTGATTTTAAGCTGAAACCGGGCCACTATATTTGAATAAATCATATTTATGCCAAGATGGCGCCGAGGATGACAGCCGTGTTGCGTGCTCCGGGAAAACTTTGCAGTTTTTCGTATGTTTTATTTGTTTTTTTGTTGTTTTATGTGTTAGATGTTGTTAGTATAACTGTCTACGATAGAGACACGCTTTTGAACATTGGTTCCTCCGTCGCGCAACGCAAACCGGACTTTGAGTTTTTGAATGCCGGTGGAGTGTTCACAGACACCGCATCAGAGCTCTTTGTCTGGGTTGCGAAATCGAGGAAACGCCGCCGCCGAAAACGGGGAAAAAGAGCTGGCGTTCTCGTCAGACTGAGACGCCGTGCTTTCCGACCTCCTCTTCCAACCATTTTGCTGGCCAACGTTCAGTCACTGGATAACAAACTCTGCGAACTGCGGGCGCGCATCTCATACCAACGAGAAACAAGGGACTGCTGTGTTATTTGCCTCACAGAAACCTGGATGTCTGCGATGGTTCCAGACTCAGCCATCGAGCTCACGGGCTTCTCCGTGCATCGCTCGGATAGAACAAAGGAGCTCACAGGGAAAAGCAGAGGTGGAGGTGTGTGTTTCTATATTAACAACTTGTGGTGTGATGAAAGGAACATACACTCTATTAAATCCTCTGCTCCCCTGATCTGGAATTTCATACGCTTCTGTGTCGACCGTTCTGGCTACCGAGGGAATTTACAGCCATCATAATCACGGCTGTTTATATCCCCCCCAAGCCAACACAGACCAGGCACTCAGGGAACTGTACAGGAATATAAGTGAGCAGGAAACCGCGCACCCAGATGCAGCTTTTGTTGTCACAGGGGACTTTAATAAAGCCAACTTCAGAACAATAGCTCCAAAATACTTTCAACACGTCACCATCAACACGCGTGGAGATCGTACACTCGACCATTGTTACTCCCCCTTCCGGGACGCATACAAGTCCCTCCTCCGCCAACCTTTCGGCAAATCGGATCACTCTTCCGTTCTGCTCCTGCCTGCTTATAGGCAGAAACTGAAACGTGAAGCACCCGCTCTCAGGACAGTCCATTGTTGGTCGGACCAATCGGACGCTATACTACAGGACTGTTTTGATCACGTGGACTGGGACATGTTCCGGGCAGCGTCTGACGACGACATAGAGGCGTATTCAGATACGGTCACGTGTTTCATCAGGAAGTGTATAGACGATGTAGTTCCGACCAAAACAATCCGTATCTACCCCAACCAAAAATCCGTGGATTAACAGCGATGTTCGATCAGCCTTGTCAGCGCGGACATCTGCCTTTAAATCCGGAAACACTGATGATCAGAAACAAGCCAGTTACGATCTCAGGAGATCCATCAAAGCAGCCAAACGAACTTATAAAAACAAAGTTGAAGAACACTTCAACAACAATAACCCAAGAAGCATGTGGCAGGGCATCAACAACATCACAGGCTTTAAAGGGAATAAACCAGCTACTGTGAACATTGCCGCCTCTCTACCGGACGAGCTCAACACCTTTTATGCTCGGTTCGAGGCTGATAACACCGCCCACACAGAGAGCGCTGCCGCGGCTGCCGCAGAAGAGGTCAGTCCACTCACGCTTTCTGTCGCGGATGTAACCCGATCCTTCAGACGGGTGAACATCCGTAAAGCCGTAGGCCCAGATGGGATACCAGGCCGTGTGCTCAAAGCATGCGCTTTCCAGCTAGCCGGGGTTTTTACAGATATTTTCAATCTGTCCCTCTCTCTGTCTGTGGTTCCCTCATGCTTCAAAAAATCCATCATTGTGCCCATACCAAAGAAAAACAAAATCACATGCTTGAATGACTGGAGGCCCGTTGCTCTGACCCCCATCTTCAGCAAGTGTTTTGAGAAGCTTGTCAGAGACTACATCTGCTCTGTGCTGCCTGCTTCACTGGACCCACTACAATTTGCATACCGCAGTAACCGTTCCACAGACGATGCTATTGCCTTCACCCCGCACACTGCTCTCTCCCACCTGGAAAATAAAAACACTTATGTGAGGATACTGTTCGTGGATTATAGTTCAGCATTTAACACTATAGTGCCTGCCACACTGGTTACGAAGCTCCAGACTCTAGGACTGAACAGATCTCTGTGCAGCTGGATCCTGGACTTCCTGACAGGCAGAAGTCAGGTGGTCAGAATGGGCAACAACACATCATCCCCCCTGATCCTCAACACTGGTGCACCGCAGGGTTGCGTCCTCAGCCCACTCCTGTACTCCCTGTACACACACGACTGTACAGCTACACACAGCTCGAATGTCATCGTCAAATTTGCTGATGACACAACGGTGATAGGCCTGATCACCGACAACGATGAGACGGCCTATAGAGAGGAGGTGAGTACCCTGACTAAATGGTGTCAGGAGAACCACCTCTCACTCAACATCGACAAGACCAAGGAGCTGGTGGTGGATTACAGGAGACAGAGCAGAGAACACACACCCATCACCATCGACAAGACACCTGTGGAGCGGGTGACCAGCTTTAAGTTCCTCGGCGTTCACATCACCGAGGATCTCACATGGTCTGCTCACACAGATGCAGTGCTGAAGAAGGCACATCAGCGTCTCTTCTTCCTGAGACGGCTGAGGAAGTTTGGAACGAGCCCCAGAATCCTCAGATCCTTCTACACCTGCACTGTGGAGAGCATCCTGACCGGCTGCATCACCGCCTGGTTTGGAAACAGCACCGCTGGCAACCGCAGAGCTCTGCAAAGGGTCGTGCGAACTGCCCGCCACATTGTTGGAGGTGAGCTTCCCTCCCTCCAGGATATCTACACCAGGCGGTGTACAAGGAAAGCCCGGAGGATTATCAAAGACTCCAGCCACCCGTCCCACAGACTGCTCTCTCTGTTGCCCTCAGGGCGACGTTTCCGCAGCATCCGATCCCGCACTAGCCGACTGAGGGACAGCTTTTTCCCCCAGGCTATCAGGCTAATGAACAGTCACAAATAACTCACCTACATCACACTCCCACTCACACAACATGCCATGCACTGCACTTTAACACAGTTCAACTGGACTACACGCACACACTGCACTAACACAACCTATCTGCTATCACTGGACACCATACAATGCACATCCACGACACTGCATATGAATAATCTGTTGCAACTTTGCACATCTATCTGCTGCTCAACCAACCAATCTGCTGTTAATTTATAATCTGTTGCACCTCACATTATTACTATGTATAGACTATATTATGTATAGATACTGTACATAATGTAGATGTGCCCATACGGTGTATAATGTGTCGTTGATAATTAAGCATGTCTTTATAGTACACTAAGTGTACTGAGTATATGTATGTGTATTTTGCACATTGTCTTCTGTACAGTCTGTAAATATGTACTGTCCATATGTAAATTGCTGTTGCTTTTTTGCACTGTCTGTCCATATGTAAATTGTTTGTTGTTTTTTTGCACTGTCTGTCCATATGTAAATTGCTGTTGTTTTTTTGCACTGTCTGGAGCACTGTAATGCTCCAGTGCAGTTTTTTTGCACTGTCTGTCCATATGTAAATTGTTTGTTGTTTTTCTGCACTGTCTGTCCATATGTAAATTGTCTGTTGTTTTTCTGCACTGTCTGGAGCACGCTCATAAGAATTTCACTCACCAAGGCACTTGTGCTGTGGTGATGTGACAATAAAAGTGATTTGATTTGATTTGATTTTGATTTGATTTCTAAACTTTTCGTCATGACAGGTGTTAAACACGATGCTTGCATTATTCTGATAAATCAAAATCAAATGCCATAAAAATACAACTATGGTAATTATATAAAGGTACGTTTATTTAGCTGTTGAGTTAAGTATTTAACTTTGACAATTAAGCACAATATAATAACTTGATTACAATACATAACTTGAAAAAAAAGGAAAATTATAATTTTTTATTTCCTTGAAGATGTAATATTCCGGCAAATCCGGTTGCTCAATTACCAAAGTGTCATATCATGTTAATCAGATGAAACAGACATGGTTGGATAGGGATGAATGAACACTGAAGATGTGCAACAAGTCCAGCTACATTCCCTTCAGCAGGAAACTCCAGGAGGTCAGCTCCGGGTCAAGAAGGGTCAGGGCCATACAGCTGTGGAGCACACCATCGTATTACATGTGTGTTCATTTAATCAAGGGTAATGAGCCAAATGACCAAACGCACACATTTTACAGATTCTTATCTGCTTTTATTAAATATGTTTAAACACTTGACTTTTGCACTCTTCCCATGAATTGTAACAACGATTATTCAGAAATAATGTCTTAGGCTGTGATTATTTAAATGTTCATATATTTACAAAAAGAAAAAACTAATTATAAAAAAATTGACAAATAAAATTACCATATTATAAAAAAATACCAAATAAAATAACGAAATTATAAAAAAATGACCAAATTATAAAAAAATACCAAATAAAATTACGAAATTATAAAAAAATTACCAAATAAAATGTACCATATTATACAAAAGTTACCAAATAAAATTACCATATTATACAAAAATTATCAAATAAAATTAAGAAATTATACAAAAATTACCAAATTATATATGTAAAAAAAAATATAAGAAATTATACAAAAATGACCCAAAGAAAAGGCACTTGTGGTGATGTGACAATAAAAGTGATTTGATTTGACATGCGGGGCTTTTATTATGGAAAGAGACGCTCGCCTGTTGCCGGTGTTTCCGTCAGTTGCATCATTTCCTTTGTCTCTGCTCACCGGCGAGGCTACGCATGTGAGTCTATCTGACACTTCTTAATTTAAAACTTACTCACACACACACACACACACACGCATACTCGCTGCTCTGTGCTTATGGACACATATCTAGAGAAAGATAATCAGAACTGTGTGTGACGCTGCTGTATTTACTCCTCAGCTAACGTTAACGTTACTTCATCATCACCATCACACAACAGCTCTGTGTCCGTTACTAACACGTTTATGAGTGAGCGAGTGTGTGTGTGTGTGTGTGTGTGTGTGTGTGTGTGTGAGAGAGAGAGAGAGAGAGAGTGTGTGAGAGAAAGTGTGTGTGTGTGTGTGAGAGAGAGAGAGAGAGAGTGTGTGTGAGAGAAAGTGTGTGTGTGTGTGAGAGAGAGAGAGAGAGAGTGTGTGTGTGTGTGTGTGTGTGTGAGAGAAAGAGAGAGTGTGTGTGTGTGTGAGAGAAAGAGAGAGTGTGTGTGTGTGTGAGAGAGAGAGAGAGAGAGAGAAAGTGTGTGTGTGTGTGAGAGAGAGAGAGAGTGTGAGCAGTGATCTTACAATATGATGATGATGAAGGTGTAATCATCTAAATGTTTAGGGACATCTATTGTCATGTTCACAACAGGTCAGTAAAATGAAACCAAAACTAACAACCCAGTTAAATTAATTATGTGCTTTCTGTCCTGTTGACTCGTATAGATATTAGTAAGCTAATAAGTTAGTATTATTATTTATTTATTTAATTGAAAACACTACCAGCAATTTCTAAAATGGTTTTGAATTGTGAGGGATATTTCTCTGCCCTCAACAGCCACATTTATGTGTTTATCATTGTAAAGTCATCAAAAGAGCAGGACCAGATGCTCTCCAGTGTTTCTCTGGTGCTCACAGCGCTGTGTCAGGTTTAGTACAAGAGGCTTTTATCTGGAGATGAGGCAAGATTCTTTCAGACAGCTGCGTACTTGGTCTGAAGTGTGTTGTTGTGAATAAGGCTGTTTATTGTGTGTGTGTGTGTGTGTCTCTGTGTGTGTGTGTGTGTGTGTGTGTCTCTCTTTGTGTGTGTCTGTGCGCGTGTGTAGTGGTCAGAATGGTGGAGGCGGTGCCAGAGTCCATTAACTTCCCATCGGAGGAGGAGCGAATCCTGCAGCTCTGGCTGGACAAGGACTGTTTCCAGGAGTGTCTCAAACAGAGCAAGAACCGGCCCAGGTCTGGATTCACTCTCATTTAACCTTCTATGGTGCCTAATAGGCCTGTCGGAATAATCAATATATTGACCATTATGCTTACATAAAAATTAAAGTAACCATGTTTTTGCATTCCACCTGAGCCGGTGTCTCTTGTACATAACGTGGTGAAATCATGAGGTGCTAGTTTAGATAAAAAAAATGCTTCAAATGTAAAATAAATTGCATATATTGCCTTATTTAGAGATCTGTACCTTTGTGCATACGACATCTGAAGGCCAAGTAGTGTGTGTTTTTCAGCACTAGCGTGCACCCTTAAGTTACAGAGAAAAGACGGTCAGGGAAAAAATCTGTAGATGGAAAAATGTTACTTTGCACTTTCTGTTAGAAAATATTTATTTACTATTTATTTAAGCTTTCTAATATTTTGATACTTAATTTCCATGATTAAGAATGAACCATTTATTTTCATTTGAGAGTGTGTAGGCCTTCTAGCATTATTATGCTGTTATATTATGATTATATATTAAGAGGCATAAAATTATCTTAAAATAACGATAAAATAGCTTATCGCAATTATTTCCGGGGCAATATATTGCACAGCAAAAAGTTATATAAATATAAATATGCCATATATACAAAAATTATAAAAATGAACAGGGCAGGCCTTAACCATAAAAACAGCATAACCAAAAAGAGACATCAGAAAATGTATGCATTGCTATTTTCCGTCTTATTGGACGGAATAATACAATTTCATGATTTTGTGACCGCATGGCTTCATCATAAAAAATATTACAAAGTTTCAATTTACAGCAAAGGTAATGCAGTATACTATTTTTATTTTATATATAGAAAAATACATATTGTATCAAATATTTCACTTTAAATTTCTCTGAAATCAAAGTCTAACCAAGTTATGTTCCAAATTTGAAGTTGACATCAAAAAAGTGTTGATTTTGTAAATAAATCTGTCACAATATCACTTTTATTACAAAACAGTCCCCAAATATACCACCTTGACTGTCATACATTTCCAGTAGCTGCATCCACCTATTTTTATGCGCATTTTAGAATATTGCATAAACAAAAATCGCTGGATGGAAACGGCAAAATGTGCATAAATTGTAAAAATGATAAACTTTTATCCGGTAACAATAATGTGCATAAACTACGATGTAAACACAGCATCCACCTCCGAAGGCAATGACAGCATTGATAGTGTTTCGTCTGCTCGCTCTGAGACGCAAGTCATTTTTAATATATGAAAATATAATATTCAGTCGCCTATCCTAGATTTGTACAGGCTGTTTAGTGCCAGATTACTAGAAAGTGACGGTTTTGTTCTCTTTGACTCGCCTTATTCTCGTGTTTTATGCTATATTTGAATTTTGCGCGTAAGGTTGGAAACATAGCTAATGATATGTAATCATGATTCAAAAACTGTATTATCTATCAAGCAGTGATAGACATGTGTCTGAGGTAAAAAGGCTCACATGTAGTGATCGACCGATATTGATTTTTTATAACCGATATCAATTATTTGCATGTTTATGTTCCCGATAACCGATATGCAGAACCGATATTTACTTACTGTTATAAAGTAAAAGTCAGTGCATACTTTGTTTTTTCCTCCAGTCATCTTAACAATAACAAAAATCAGTTGAATATTCACATTCTTTCATATTAAATTTTATCTTCAAATTACAACAATATTTTTTCATAAAAAGCATCATCAGCAACACTGATATTAACAATAAGCAAAATAATGTCTGATGTTTTCAAATGGAGAAAATAAAGGACAGAAGTCATATCAACTTCATTTTAAACTACAGTTTTAGGTTTATAAGCTGTTTAATAGACTAAAGAGTGAAGAATAATTCATTGGATAATATTCTCTGGAATATTGAAATAAACTATAACAAACAAAACATTGTATTTTATTGCATTTCTTAACTGGCATGTTTTATCAGAATTATTAAAATCTATCTATTTATCTGTTTACACAGAACTATACTCAAACTGCGATCGCTTGCGGAGATAATAAATAATTTATTTAGATAGAGATGTTTTTTTTTTAGATGTTAATAATGGTTCTATAGTAAATGTTAATATAGTTTAGCGTGTTTTAAACAAGTGAATCTTGTTAAACACGGCTCTAGACTAACTTTTTGCACTGGGTGCACTGGTGCGCCTAACTTTTTTTCTTAGGTGCACCAGCACAAAAGTTAGGTGCACCCAAATTTTCATATAGGCAATATTGACTAGTAAACGACTAACTAACAATCTGGTCAACATAACGTTCTTTATTTGAAGCACAATTCTACAAGAAAGGTAACTTACTGAAAAAGTGTTGGTGCTTAAAGTGCTTCACTGAGCAGAGATTTAAACTTAAAACATCTCAAGATAAATAAAATCTAAATTAAGTGTTTTAAGGGCGTCAAACTGAACATCTCGTGGCTCAATGTATTATGGACTATCCTCCATTGCAGTCACATGCCCCTCGGATGGCCAACTCCTGTAGTTTGGCCTTCTTGATCTTTGGCCTCGGCTAAACCAGCTGAACACACTCTCTCTAGCATCAACATCTTCCAGACTTGACCCCTCTACACTGATTCTTATCAGATCTTCCACTGTGTCTGAACGAAGGGATGCTCTAGTGCAGTGCTTCTCAAACCCCCCCCCTTAAACCCATAAAACAATCCTGCGCCCCCATCCCACCACAGACTACCAAATAATTGCACTAAACATAATGAAAAAAAAGTATTTACAGTTTTTATAACCAATTCTTACTATGCAAAAAAAGAAGTATACTTAGGCCTTTAGTGTTATGTTAGAAGCATTTTTATACTCATACCTTTTCTTGATTTAATATTTAGATTTTTTTTTAGCTTTATTTTCATTTAAATGTTTAGTTTTGAAATTTTGTATGCATTTGTCATGTTTATTTCATGTCTTTATCTTCTTAAATGTGTGTATATAATATGTATCGTTTTAACTTTTAATTTTAGTTACTTTTTCTTATTTGTAAGCCGCTTTGGATAAAAGCATCTGCTAAATGACTAAAAGTAAAGAAAAAAATAACTGTTCTGTTCTGTCTAATCGTCTCTCTGTGCTCATACTGTATTTTAATGCAGCCAAATTCTCAATAAAACTGTTTTACTTTATATATTTGACTGTTTATGTTGTCAGTCAACAGGATAAATATGAAATAATGACTGAAACACGTCCCTTTAAGAATTAACCATAACCAGCTCTCCCTTCCAAGAAGCTAGTCTGCACAAAAATACTAATTTATAATTGTATTGAGCCGTTGTCTGATGAAATCAAATAATACACAATATAAGACAAGACAATTCCAGTGCTGTGATTTCTTCTATATTTGCATGTACATTTAGAGAAGCAATAATATCTGTTTTAACTGAACGGGCTCCTCTCAGACGCTCGCTGAACAGTGCAGATGCAGAGAAAGCGCGCTGATCTCGCGCCGTTGTGGCGATCACAGAGACACTCTGAGAGACTCGATTTGTCACTAGTTGCTTTTTTTGGAAAACAAAAAGTTGCTATGGGGGTCTACAAAGGCGTTAAATGTCACTAAGTTGGCAACACTGCACGCATCTCTACTACTCACCTCTTTCTCTCTGTCTGACTGCAGCAGCACACGTGACGCATTTGTCAATGCGCACACACACATACAGGAATATCTGGACCACGGCCAATCAGAGGGGGGGGGTCCGCCCTTCACTATCTCTGATTGGTTTAGACCACGATATAAGCCCAACGGGAGTGTCTTTTGTTGAGTTTCTGAATCGCGGATAATTTTTTTTCTTTTCTCGAATGGCTGGACGCACCAGTGCGCCCTGGGATTTTTGTTAGTCGCACCCGTGAGAAATTAGGTCGCACATGCGACCAAATTGGTCGCACTCTAGAGCCCTGTTAAAAGTTACATGTGGTGGCCGTGCTGGAGCATTAATCATTGAGTGAACAGCAAAATGAGACTAAATCACGAGACCAAGATGAGCAAATACAAAAGAGAGAGATTAAATTTAGCGCTTTTATTTCCGCCATGCACTCATTCATGGCTGCATATGATTTAATTCATGCACAGTTTCGTCTTTATTAGGAACAATTGAAAGATTATGTTACGTGACTCCGTAAGTTCGTAATTTATGTAATTCATCCAATTTGTGTTTTAATGCTGTTATGTTAAATAAAGTTTACTAACTACAGCAAATTATGTACCTGGACGCCGTTGTTGTTGTCTCGTCTCTCCTCAGACGCGCTGCAATAGCGATTCTGCATTTATCGGTGAATTCGATATTATGAAACCGATATCCGATAATGGTAAAATACTTAAATATCGGGAAAAATATCTGGGTTACAAAACCGATATCTGATATTAGTAAAATGCTTAAATATGGGGTTTACAAAACCAATATCCGATATTGGTAAAATGCTTAAATATCGGGGTTACAAAACCGATATCCAATATTGGTAAAATGCTTAAATATCAGGGTTACAAAACCGATATCCGATATTGGTAAAATGCTTAAATATCAGGGTTACAAAACCGATATCCAATATTGGTAAAATGCTTAAATATCGGGGTTACAAAACCGATATCCGATAATGGTAAAATGCTTAAATATCAGGGTTACAAAACCGATATCCGATATTGGTAAAATGCTTACATATCGGGGAAAATATCGGAGTTACAAAGCCAATATCCGATATTGGTAAAATGCTTACATATCGGGGAAAATATCTGGGTTATAAAACCGATATCCGATATTGGTAAAATGCTTAAATATCGGAGAAAATATCGGGGTTACAAAACCGATATCCGATATTGGTAAAATGCTTAAATATCGGGGTTACAAAACCGATATCCGATAATGGTAAAATGCTTAAATATCGGGATTACAAAACCGATATCCGATATTGGTAAAATGCTTAAATATCGGGGTTATAAAACCGATGTCGGTATAATGCTTAAATATCGGGGTTACAAAACCGATATCCGATATTGGTAAAATGCTTAAATATCTGGGAAAATATCTGGGTTATAAAACCGATATCCGATATTGGTAAAATGCTTAAATATTGGGGTAAAATTGGGGTTATATAACCGATATCCGATATTGGTTAAATGCTTAAATATCGGGAAAATATTGGGGTTATAAAACCGATATCCGATATTGGTAAAATGCTTAAATATCAGGGAAAACATCGGGGTCACAAAACCGATATCCGATATTGGTAAAATGCTTACATATCGGCGAAAATATCTGGGTTATAAAACCGCTATCCGATATTGGTAAAATGCTTAAATATCGGAGAAAATATCGGGGTTACAAAACCGATTTCCGATATCGGTAAAATACTTAAATATCGGGGTTACAAAACCGATATCGTATAATGGTAAAATGCTTAAATATCGGGGTTATAAAACCGATGTTAAAAATAAGTTTCAATGTGGACATTTTTGTCCAAAAGGTCCTGAGAGGAACTAATTATTGTATCTAGTGCCATTCACATTTATTAAATAAAATAGGGTGAAATTGTAAAAATACACACCTGTGCCAAAATGCATGCAGCTGGCAATAACACAGGCAAAACTCAGTATTAGTTTAGGTTTATTTGCATGTGTTGTGTGTTTGTGTGTCAGGTTCACTTTCTACGATGGGCCGCCCTTCGCCACCGGCCTGCCCCACTACGGACACATCCTAGCAGGAACCATCAAGGACATCGTGACCAGGTGTGCTCATCAGAACGGCTTCTACGTGGAGCGCAGGTTCGGCTGGGACTGTCACGGCCTGCCCGTGGTGAGGATCCTTCATCAGATCCAGCTTCAAACTAATGCGCTTTACATTTACGATACAAACGACTTAAATAAATAATAAGAAACTAAATAGAGCAAGCTAGGGTTAGAGGCCTTTTTCTTTGCTTTTTATAACTTATATGCAGAGGTGGAAAGAGTACACAAATATTGTACTCAAGTAAAAGTACCATTACATTAATGAAATTTGACTTAAGTACAAGTAAAAGTACCAGTCTAAAAATCTACTCAAGTAAAAGTAAAAAGTAGCTCATTTAAAATATACTCGGAGTAAAAATTATTTAGTGACATTTTAACAATGGGAGGGAGGAAAAAATGGGATAGACCAAAGGTGTCAAACTCAGTACCTGGAGGGCCACAGCCCTACACAGTGTAGATATAACCCTAATTAAACACATCTGATACAGCTAAACTAATCATTTAGGCTTATTTGAAAACTACATGGTGTGTGTGTTGGAGCAGGGTTGGAAATAAACTCTTTAGGGCTGTGGCCCTCCAGGAACTGAGTTTGACACACCTGGGATATGGGCCTATAAATCTCAAACTAGGTGTTTTTAATTAAAGGAATCGATTAATTAGAATAATAAGACATTTGGGCTGTTACCAGGCAAATTAAATCAGTATCAACAAAATGCATCTTTGCAATGCAGAGGAAACAGAAGCTTCATCTGAAGTGGCATAGATGTATTTAAACTGACATGAATGCATTTAGCCTGCAGTTACAAATTCAGAAATAATGTTTAGATATAAATAAGAAATAAAATGTGAACCTGAACCACAAAACCATAAGGGTCCATTTTCCTAAATTGCGATTTATACATCATCAGATATATTTACAGTAGGAAATTTACAAAATATATTAATGGAACATGATCTTTACTTAATATGCTAATGATTTTTGGCATAAAATAAAAATGTATAATTTTAACCCATACAATGTATTGTTGGCTATTGCTACAAATATACCCCAGCGACTTAAGACTGTTTTTTTGCTCCATGCCAGGGTCACAAATGTTAAATAGTCATTTGAAATTAAAAAATAAATAAATAAAAAGAGACTTTAAATGTTAAACTAGAACCACCAGTAGGTGTCAGCAAGTCACTGATAAGTGAGTCATTGCGATTGAACAGAATCATTTAAACGGTTCATTAATTCAGGAACAAAACACGTCATTGCTCAGAGTCAGAGACGCAAAACTGTGTATGGTGGCTGTGTATGGTGTTATTTTTGTTGTCGAAATAGAGCAAAAACAGGCAATATGGTGTCTAAAACTCAAGTCTCTTAATTAACTTCTTGTTTTTTGAACTGTTGTAAAAAGAAAAACTACAGGCCAATGTAATCATGGTGATTTTTGGAGAAAAACGTCATTCTTCATGTGATGTTGACTTACTATATTAAATTATATAAATATATACATTTTCTGCTTCTATATCTTCAATGTTGTGATCATTCTAAACGCATTTTAACAGATGAATCACGCAGTGAAAGAAAGCACTCCAGATGCACGCGGATTAGTCTAATCTAACGTTACTAGATTTCACGGCACACTGTTTAGAGTGTTTTGTTTGGTTTTGAGCAAAATACTGATAATGTCAAATCG
>QVTF01025494.1:205000-257500 GCA_003573665.1 Oxygymnocypris stewartii | reverse complement strand
GACTTCAGAAACGACTATAAGACGCTGTACCCGTGGTTCATGGAGACCGTGTGGTGAGATCTCTGCCTCCGAGTTCACAAAAAAAAACCGATTTGTATATCCTTCAACTCTTTACTAGACAAATATTAGGCGCTGTATGCAAATGCATTGTAAAAATCATCAGGAGTTTACCAACAACACAAACTGCTGAGACTGAACCAAAAACAAGATCAGTAGCACCAACTAGAGACATGATCGCTTCATGCTGCATTGCATGCTGGGTGCCTTTATAGCACATATGCACTGTAGAAACACCTGTATGATGCTATTTGTAGGGCTCTATGAAATCAGTATTATATTTTCCATATTTATTAAAAAAATTCTGGACTCTTTTTAATGCTCAAATTAAATTGTATCAATCAAAAAGCATGTCTAATTAATTAAAATCATGACATGTTGTCACAAAATGACATATTTAGGGCCATAAAAAATAAAATCAAAATTCTCACCTTATGTTTTATTGTTACCAAATTTTAGCTTGTCTAATTATGTGAATGCATAAAAACAATTTGTATTTATTCTTACAGTAGCTTTATGAAATACCCCCCCCCCCCCCCCCCTAAGAAATGATGTTGCATATTTAAATATTACTGGTTATCAGATGAAGGCATAAATCATTGATTTAATTTATATTTTAATTAATGAAAATTAAACGTCTATATTTTTTGGCAAAAAAAGGAGATTTATTATTACAATTAAAATATTTTTGAATTATAAAAAAAAAGTGTAATTCTTTTTCAATTTACAAAAGAGAACAATATTTAGTAAACCTTTGAAATGGCTGATATTATTGCATACTCAATTTTACATAATGTATATCAAATGTTATCCATGTAAATTGCAGGCCAGAATTAAACCGCTGGTCTCGTCTATTTTGACACAATACCGTTAAAGCTTCCTCGACACAATCTGCATTATAATAAGCGCTATATAAGTATTGATGACCGGACTTGACTAATGCGTGCATTTATATAATGATTAAATTCAATTAATAGTTAATTCAAAAGTTATGCTTTTTATTATTATATAAAAGCCGCCTTATGTGCAATTTAAATATTTAGTTTGCATATTATTTACAATATTATGTACCAGCTAACAGGGTGTACTGTTTAGTTGAATTACTGCATTAGTAGTGAGATTTCTTTCCTTGAGAGAGATTGACTGCACCTTTCGAATTTTGAATATTAGTCGAATTTAAAATATAAATCCACATTTGAATACAAAAACATTGTATTGAAATGTTAGATGTGCATCAGGCTGGTTATCAGTGGTGCATGAAACGTTGCATTTTGATGCTTTTTTATCCGATTCAGTTGAAGCCACTGCATGCGGCGCTGCTCATTGAGTTTTTCAGGTATTTTGACAGCCCTTATCAGGATCCGAGTTGAGTGGTGCATGCTGGGTGCTGTGCTGTGTTTCAGGTGGGTGTTTAAGCAGCTGTATGATAAGGGTCTGGTCTACAGAGGGGTGAAGGTCATGCCGTTCTCCACTGCCTGCAACACGCCCCTGTCCAACTTCGAGGCCAATCAGAACTACAAGGTGTGTGATTGAGTTCCTGCGCTCCTGTGCTCCTCAGCGGAGCCTCGGCTCATCTCTGCTCTGTCTGTGCTCCTCAGGACGTGCAGGACCCGTCTGTGATCGTGACCTTCCCTCTGCTGGAGGACCAGACGGTCAGCTTCCTCGCCTGGACCACCACGCCATGGACCCTGCCCAGCAACCTGGCCCTCTGCGTCAACCCCGACTTCATCTACGTCAAGGTCAAAGGTGCGCTTCACCTCTCAGTGATTCAATAATGATCATTTTAGGGATGCACCGAACTAAATTAAAAATCTTGGCTGCAGGCCGAATACCGAACAGTTTTCACATTTTTTTTTTTTTTCACCATTGCAAAAATTAAATACCCAAATTTAGCTGTAGCTTTTCAAAGAAAAATCTATTACCAAACTTATACAAGACATACACTGAACGGTTTTTAACATTCTAGCAGACATTATACCAACAAAGCACAATTTAACTTGAAATGTATAATTTAGTAAAAAAAATGTTTTGGTAATTTGAGACCCCCTTCTTGAATCAGGCATGTATATTTTAATGTACAAATAAATGCAGATCCAAATCAATTACAGATTTTCAACACTGTGTGAATGTTATAATAAATGTATTAGTATAGCTGGTGTAATTATTATCGTCTTATTTTATTTTACAGAACAACATTACAATTACAATACTAACATTTATGAATGTTAGACTTTTATTTTGGCGGAAAGCCCCCAGGAAGACTTCAGTGATTCTTTTTGTTGACAGCAGCAGATTAATAAATGATTCTCATTAAGATCTTGGGAAGTTGTTTGTTGCACATATCACTTTGTCACATCTCTGCCTGGTAAAAATGCATGAATGTTACGGAGCAGGTGACGAGTAATGCCGGTTTCACACTGTATGCGTGTATTGTGTATTGCAAATACAGACGAGTATTGTTAATTATGTCGCATTTTCCTCCAAACACTGTGTGCCATGTGCTTTGACGTATATGGCCAGCATACTCCGTGCCCATCCCCCCCTGTCCCATACACATATGTAAATAACATGCTATATTATATATAGGTAGTTTACTAGGGATGCACGATATTGGACTACCGATATATATCCTTTTGTTTGGAAATAACACCAAGTCTCTCTTTTTTGCATTAAGGTGCGTCTATTGTATTGTTTGTTTAGTAATTATCAATATGAGACACGCTAGACAAATTTTGGAAAGAATTACAACAATAAAGTGTAATCTTAAAGCTAACAAATGCCTCTAGTTTTGAATAATTTAACTGACCTTTAAAGTTAGGGACAAAAACTTGTGGAAGTGATGTGTTTTCGTGCATTTTATATTTTCTCATACTGTGATTATGAAACACGAAACACATCACTTACATGATTTTAGGTTGAAATTAGTTATTTTTCATGCTAATCAGGTCAGTTTTGATAAAAAAAACAATGCACTGTGGCTTTAATTCTGCAAAAGTAGACTTTGCACATCAGTGTTCGGTACAATTTATTCAGTTTTCTTCGCTTATTCAGCCAAACACCAAAATAGCTTTTTTTTTGCTATTATAGGCCGAACAATTTCGGTTGCCAAACATTCCCTAGATTATTTATATTTGTCTTCATCATTTTTATAATTATTATATCAAATCATTTTTAGCCTGCAATAATCATTTAATGTACTTTTTAAACCTGAATCTACATCTAGGTGAAGGTACAGATTTACTAGTATTTTAGCTTTTATTAGTATATAGCTTTTAAGAGTGATAGAGTATTTTATCTGTAGTATGTCTGCCACTAATGACTATTTTTATTTTGATTAATCTATAGACTAATTTACCGATTAATCTAAACGAGTAATTACAAAAAAGACAAATTTTACTTAATATTTTATTAAACCAAATGAAATCCAAATGTAACTTTTTTAAAGCAAAAGTAAAGTGCAACAGAGTGCCAAAATTTTGGCAGGTATTTTAATAATAATAACAATTGTATATACTATATACTTTACTATAATATATTATAGTACTTATATTATAATATTTTGTTATCATGATGATTAAGTGCTGTCTTTTCTTTTTACAGGACAATAGTATGTATTCTTACAGTATAAGATATATCTTTTAATGTGCTAAAATATATATTTTTAATAAGTGAGGGGGCGTGGCTTGTGGGTGGGCGTGGTCAGAATTTCCTTCTTTTTTGTCTCTAGCTGATCACATGTAATGTAAAACTAATAATTTAGCACATAAGTTAAGGTAGATTTTTATCCTTAGGAACATTTGAATTATAATTGATTTATTTAAAGAAATAGCAATTTGTTCAGTAAAGCACTGTTTAATAAAAAAATCAATAAATGATGTTTAGGTTTCCCTCCGCTGTACCTTGACGTCAAAGCCGAAGTACGTGAACATCCACCATGTTTGTGTACCCTTACAGCACTAGTATTCAGGTGTAAATACTACACCTTATAGTAGGTTTTATGACCTCCTGAGGTCACCTCAGACGCTGCTGTATCTCACCTCGATGCAGCGCTGCAGAAACCTCAAACCAGCTCACTTAAAAACAGCCTGCTGTGTAAAAATAGCTCTTTATATCCGGCTCTCCTCCCAGAGAGTCAAAGCTTGTCCCAGTTTGTGCGGCGGCAGACAGGGAGCGCTGTGAGACTTTCATTAGCTCGTCCGTCTGCTGCAGGAGAGAGACGCGCTGAATACCAATGACGCCCGCACAGCCTGCCATCTCTCTATGCTCAGAGCTGCTTAAACACGGCTCTTTCAGGGGGTCAGTCCCAGTTTAATGTGTTTTGTATTACTGTTAGACTACATGTTATCTGTCGACAGACACAGCTGGCACATCTTACCCCACATGTGACCCTGGACCACAAAACCTGTCTTAGGGGTACATTTTTGGAAATTGAGGTTTATGCATCATCTGAAAGCTGAATAAATAATATTTCCATTGATGTATGGTTTGTTATGATCGGACAATATTTGTAAATCTGGAATCTGAGAGTGCAAAAAAAATCTAAATATTGAGAAAATCATCTTTAAAGTTGTTCAAATTAAGTTCTTAGCAATGCATATTACTAATCAAACATTACGTTTTGATATATTTACTAAATATCTTCATGGAACATGATCTTAATATCTAATGATATTTGGCATAAAATCAATTATTTTGACCCATACAATATATGATTGGCTATTACTACAAATATACCTGCGCTGCTTATGACTGCTCTTGAGCTGCAGGGACACAAATATCATCACAGTATAACACGGAAATGCAGCAATATGCATCATGTGTGGGCCTAGTTCAACCAAACATGAACGTTTCATTTTGATTCATGTTCAGAGTTGAGCTTCTATTTGTAATAATTAGTATTAATAAGTACAAATAAAATGCATTGTTTCATAAAATCGATATTTACAATTTTACTATTTTTTTTATATTTGTACACCGATAAGAATAAGAACATTATTAATAATTGATCACACATAATAATTGATAATAGAGCAGCAAATCAGTATATTATAATGATTTCTGAAGATCATGTGACACTGAAAACACCGCTTTGATCATGGAAATACATTATATTTTTACAGATATTCACATAGAAAACAAGTTGAGTTAAGTTGTAGTAATATTTCACAATTTGTAATGCATGTGCTCTATTTGCGATCAGATTAATGCAGTCTTGGCAAGCAAAAGAGACTATACTAAATATGTTTTTCTGCTCATCAAGGCTGTCTCTATTTGATCAGAAATACAGAACAAACGTATTTTATGAAATATTGCAATTTAAAATAACAGTTTTCTATTTTAATATACTTTAAACTGTAATTTATGTCTGATCAGCGCTGTATTTTCAGCATCATTACATAATCATTACAGTGTCACATGATCTTCAGAAATCATAATAATATACTGATTTATAATCAATGTTGGAAACCGTTGTGCTGCTTCATAATTTTTAAATAATATATTTTTGGGACCTGTGATGTATTTTTTAGGATTCTCTGATTAATAAAAAGTAAAAAAGAACAGCATTTATTTTAAAAAGAAATGTTGTGTTATAATATACATGCTACTCAAAAATTTGGGGTCAGTACATGTACATTTTTTTAAGAAATTAATACTTTTAGATATATAAGTTTATTTTAGAAATTCACTTTCACAGAAGGTGCATATGCTACACACACTTATCTCAATACAGACACAAACAGTTATGCCCCCCCCCCCCCCCCCCCCAGTGTGTACACCTCCAGTGGAAGATGATGGCTGATTTAAAGCTCACTGTATCACTGTAGGAACTAGACTCTTACTAAAGTTAGTCCTCTTACACACTACGGCCAGATGAGAGAAGGATGAAATAACCGTGGCGTGGGGGATCTGGGTCATTTAGGATCGTAGCTGAAGTAATGCAGTCAGATAACTTAGGAGTAGGAATACCAATAATCCTACTATCCTTTAAAGTGTGTTCCCATTAACAACTGTAAGCATATGAAAGAAACACATGGCACCATATATAAGAACTGACTCAATAATACAGGAGAAGGAGACTGTACGTCTCTGTTGACAGGATTTATAGATACTTAAGATATGCTGATTAAAACTGAGATGATCATCCAATGTATTACCAAGGTATCTAAAATCTCCACTCTCTCAACCAGCTCTCCATTAATATCAATACCTTGGAAAAGCCCAAAACCAGTTCTTTAGTCTTTGAAATGTTAAGATGTAAAAAATTGTCACCACAGCATGTGCTAAAATATGTTATGGAGCATTGATAATCAAAACAATAATTATCACTGTTTTTAGTGTGGAAGAATAGCTCAGAAGGGATGTGTTATATTAATAAAAAGTCACATTAAAGACTTGTATCGTTGGAAAATATTTATATTTTGAACAAATGCTATTCTTTTTAGCTTTATATTAATCAAAGAATTTAAAAAAAAACATTATGAAGCAGTTTCAACACTTATAATAGTAATGCAGTTATGATGCTGACAATACAGCTTTGATCACAGAAATAAATGATATTTTAACAGATATTAAAATAAAAATCCAAAATTAGAAATTGCAATAATATTTCACAATATTGCATTTTTTTCTGTATTTTTGATCGAATACATACAGCCCTGATGAGCAGAGGAGACTCTTAAAAACATTACTGATCCCACACTTGTGTGTGTATATATAAAATGTGTGTGTGCATTTTAGTGAAAGTAGTTTTAATTCTTGTGATGCTGTGTCTTGTATTTTATCTGGGGTAAGTCTGTCATGTGCTGATGAGAGTCTCTCCTCTGTGTCTCTCAGATAACAGCTCGCAGAAGATGTACATCATGATGGAGGCCAGACTCGTCGCTCTCTTCAAATCTGACTCTGAATACACCATCCTGGACAAGTGAGTCTACAGCACAGACGCACGCACACCCGTCTGTCCTCCTGGTGACACGCGGCTTTTTACACCGCTGTGAAATCATTGCTTATTCAAAAGCAGCATGTGAGAGTATGAGAGCCCAGATGCTGAGGGATCCCTGCGCGATGACCGTGGACGGCTTTCACTGAGCTTCATGATGCACTGCTGTGTGTGAGGTTGCATTAGACTAGAGCTCGACCGATATATCGGTTTACCGAAATTTTGCCCGATATTTAACCATTTTACCATAATCGGATATTGGTTTTGTAAAAATGACTTTTTTTTATAATTATTTTTTTTAAATATTTGTCACATGCACAATTATACAGAGTATAACCAGCAGTGAAATGTGTTCTCTGTATTTAACCCATCCATGTGCGTGCGCGCACACACACACACCTGGAGCAGTGGACACACACACACACATTTGGAGCAGTGGGTACACACACACACACACCTGAAGCAGTGGACACACACACACACACACACACACACACACACACACCTGGAGCAGTGGACACACACACACACACACACACACACCTGGAGCAGTGGACACACACACACACACACACACACACACACATTTGGAGCAGTGGGTACACACACACACACACACCTGAAGCAGTGGACACACACACACACACACACACACACACACCTGGAGCAGTGGACACACACACACACACACACCTGGAGCAGTGGACACACACACACACACACACACACTTGGAGCAGTGGGCACACACACACACACACCTGGAGCAGTGGACACACACACACACACACTTGGAGCAGTGGACACACACACACACCTGAAGCAGTGGACACACACACACACACACCTGGAGCAGTGGACACACACACACACACACACACACCTGGAGCAGTGGACACACACACACACACACACACCTGGAGCAGTGGACACACACACACACACACACATTTGGAGCAGTGGGTACACACACACACACACACACACACACACACACCTGGAGCAGTGGACACACACACACACACACACACACACCTGGAGCAGTGGACACACACACACTTGGAGCAGTGGGCACACACACACACACACCTGGAGCAGTGGACACACACACACACACACACTTGGAGCAGTGGACACACACACACACTTGGAGCAGTGGACACTGTTCACTCAGGAGAAGTTCCAGCACGACCACCGCATGTAACTTTATACAAGATTCACTTGTTTGAAACACACTAAACTATATTAACATTTACTATAGAACCATTATTCCCCCAATAAACATCTAAATAAATACATCTCTATCTAAATTAATGATTTATCATCTCCACAAGCGATCGCAGTTTGAGTTCTGTGTAAATAGATAAACCGCTGTCAGCAGTTTTCATAATCTATAATGACAAAAACATTTTAATAATTCTGATAAAACAGTTAAGAAATGCAATAAAATACTATGTTTTGTTTGCTATAGCGTATTTCAATATTCCAGAGAATATTATTCAGTGAATTATTCTTCACTCTTTAGTCTATTAAACAGCGTTTAAACCTAAAACTGTAGTTTAAAATGAAGTTGATATGACTTCTGTCCTTTATTTTCTCCATTTGAAAACATTAGACATTATTTAGCTTATTGTTAATATCAGTGTTGCTGATGATGCTTTTTATGAAAAAAAATGTTTTGTTGTGATTTGAAGATTACATTTCAACAGTTGTTGTTGTTAAGATGACTGAAAGGAGGAAAAACCAAAGCGAAGAATGGACTTCACTCTGTTATTTATTTACTTTATAACAGTAAATTAATATCGGTTCTGCATATCGGTTATCGGGTACATAAACGTACAAATAATCGGTATCGGTTATTAAAAAATCAATATCGGTCGATTACTACATTAGACTTTAACATTTTCCATCATTTTGATTGACTGGGTCGTAAAAAATCCGGCATAATCTATTATTACACTTAAAATTGTTTTTAAATTGTAATTAAATTGTCAATTTAAATTTTGTTTTTAAATTGTAATATTTGATTACTAACACATTTAATTGATCTCTGTACAGATAGCTGCTTATCTTTTGTTTTTGCCTTTAAATTAAACAATCATTAATAAATAATTTATCGCACCATGATAATTCGATTTTGTAGAAATTTATTTACAATGTTGATTTGATTAGCATGAAAACAGTGTCACTGCCGTCATATTAAATTATCCAAATAAAAGTGTACAACGAGCCGACAGTCGATCCGTTTCCTTGTTGGACAAAACCACGGAGGAGGGTCACATTGAGCGAGTTTATGTATTTATGTCAACAAATGACAAGCAAAATCAGATCCATAGAGCTTGTGAACAGCTTTAAAGCATTTAATGCTGGTTTAATGTACTAAGACAGTGATGCAAAAAGACACGCAGGTGATCCAGAATATTAACGTGACATGTTTAAACGTTAAGCATTTTCCTCTCTTTAGAAACCGTGAAGTAGAAAGCACTTATGGATTAATATATGTTGAGCTCATCTGTTTTTCTGCACATTATGATTTATTAGTAAGGCTGTACACTAATGTGGTCTTTTATTATCACTGGCATTTGTTCTTATGAGAGGAAAATGCATGATGTAAAATTAATCAAATCATTTTGAGGTGCGTATCTGCACATCGTACGCTTTACAATTGTGTCTTGGTGCATTAAGCCAGCGTTTTAGAAAGTCCCCCGTTCAAGTTCTACTAATTCACAAGCCATACTCGCAAAGAAGGTAACGTTAATTATTAAACCAACAAAACGATGATCTGAGTTACTAATGCAATTTCCGATGACTGACATAATGGTGACATTTTTCCTCAATCACGGCAAAACAATCTAACTCAGCGCTATCCTGCAAGTATGGCGGATAAAGCGGTTTCCCAGAACTCAACGGGGCGTTACGTCACCTTCTCTATAAGTACCAATAGATAGTGTCCTGATCGACCGCTTTAGCTTAAACTGGGTACTCGCCTCAACGCATCGCAAAAGACTCGTAGCACTTTTATTGTTATTCTGGAGCTGATGATCCTCACCGGAGCGCACTCGCCACCAGCTGGACAGGAGGGGGGGGGGTCACAGTTGTAAATTGTGATAGATCACTCTCAGTGCAATCTGTCAAAATGACAGACGGCCTTCAAAATTTTCCATCACTGCTAAAAAAAATTCCATCAATGACGGGACATTTTGGGTTAACGCAATCTGTGTGTGTGTGTGCTGGGCTGATAACAGTAAGCTGAGGTACTGTGGGATTAGTCCTGAGCCGAACTGCTATTATCGATTAATATCTCCCTGCTTTTGATTAATGTTCTTCAGCAGGAGATGATGTGACTGGAATGAGAAGCACGAGTCGAGTTGATTTCACGGCATAAAAACAGTGCATTCACTCATTCTCATGTCATTGCAAACCTGCATGACTTTCTTTCATCTGTGCAACACAAATTAAGACATTGTGAAGACTGTGCCGGTCGCTCTTTTCTATGCAGTTAACGACGACTGAAGCTTCCAGCTTCAAAAACAAAGCTAAAGCAATTTTAATTAAGCAATTAAATGCCCAATCAGACCTTTGTTGAATGAGCAAGATGATCTAGAGTGTGTAGAACATATACTGATCGTGTCATATACTTTTTTTTTTTAAAGCTTGAAGGCTTCGGTCCCCTTCTGCTTTTATTATATGGATGAAAGCAGTGTGAACACTCTTCACAAGTGCTCCCTTGTCATTGAAAGTCATACGTTTTGGAGCAACATAATGATTCATTGAAGTCTGAAATGGTTCAGAAACAGAACATGTGTTCTCTGGCTCACAAACCACCTGCGACTGTCTGTTCGTCCCTGTCACGGTACAGAAAGCTCGAGATCCAATTGCGAGTGAAAAACAGATAGTCTTTATTAGACAACTCCAAACACAGTGGAGGTGAGATAAGCTGGCAGTGCAGGTGCAGACTCCAAACACAGTGGAGGTGCAGATATCATCGGCAGTGCAGGTGCAGTAAACCCGGCAGTGCAGAGTCTCCAGCTCGGGCAGAGATATACTGAAACGCGACCAGGCGAGAACAGCTTCAGGACCTGGAAGACTGACACAGAGAGTAAGTACACCACAACAGTAAAAACGATCTGACAACGCACCACAGAAACGCCAGCCAGATATAGGCAGTGCAGACGAGCTACACCTGTCACCGTTCTGATTACCTAGTCAGGTGCACGGTAATTAGGCAACGCTGACAAGCACAACGAGCGGGTCCACAACATAGACGAACACAGAATGAGCACACAGATCCATGAACCGTGACAGTACCCCTTCCCCTAAGGACGCCTCCTGGCGTTCCCAGATGAACTTACCTGACGATTGTAATCATCGATAAGAGAGTGATCCAATATGTCTCTAGCAGGCACCCAACTCCTCTCCTCAGGACCGTAACCCTCCCAGTCCACCAAGTACTGGAATCCGCGTCCCCTCCGCCTAGAGTCCAGAATACGCTTGACCGGATAAACCGGTTCCCCATCTACGAGTCGCGGCGGTGGAGGAACCGGGGTTTGCGGATTAATGGGGGCATGAAAAACAGGTTTTAATTTGGAAACATGAAAAACGGAATGAATCCTTTTGTACGCTGGAGGAAGTTTGAGGCGGACCGCCACCGGACTAATGATCTTGGTGACGGTAAACGGGCCAATGAATTTAGGAGCAAGTTTGTTACAAACGGTACGGAGAGGAATGTTCTTAGATGAAAGCCACACTTTTTGACCGACGACATAGACGTGAGGCCTTGACCGGTGGCGATCAGCCTTGGCCTTGGTGCGTGCCCCCACCTGGAGGAGGGTCTGTCTGGCCCTGCTCCAGGTGCGTCGACACCTCTGGACAAATGCGTGGGCAGAGGGGACCGCGACTTCGGATTCCAGACTGGAAAAGATTGGTGGCTGGTACCCTAAGCTACCCTCAAATGGAGACAGGCCCGTACCAGATACTGGTAATGAGTTATGTGCGTACTCAACCCATGAGAGCTGCTGGCTCCAAGAGGACGGATTCTGGGAGGCCACACATCGCAACATACGTTCTAAGTCCTGGATGGCTCTCTCTGTCTGACCATTACTCTGGGGATGATACCCAGAAGAAAGACTAACAGTCGCCCCTAGCAAACGGCAAAACTCACTCCAAAATTTAGAGACAAACTGAGGCCCCCTGTCAGAGACCACGTCTGTCGGGAGACCATGAATGCGAAAAACGTGGTCAATGACAGCAACCGCTGTCTCTCTGGCAGACGGTAATTTAGGCAGAGGGATGAAATGGGCAGCCTTCGAGAACCGGTCCACCACGGTCAAAACCACCGTGTTCCCACTTGAGGCTGGGAGACCTGTGACGAAATCTAGCGAAATGTGGGACCAGGGTCTCGACGGAACCGACAGCGGCTGAAGGAGTCCAGCAGAGGGTCGATTAGAAGTCTTAGAAACGGCACAAACAGAGCAAGCCAAAACAAAACATTGTATGTCGCGAGCCATAGACGGCCACCAGAACCGTTGTTTAGTAAGAAACATGGTACGACTCACCCCAGGATGACAAGCCACCTTGGAACAATGACTCCATCGAATGACATCGGACCGTAAAGTCTCTGGCACAAACAAACGACCCGGTGGGCATCCGGACGGAGGCGTTACCCCTTGCGAGGCCGTGCGGACCTTCGACTCAATCTCCCAAGTGACCGCAGAAACAAAAACTTTCTGTGGCACAATGGGCTCGGAAAAAGACGGGCGATCAGAATGGTCGAAAATACGGGACAGTGCATCGGGCTTGATGTTCTTGGAACCTGGCCGATAAGAAATAGAAAAATCGAAACGACCGAAAAATAAAGCCCACCGGGCCTGCCTAGAGTTCAAACGTTTGGCGGACTTGATGTACTCAAGATTCTTATGATCAGTCCAGACGATAAAAGGAACCCCCGAACCTTCTAACCAATGACGCCATTCCTCCAAGGCAAGCTTGACTGCTAGCAGTTCTCTATTACCAATATCATAGTTGCGTTCAGCGGGAGACAAACGGTGAGAAAAATACGCGCACGGGTGCACCTTGTCGTCCGAGGAAGAACGCTGGGATAGGACGGCACCAACCCCCACCTCCGACGCGTCAACCTCCACCACAAACTGCCGGGAGGGATCAGGGGCGATGAGTATGGGAGCTGAAACAAAGCAGCCTTTCAGTTTGGTAAACGCAGCCTCCGCTGCGCTGGACCACCTGAACGGAGTCTTGATGGAGGTTAAGGCGGTCAAAGGGGCGGCTAGCTGGCTGAAACTGCGAATAAAACGCCGGTAAAAATTGGCAAAGCCCAGAAACCTCTGCAGGGCCTTGCGGGAATCTGGAGTTGGCCAATCAACCACAGCCTGAACCCTGTCCGGATCCATGCGCATCCCCTCGACTGACACGATGTAACCCAAAAAGGGGACAGACTGTGCATGGAAAACGCATTTCTCCGCCTTGACATAAAGCCCATTCTCTAACAGCCTCTGAAGCACTCGCCTGACGTGCTGAACATGTTCCTGGAGAGAATGAGAAAATATCAGTATGTCATCCAGGTAGACATAAATGAACTGATTTAGCATGTCTCTCAACACGTCATTGACGAGTGCCTGGAAGACTGCGGGAGCGTTGGAAAGCCCAAAAGGAAGAACGCGATATTCAAAGTGCCCCCTGGGGGTATTAAAAGCAGTCTTCCATTCATCCCCCTCCCTTATGCGAACCAAATGATACGCGTTGCGAAGGTCTAATTTCGTGAAAAAGAACGCCCCCTGCAGACGCTCAAAGGCAGAAGACATCAACGCAAAGGATATGTATTCTTCACCGTGATGTTGTTCAGCCCTCGATAGTCGATGCAGGGACGAAGAGACCCATCCTTCTTTTTCACGAAAAAAAACCCCGCTCCCGCCGGCGAAGAAGAAGGGCGAATGATCTTGGCTGCTAGAGAATCAGAAATATATTTCTCCATGGCCTCCCTCTCCGGGGCGGAAAGCGAATAAAGTTTGCCCTTGGGCGGAGACGTACCTGGTAATAAATCTATAGCACAGTCATAGGGACGATGCGGAGGTAGAGAAGCAGCCCGAGACTTACTGAACACTCCCTTCAGGTCGCGGTACTCGCTGGGCACGTTTGACAGATCCATATGCTCATCCTGAAACACAGAACAAGACACAGAAGGACAAGCAGACAACAGACAAGTAGCATGACAACCCTCACTCCAAGAGAGAATGGAACTCTGACTCCAATTAAAGTGAGGGTTATGAAGCACAAGCCAGGGATGCCCAAGGACTACTGGAGTAATGGGAGTGTCAGTTAAAAGAAACTGAATAGTCTCAGTGTGATTCCCCGAAGTGACGAGTCTAAGTGGACCCGTAGAGTGAGTGATGGAAGGAAGAGACAGACCATTGAGGGCATGCACAGCAATGGGCTGTGAAAGGGCAATCACCGGAAGTCTAAGTCTGTAAGCGAGATCAGAGTCTAAAAAATTGCCCTCGGCACCAGAGTCAATTAAAGCCTGACAGTCATAGGTGACTGAGGACCACTGCAACTTGACAGTGAGAAGTGTGGCTGCAAGTGAGGATTTAGCCAATGTGATCCCACCCCTCAGTAACCCCTTAACCGCTGTCTCTCTGGCATTTACGGAACACAGTGCTGCGATGTGCCCAGCAGCTCCGCAATACAGGCAAAGACCCTCGTTACGCCGCCTCCGCTTCTCCTCCAGGGAAAGACGGGATCTGCCCATCTGCATAGGTTCTGGTTCGGCGAAACCGACATCGGCGAAACCGACATCTGCGTCACGGTAGGAGATAGGCGGGTGGTCCAGCCTATTGACCGCCGAAGCTCGGCGTGCTCGCGGACCTCTCTGCTGTAATCTGGCATCCACCCGAATAGCCAGACTAACTAACCCATCCAGTGACGTGGGTAATTCCAGTGCGTAGATCTCGTCCTTGACGTAATCAGCGAGTCCATGAAAGAACATATCCCACTGCGCTTCTGAGTTCCACCGGCACTCTGCCGCCAAAGTGCGGAATTCAATGGAGAAATCCGTGACGCTCCGATCTCCCTGCCGTAACTCCGCCAGAAAACGAGCCGCCTCTCTGCCCGAAGCCGCCCGATCAAACACCTTTCTGATCTCCTCCGAAAATGACTGAAACGAAGTGCAGCAGGGAAGTTTCTGCTCCCAAACGGTGGTTCCCCAGAGAGCTGCCCGTCCAGAGAGTAGTGTGATGACGAATGCTATCTTCGATTCCTCGGTAGGAAACGACGATGGTTGGAGGGAGATATAGAGAGAACATTTGGCAAGAAAGGAACGGCATAGCTGGGGCTCACCAGAATAAAAGGCTGGAGGTGGGAGGCGGGGCTCGATGAAACGGACCGCCTGACCTGGGATAGTGGGCGCAGGTGAATTAGACGCAGTGGGTCGCTGTTCCGGCTCGGTCTGGAGACGCTGTAACTGGGTGGTCAGCTTCGAAACCTGAGAGACCAGGGTCTGGATAGCGCGATTAGAGACAGCCGTCTGTTCATCCTGGTGATCCATGCGTGAATTACTGCGAGATAAAAAGTCTCTTAATTCTGACGCACTCGCTGGATCCATCTTGGTCAGATCGTTCTGTCACGGTACAGAAAGCTCGAGATCCAATTGCGAGTGAAAAACAGATAGTCTTTATTAGACAACTCCAAACACAGTGGAGGTGAGATAAGCTGGCAGTGCAGGTGCAGACTCCAAACACAGTGGAGGTGCAGATATCATCGGCAGTGCAGGTGCAGTAAACCCGGCAGTGCAGAGTCTCCAGCTCGGGCAGAGATATACTGAAACGCGACCAGGCGAGAACAGCTTCAGGACCTGGAAGACTGACACAGAGAGTAAGTACACCACAACAGTAAAAACGATCTGACAACGCACCACAGAAACGCCAGCCAGATATAGGCAGTGCAGACGAGCTACACCTGTCACCGTTCTGATTACCTAGTCAGGTGCACGGTAACTAGGCAACGCTGACAAGCACAACGAGCGGGTCCACAACATAGACGAACACAGAATGAGCACACAGATCCATGAACCGTGACAGTCCCATAACAGTTTGAGTTAAATTCCCACCTGTTTCTTCTATATTGATCAATCGTAGAGACTTGTAAATGTTCATATTCTCAAATGTCATGGAGAGTTTTGGCATTATTGTCTCCTTCAGGACGTTTCTGTAGTTAAATGCTGATAAAGTGTGTTTTTGTCTTTATAGATTTCCTGGCAAGACCCTGAAGGGCAAAAAATACAAGCCCCTGTTTGAGTACTTCATCAAGGTAAACATTGTAATGCTGCGTCACTGTGTATTGATTCACAGTCGCTGACCGTTTCAAATGATCAGAACATAGACGACACAATGCTGAGACTTGTTAATGGATCTTTCACTCGGTTCTGTTGTTTTAATCCATGGGTAAAGCTGCACCAAATCCACTTCTAATGTCGTCATTAGTCAGGATGTTATGACACTCGCACAAGTGTTTCTGTGTAAGGCACTTCATCTCATGATGCCAGATGTGATCTTGATGAACTCTTGTTTTTCTTCTCAGTGTAAGGAGAGTGGTGCGTTCTCAGTGGTGGTGGATAACTATGTGCGTGATGATGACGGTACAGGAGTGGTCCATCAGGCCCCGTACTTTGGAGCCGTAAGTCAACATCTACATTGTGCTTTCATTAAATTGTTTCTTTCAAGGATCCATCCATCCCAATCCCATCCAATCCCAATCAAATCCCCATCCCCATCCCCATCCCATCCCATCCCATCCCATCCCATCCAATCCAATCCAATCCAATCCAATCCAATCCAATCCCATCCCATCCCATCCCATCCCATCCCATCCCATCCCATCCCATCCCATCCCATCCCATCCCATCCCATCCCAATCCAATCCAATCCAATCCAATTCCCATCCCAATCCCATCCCATCCCATCCCATCCCATTCCATTCCATCCCCATCCCGTAGTAAAATTGTATTACCCATGGTTTTTTGGCATATTTATTACATTTGTATAACCACAGTTTTACCTCAAATACCATGGTAAAACCATAGTAACCATGTTTTTTGTTGTTACATTTGTAGTAAAACCATGGTTTATTTTCATAAGGGTATCTATCTATCTCAGTAACCACTTTGTAACTGTCTCGACTTAATTTTTAGACAATAAGATACTAAAAAAGGGGTTCACTTTTGCCACTAGATTGTGTTCAAAATAACTAAGAGTCTCAATAAGGAAGTGCAAACTATTAGTGTATATTGAATCATTGAATGATAACACAATAATAAATTGTACATTGATGAAACCCAATGCAGTATTGTGAATAACGAAGCTCAATAACAACAAATAAACAATTAATCAAAGTCAAACCCAAAATAAGAAATTGTTACCACGTGTAATACAGCTGGCTCAATGGAATGGGGTACTGGAATTGATATAAGAGATACAACAAAATGAGATATGGACCGTGTACCCAACAATTCAGAATGTAGCAAGAGAAAAGGATATAGAGGCAAGGCTTTTATCAGAGTATGTATAAGTCCCAGTCTTGACAATGTCCCAACGGGTAATGTAGATATTCCTCAATCCTAGGACCACAAATCAATCCCATTGGCGTCATCCAATACAGGTGAGAAGTAGGTATCAGCCTTCAGTAGCCTTTATAGCCCCCTATGTGAGCTTCTCTGCAAACTTTCAAACCATTTATATTAACATTTTGCAGGGGTACATAAAAATGTGCATTTGGATATCAGTAAAGCACTTAAATGCCAAGATTCACTTAACTTCCCGAACACCGTATGATCACCAGGCATGTTCCCCCAACAATCAGCAAACTCCAACACCATGCTTTCCTCGGTTTAAGATTTCATGTTTTAATCAAAAACTCACAATGTTTTTTACAATTTTTCACAAAAGATGACTCATCTCATATCTTCTCCAGTAAATGTATCTTGATTTAAGAATCTCTAGACATTTTTCCTCGGAGACCAGTTGAGAAATCCTGACGAAGAGCAAGTGTCAGTGAAAAGCTGTTTCATATCCGTAGTGGTTGAGAGCAGAGATATTCAAGCCATAAGTTCATGTATTGTTATCCATTCAATTTATTACTTTTTCTTTATTTGGTCTTAAAGTCCTACATTTACATTCATAGATCGTGCATAAACCCTGTTTGAGAACACCGAATGCTTAACAATGACTACAGTAAATTGAGTTTGAATAATTACAATTAGCTGTAATAATAATAATAAAAGTAATGACCAATATATCATCTCAGGTTCTTCACATACTTCATGATTATTTAAAATCTTCCATCTGTGCATTTGAGATGAGTGAATTCACATGTCTGTGTCCATTCTCTACAGAGCTGTGAAAACATTAATTTCAGTGTTATTTCATTTGTAAGAGAACACCATGCTTGAACCAAAGAAACCGATCCAAGATACCCTTGAACAGTCCCTGTCAGTACAATGACTGAAGAAAGGTTTAGGGGCATCTAATAAGCCTTAAAGCAGAGTTGAAGTGCTTTATTAAAAAGAGTGGTTGGATGAAGCTTTTGGTGAGAAACTGAGCCTGAAGGCATGTGAGCATCTCAAGCACCATAATGAGAGTAAAGTGAACTCTGGTCCTCATCTCCGTGCTAAATGTTTGATGCAGACCCGTCTCACATCAGCATCACCTTGAGGTTCCTCTCTGTGCCAGAGAGGAACACATTCAGAGGTGAATACATTTTAGTAAAGGCATTGTAGTGCCCTAGCAGTCATATATAAACTACCTAAAACACTTTAGAAAACTGAACACCCTTGCAAGTGAATAGAAATTCCCTGGCAACTATTGGGAACACCCTAGCAACTGCAAAACAACACTAGAGCAACCTCCATGAACACCATAGTAATAACCTAGAGGAACTTAGCAACTGCATGGAAGTACCCTGACAGTCACACAAATCACTCTAGCAACTATATATCAGTACCCAAGCAACCATGTAGAATTATTATTATTGTATTATCCCGTTCCCGACGTCCTTTCAGAACAGCATATCTGCGCTTTATTCTTATCGAGCTCCGGTACAGCCTGCACTCGGACCGTTATGCGCGCGCTGCACACGTGTTTTATTTGCGGGGTCTGAGCACAGCATGTGTAACGATGCTCAGAGCAGGTTAGAAGATAAAATATACGACTCTCAAACAGAACAGGCAGGTTGTGATGAGTGACAGAGCAGAATAAGGATAGAGCAAAGTCTGGATGTCCTTGAAGCACGTTCAACTCGTTTTTCTTTTTTTCTTTTTTTATTATGCTTATTCTATCATTCTAAATGACAGACTGTGTCGAATTTATTTATTTTTCTCTGCTGCACTTTTCACTTTTTTTTGTGTTAACAGCAAGATGTTAAATGAATTTAGTATTTTGACAAGATTTATAAAATATATATTAGGCTAAACCTACATTTTTTTCCTATCGTGTTGTAGCCTGAATGTTAGCATAAACGAATTGTATCCTGACAAAAACGAATAAAAATAAGGATCACAGTTTTTATATTACTTTTTTTCTCTCTCTGTGACACTTTATTCCGTGTTGACAGCAAAATGTTATTGACATTTTTCTGTCAATAAATTCAAGACTATTGGCAAGACGAATAAAATAAATAAAATTTTGTGCAGACTAAACTTTTATTTCTTAGCCTATCTCTCTGTCTTTCAGCAGAAATGTGAAGAAACAGTGAATATATCGTGGGAGAGGGTGGGTGCGGAATAAAACCTCAAACAGTCCCGCGCAGACCTCTGCATCACAGATCAGATTTAATTTATCACGTAAAGAGAGATGACTGACAAGAAGAGTGAGGTGGCACAGACAAGACGATGGTGGAAGAGTTTCAAAACCAAATGTAAAAGCGCCCGTTTTAAGCCTGTCGACTTCTGAGTCTGACATACATATTAAATAATTAAAAAGGCTTGTTGGGATGTAGCTTTGTTGCATTCATTTAATAATAATAAATACAATATTTTTTTATTATTATTCAATATTCACTAACACCCTAAATAACCGGTGTGACATCAGGTCGATTAACTGGTGGGAAAATTTCCTCAACGTCACAACCCTAATGCTCACATGCCTTCAGGCTGAAATTTGATATGAGTTTCTCACCAAAAGTTTCATCTAGCCACTCTTTTTAATAAAGCACTTCAACCCTGCTTTAAGGGTTATTTGATACCCCTAAAACTTTCTTCAGTCATTGTCCTGACAGGCACTGTTCAAGGGTGTCTTGGATCTGTTTCTTTGTTTCATGCATGGTGATCTCTTACAAATAAAGTACAAATGACAGTTTCCACAGCTCTGTTGAGAATGTACACAGACATGTGAATTCACTCATCTCAAATGCACAGATAGAACACCCAAGCTGCCTCACAGCAGCACTCTGACAAACACCCCGAGAACACCCTAACAACCTCACAGAAACACTCTGATAAATACCTCGAGAACACCCTAACAACCTCACAGAAACACTCTGATAAATACCTCGAGAACACCCTAACAACCTCACAGAAACACTCTGATAAATACCTCGAGAACACCCTAACAACTGCACGGAAACACTCTGACTAACAGCCCGAGAACACCATAACAACTGCACAGAAACACTGATAAATACCTTGAGAACACCCTAACACCCAAGAACACCCTAACAACTGCACGGAAACAACCTCACAGAAACACCCTGATAAATACCTCGAGAACACCCTAACAACTGCACGGAAACACTCTGACAAACAGCCCGAGAACACCATAACAACTGCACAGAAACACTCTGACAAATACCTCGAGAACACCCTAACACCCAAGAACACCCTAACAACTGCACGGAAACACTGTGACAAACACCCTGAGAACACCATAGCAACACTCTGACAAACACCCTGAGAACACCCTAACAACCTCATAGCAACACTCTGACAAACACCCCAAGAACACCCTAACAACTGCATAGCAACACTGACAAACACCTGAGAACACCCTAACAACCTCACAGCAACACTCTGACAAACACCCTGAGAAAACCCTAACAACTGCATAGCAACACTCTGACAAACACCCCTGAGAACACCTTAACAACTGCATAGCAATTCTCTGACAAACACCCCGAGAACACCCTAACAACCTCATAGCAACACTCTGACAACACCCCGAGAACACCCTAACAACCTCATAGCAACACTCTGACAAACACCCTGAGAACACCCTAACAACTGCATAGCAACACTGACAAACACCTGAGAACACCCTAACAACCTTACAGCAACACTCTGACAAACACCCTGAGAAAACCCTAACAACTGCATAGCAACACTCTGACAAACACCCCTGAGAACACCTTAACAACTGCATAGCAACACTCTGGCAAACACCCCGAGAACACCCTAACAAACTCATAGCAACACTCTGACAAACACCCTGAGAATACCCTAACAACCTCACAGCAACACACTGACAAACACCCCGAGAACATACTTAACAACCTCATAGCAACACTCTGACAAACACCCTGAGAACACCCTAACAACCTCATAGCAACACTCTGACAAACACCCCGAGAACACCCTAACACCCCGAGAACACCCTAACAGCCTCACAGCAACACACTGACAACACCCCGAGAACACCCTAACACCCGAGAACACCCTAACACCCTGAGAACACCCTAACAACCTCATAGCAACACTTTGACAACACCCCGAGAACACCCTAACAACCTCACATCAACACTCTGACAAAAACACCCAGAGAACACCCTAACAACCTCACAGCAACACACTGACAACACCCCGAGAACACCCTAACAACCTCATAGCAACACTCTGACAATCACCCCGAGAACACCCTAACACCCGAGAACACCCTAACAACCTCATAGCAACACTCTGACAACACCCCGAGAACACCCTAACAACCTCACAGCAACACTCTGACAAACACCCCGAGAACACCCTAACAACCGCACAGCAACACTCTGACAAACACCCCGAGAACACCCTAACAACTGCACAGCAACACTGACAAACACCCCGAGAACACCCTAACAACCTCACAGCAACACTCTGACAACACCCCGAGAACACCCTAACAACCTCACAGCAACACTCTGACAAACACCCCGAGAACACCCTAACAACTGCACAGCAACACTCTGACAAACACCCCGAGAACATCATAACACCCGAGAACACCCTAACAACCTCACAGCAACACTCTGGGGAGGTTTATTCCCCTGATGTTCTGTAATTGAGACACAGAAACACACTCGTGCTCTGCTGTTCTCAGAATCTCAATCCCAGTGTGACCGGTGTTGTGTTCCTCTGTCTGCAGGATGATTACCGCGTCTGTATGGACTATAAGATCATCCAGAGAGACTCTGCTCCCATCTGCCCTGTGGACTCATCCGGCATCTTCACTGCAGAGGTCACTCACTTCGCCGGTCAGTACGTGAAGGTACGGATGCTGCCGTCTGCTGTCCACCTCATCAGAGGCTCAAGCACGCACACAGAGCTCCTCTGCACACCACACTCTAACAGAGGAGGGCTGCACAATACAGGAAAACACTAACAGTGTAATAGTTAGTAAACAGGGCAAATTAGCTTTAGAGCACAATTTCATGATAGTGCCGATGGGAGGGGAACATTCTGCGGGTGATTTATTGACAATATGTAGATTAAAGAACACACGCAACCGATCATTTCCATAATGACCAGCGGAATCTACTAAGAGCAGTGCAAATTACTGCCTGCATTAAACAATGGCACGGCACAAAACTTGGCGCCACACTTTACCTGTCAGTCATATGGTCACTTGTGTGGGCCTTGACCATTCAAAGCAGCCAAGGTTCCCAGACCTTCTGCCATACGTCTGAAGGTCTGGTTACGCGAGACTTAAGTCTTGCATAATATAAAGTTTAGACACCGTTAAAAGCTAGTGAATAGGCAGTAATAAAATAAAAACAGTTAAATAAAGATTGATATTGTGAGTTACATTTTGGAGACAATATTGTGTTTTGAAACAAAGCCACAGCTAAAAAGATGCATGTCTTCAAGCAACACAGCGTTACTTAATTAATCTTGAATCTTGAATAAATTGGTTGAGTGAATAATTCAATGACTCATTCATGAAGACAACACTCTGTTTTCTGAACAACACTCACTCTTTTCACAATGCAATCAACCTTTTTGTTGTTGTTGTTGTTAAATAGCCATTTCACTCAAAAATATAATTGAAAACAAAAGTTGCCGCTTCTGTGTAATGCTGACTTTAAGACAAATGCAAGTGGTGCTGAGCTGCTGTCGAAGTCATCTCTACTGGTGAACTGTACAGCTGATGAGACTTGTGTGTGTGTGTGTGTGTGCGCGCACAAATGAAGATGTACTCTAAGGGAACTTCTTGTCTCCAGTGTGGAGGTGTGATGGGTGACAGAGGGACTATGGGAGTGCTGATGTCAGCACATTAGCCCAGTGCTAGAGCAACTCCACTCTGTTTCCCGAGAATATCTTTCATCATAGTTCTGCTGTCATTTTATATTTCAGCACTCATAGTCCGGTTCTCTTTGCCTAAGCACTCATTAGTGCTCTCACAGCGCTCATACGGTCCACCTGTGTCTTTGAATTGGAGCCGGCATAGATAGACTCCCTGACAGTTTCATGCATTTACTTTGGAAATATTGAATCAGGGTGTAAATTTGCTAGTTAATATTTGAACCCCATCAGTTTGGGGGTCTGAAAAACTATGTCGGCTATGCAAAACAATAGTTCACCCAGAAATTCTGTTATTTACTCTCT
The DNA here is from genome assembly GCA_003573665.1 of Oxygymnocypris stewartii. NCBI lineage: Eukaryota > Metazoa > Chordata > Actinopteri > Cypriniformes > Cyprinidae > Oxygymnocypris > Oxygymnocypris stewartii. The sequence continues at coordinate 233,656 of QVTF01025494.1, read as the reverse complement.
CAAGTCTACGTTATTTATAAAGTCTTTTCCACTACAAAGTAGACCAAAGGGCTGTACAGCAACACAACAAAACTACAATAGTAATCGCTAATAACAGACAAACAATTAAAACAAGTTACATCATTAGCAATTAAAAGCCATAGAAAACAAATGTTTTCACACGAGATTTAAAAACATCAACTGAGGGTGCAGATCTGATGTCTGGTGGAAGAGTATTCAACAGTCTTGGGTCAGCAAACGAAAATGCACGATCCCCTTTAGTTTTCAGAATTGAGGAAAAGTTTGTCAACCCAAACTAGTGCTGTCAACACTAATTAGAAACAAATAAAATTAATAAAATATAAAAAAAGAAATGCAGAAATTCAATAAATTGATTTCAATAAAATGCATTTATTTTTTACCCGCAAAAGTGATGAGACTTACAAGAGAGCTAATTAAGGTATTTTTGTGAAAGTTACAGATTTCGATTAAATGAAGCAATTGTTTAGTAGTGATGAGCAGTGAATAGGTTATTGATAGTTAACGATTTTGCCAGTAGAAAGGTGTGCTAACAGGGTTGAATAGAGGAGCCTGATGGATACAGCTTGCATCTTCTATGAAGATACAGACTTTAATAATTGACAAATAATTACAATTACGTAATATTTTCTTAAATTGCCTGTTTAAGCTATTATCTAACACGCATAACTAATAGATCTTGTGCTTTAAATGCTTTTATATGTTGTCATGGGACTTCAGCATGATTGTGCTGGTTTACTGATAGTTGGTTGAAGAGCGACGCTGGTGATTATAAGCGAGCGTTGACTCGAGCTGTAGGAACTTGCAGGTTAAAGTTTTCTCCCGATAACCTTCATAAGGACTCATAGGTTAAGAAAAGTTTCCTAAAATCGATTATGCATGAGAGCCAATTCAGCCCACTCTCCTACAAGGACACGCTGGACACGTTTCCATTTAAAGTGAATTAAAATATGACTTTTGTTGAAAGGCAGTCAATGAAAAGTGCAGCCAGACGCTTCATACATTTCTATAACTCCAGAGCTGCAGATGAAGCCGTAAAGCCAGGCTCGACGCCAGCTCTGCAGCCAAAGACGTGCTTTATTCTTTAATACTCACTGCTTCAATTCGCTGCACGCTCAGAGACTTTGTTCTGTCTGTCCTCAGGATGCAGACAAAAACATAATCAAGTGGCTGAAGGAGAATGGGCGTCTGGTGAGCTCCAGCTCGTTCAAGCACAGCTACCCTTTCTGCTGGAGGTGAGTGCAGACATTTACTCTGTTGTAATGTGCCGTCACACTTTCCACTGGTTTACTAATATTTGCAGGTAAAATCCAGTCATTTTGATTGAATTTGAGCATATTTTTCAAAAGGCAAAACAATATTCATAACCTATAATAAACCTGGCATTGTATATTATGAATAGTGTTGGCTCTTTGACGAATTGCTTATGCTTCTGTTTTCTAAGTAATTTTGGAGGAAAGCGTCGGCTAAATGCATAAATGTAATCGAAATGCGTGCAATCTGAAATTTTATGTCGGGCTGAAAGATTTTAATATTTTGCATGTTTGAAAGTGACTTCTGTGTGAACTGTGCTTCATATGTATCTACACCACTGGCAATAACTAATACAGCTTTTTTACCAGCAAAATACATTTTAAAATGTGGCCGCACCTTTACTCTGATCACAGCTGCTTAGATACAACTAACAAGAGATAACAAGAGATGCCACTTTATGGTGCTAGTGAGTTCATTATTATCGTTTGGTGAAAAATGTATTATTTAAAGCTTAATTGTAATCTACTCGACTACCATCAGCTGCTATTTTTTACTGCTGTTCAAAAAAATCACTTAACATTTACAAGGGTTAGACAAAAGAATGTGAACACCCATTAGTTGTGTTCAGCAGTGTTTAGTACAAGCTTTTGGTGAAAAGACTGACTTGTTAGACTTCCAAAATAGCACATTTTCAAAAAGGCGTTGTGAGTTCCCAGCATGCATTGCAGCATTATTAAATTATTCAGTTGCTGGTATATGATTATTGTTTTGCTGTTTGCTCATTACATTTAAACTGTTTTGTTGTTGTTTTATCATTATTTGATGTTCTTTGTTGTAAAGGGCTCATCTTTAGTTTTAACTCATGTCTAGTTTTGAGCCCTAGATTATGTTCAACACTTTTATCAATTTTTTTGGATATATTAGTCTTGTAAGTTGTTTCACAAACAAAGACAAAGTTGTCTACTTGACTAACTTAACCATTAATGTTTGTAATTTGTATACAAATAGTTTGATAATGTGGTGAATTTTTCACCTTTTTTTCTTCCAAGAAACAGAAAAAAATGTTACATCAACATTCAAGATAATAAGAAAAACTTGAAGCCAGCAGTTAGTTTTATTTTATAACATTTTATAAATGCTAAGCTAGAACAAAATATTTTTGTCCACAAAACTCGCATAAAAAAGTTGACAGAAGCCTTTTTAACTAACAAAACTGTGCTATCTGAACAAAAAAAGAGACGTGTTACTTGGGTTGAGTGAAGAACTTGGTCCAAAGTTGAGTAAACTCAAAAAAGCTGTGCAGCAAGTTGCCTTGATAATTTAATGCAGTCACACCCTGCTTGTACTGCGACTGAACAACAATGGAGAAGTTAATATTGCTTGTCTCCATGTATTTCTGTTTTTACCAGATGGAATTGCCGGAGGACCATAATATTATGAAAATAATGCTTGGAGAGACATTTCATTCGCGATGCGTCTGCCGTATTACTTCAGTGGATACTCCATATCATAGAAACCGCGAGTCTAAACTGAAAAATAAATAAAATAAAATACGCTGCCCTTTTAAGCGCTCACAGATGGGGGTTTTCAGCCGGCTTCGGTGGACACGTGGCCTGATTGTAGTTACTTGCAGCTACACATGCAGCCTGTGTTATTTTTTAATCAAGTACTTTTTTATTTAAATTTAAATAAATACTGTACTTACATTAAATGAAAATGCATTGTAGCTCCTTAAAAGATAAATAAAAACTAAGTTACTGTACTTAAATGTTAATTATAATACATTTTCATTTAATCTATATTTAAGTACAGTACAGTTTTTATTTCACTTTTAGGTACAATATATTTTAATTGAATATTATGTTTTTTTATTTACCTGGAAGTAAGCACGGTGCAGTGTTGAGGTCCAATCTGTGTATTTACAATGTTTTAATTGGATGACAATAATACATATTTATATTTATGCATTTAGCAGACGCTTTTATCCAAAGCAATACATTTTTGTCAGTACATGTGTTCCCTGGGAATTGAACCCACAACCTTTTGCGGTGCTAACGCAATGCTCTACCACTGAGCCACAGGAACACTAAAAAAACCAAATAGAAGAACAACAATAACAACAAAAACAGGCTGGAATGCCATCTTGCCTGCAGTCTGCTGTGGAGTGACGGAGACGCAAAAAACTGCAGAGCGAGCCAGCCAGGAGTCGAACCTAGAATCTTCTGATCCGTAGTCAGATGCGCCTGTCCATTGCGACCCTGGCCTACCAGTTATGGGCCACTGGCCCACCTATAAATATTATTATTAGGAATAAAACTGACATTTTTTTAAATGTGTATAGTGCTATACTGTATTTTAATGTCGGTCATAATGGTGGTACTTGGTGTAAAAAGTTTGAGAAACACTGTTGTAATAGATGACATTAAACTATCAGGTTGGAAGCTGTATTAAAGACTAATGGTAGTAAAACACCATAATTAAGAAATATTGGTGTTCACATTATTTCTTCCAGCCCGTCCATCAGAAATTCAGAGAACATGTCTGTTGCCAAAGGCCAAATGTAGTTTTTCTTTATCAACCAACCCCCAAGGCTTTCCAAAACGGTGGCGGTCACTTCTCTGTGACCTCTGCTGTACGGGGCAGAGTTTAGTCGGTACGGTGGCCTGCTGAGAGGGGGTCGCGGGGCAGGAACATTAGCACACGGTGCTCAATATCTAGCCATTTTTATCACTTCACAGAGGTCACAGCAGCGCTGCACAGACTTCCAGCCTCATTAACCCCTATTGACGAACAGAAACTCATTTAACGCTTACGCCATCACTAAATCACTCTCCCATTGACTCCCATGAACTCTGCAAGTCCCGGGCACTGCTGGGGAACAACATTATGGATACTGAAGCGGTTTGTCAGTGTAAAGGCGCAGAATATACTAATGGTCGATCAGGAGAGATTGAGAATGCTAATACTGAGGCTTAGAGAGGTCAGACATTCTCCTCATCTGTAATCATAGACCGCAGCGTCAGTGTGCGACTGCTTCACTTCTAACTTTAGGGAAAGTCAACCAACAAAAGATGCTTTCATCTGGTCCTCATTGGTTAGCATAATACAACCTCTGACTCAAGAGAAAAGACAAATGATCAATTAAAAGCTGTTTGTTGCATTAATGGCCAGATAGTCAAAAATAATTTGATAAATAATTTTTAGGTGCTTGTAGAAAGTTGGGATGCATTAATCTCATACATTGGATTTGGTGTTGATGCTGGAAGCCTAAAATATAAACAAATGCTAGAGAAGATCACTCGTTATTAGTTTACCAGCGAACAAACAAACAGCTCACAATATGTTTTTCCATAGGTTCGTTTAGGTAATTAATCAAATTACAAACTGCCATTAAACACAAACAACAAAAAATATATGCAACTAGAAAAATTGTACTCAAAGACTGTTTTCTAGTCTTTCATGAAAAAACTGAAGCATCGTGAGTTAAGTAATTGAATCAGCAACAAGTCATTAATTACTTGTATTAAATACAAAAGTGGTTATTTTGTATTTCGTGAGATATTCAAAGAGCTCAAGCAATTTATCATACGAGTGCCATCCTGCATTCATAATACAGTGTTTACAGATTTTAATAATTTTATTTTACTAAAACCATTGTAAAAATTGTTATTATTATTCATTATTACTGAAACTGATAAATCCTACCCTCTTCCCATCTGCTGTCGATTGTAGTCCTGCCATATGATGCTGGCACTGGAGATAGTGCTGTAACATTATAAACGTTCATATTGAAAGTCTTTCTTTTGCAGGTCGGACACGCCGCTAATCTATAAAGCAGTGCCCAGCTGGTTTGTGAGAGTGGAGCACATGGTGGAGAAGCTTCTGGACAACAACAGCAAATGCTACTGGTACAGTGAATCTGGCATATCTACACCTGTATGTGACCTGCATGTCTACGGCTCTTGTGCGATGCATGACTGGACAAACTCTCATCGGCTGGTGTTTTCTCATGCATTTTAATGGGATCTTCAGTCTGTTGATGATGTGTGATATTGTGCATAGCAAGAGCTTTCTTTCTCAGATGCAGTTTCAAAATCATTTGAGTTTGTTGCTTGTGCAGGATCTGATTTGAGGTATGTGCTATGAAGGTTTCTTGTGTTTTGAATATCATGGTCTTCGGTGTCTGTATAATTCCCACCATTTTGCATTTTCTGAAAATGCAACTTTTGCACTCTGGCATGCATTGATCTGAATCCCACATGATGTTTTCCAGGTTTCATCTACAGTTCAACTTGACACTTGACTGTGTTTATTATGATTTAAATGTATGCTACAGTTGAAGACCTATGGTTAATTAAACAAAATATATTTTATAATTAATAAATAAATTCCTCACCATATAAAATGAGGTTGCTACAATTTTTACAGATGCTACTGATTTTGATAATTAACAAAAAAGTGCATCTGCGTCCTATCTCAAGCCACTACTTCTATCAAATGTGCAAAAAAGTATGATTATTAATAATATCGAGCAATTCTTGATTTTAAACGATATCACTCATCAGAACATGCAGAAACTAAGAAATTTCATTTTTCTGTAAAGATATTTTTATTTTTTTGGAAAATTAGTGATCTGGATTCTCACTTTGGAGCAAAAATCTGGGTTTAAACTTGAAAGATATCGGCTGATATGAAAACCATTATCATATAATTGTTACAAATATTATTTTTGGCCCTATTGCATTTAGTCCGAATGCCAGCGACTCTTTCTCTGGAGGGTTGTCTGTGGTTTGTGTAATTGCACTGTTCAGATTAATGTCTTATGTTTGTAGACGCTTGAGCTTAATTTAGCATATATGACATCACACATCAATTTGAATAGTACATAGTTTAATTCATTGACATGGAATTCATATAGAAACGTTTTTAATGCAATATTTGCATCTATACATCAAATTATATAGCCTAGAACAAATACTTCAGGACAGTGATGTAGCTCCGCTGAAAGCTTAAGTATGTGGCCGTCCTCACTGACAACAACAGCAACGAGCACTCCGTGTGATTTCAAAAAGCAACACATTTCAGTGTCACATCGCCTTTTATTTAACACAAACTCACTAAATTAAAACTCTGCTACTCAACTAGAGATGCATCATTTGTTACAGGTACGTCTGTACCGCGAAATGGTTCAAAAACTCACTTTTCGATGACGTAGGAGACTGCATTTACAGGGGAATATCTGATTTATTTCCACATAGGCCTGAAACCAATCAGAATCCATGTGACTTATTGTTGCTTACACGGTCGTTGGCCATAGCCATATAAGTCACTTGAACTATACAGTGTAAATGCGGCCCTATATACCGCTGAAGCTGCTTCGAAGCCAACTTATCATAAAGCTCTGAACATCTCATTAGGCATCATAATAGCCATCCATGTAACTAGTCATTATTCACTGGAAATCATGACATCTGCTCTGCGTCATCTCCAGTAGAGATGTTGAGTTTAGTTCTTTTCAGTCAGATCTGTTAAATTAATCCATCTCACAGCCCACTCAAGAGTAGGATTATCAATGAATAACAACTTAAATTGCAGTCCATGAGCACTTTCGTGGTCCATTGTGTTAATTATGTCCTTTTTGATGCTTGAAAGCTTCAGTCTTGGTTTATTGATTTGCATTAAGAGTCATACGAGCCAAACGTTCATCATAAAGAGTAAATTATGATACACTTGACATGTGTGGTGAATGGTTCCTTTAACCATTATTTCACCAAGGATGCTTTATATTTTAAACCAGTCCCAAGAAGCCGTACAGACTGAGGTTTATTATTTTTGACCCTCACGTTCACAATCTAAAGCGCATTTCTGTTTGCTTATTATTGAGCTGTGGATGATGCATTCAGCCCATCACAGTGCCCTTAAATTCTACATTTACTTCAGAGATGAGAGAGCATAAGAGAAGAGACAAATCATTACATTGATATATCGGGTGCTGAGATGGAACTGAAATAGAAATGCCTCTTCCGGATGAGAATTGATGAAGTCAGTGGTCTGATGAAACTCGCCGCAGAAGCAGAGACTCTTTCTCTACTGTGTCTTGAGGAGGGCAGCATTTAACCTTCATTTAGTGAGGAGTGGATTATTTGAAATTGTTAGTTTTGTTTTTTTTGTGTCCAAGGAGAAAGAGGATAACATGAAATACAGGCCTGAATGATAATTTGAAAAACTAGTGTGCCATGAAATCGATTAGTTTTTGGTGCGATTGATGATCCGTTGCAATGTTTTTATGATTTTTCAAATGCATATTCTCCTTGGTGTGCATAAATGTATTTTAATTAAGCATAACTACTATAACAGCGCTTCTCAAAGTCGGGAATTCAATCCGGTCTCGCCTCCACTTCGTATTTCAAGCACACCCGTATCACTCAGACCTCCGTACGGCATGCGTGGCACACACACACACACGGTAGAGCCCCGCACAGCCTAAAATATAGGCCCTAGCCCGGCCCGTGTCCGACAGCTGATCAGAGTCACCAGCCCGAGTCCGACCCGAGCCCCTTCTCCCAAAACAGCTTATACTATACTGTTTCAGCAATTACAATACTTCAGTTTTGTATGAAAAGGCAAAGGGGTTGTATTTCGTTTCGTTATTTTATTAAGGTAATTTAGAAAAGCATTTTGAGCATTTTTTTATTCTATAAATGTAATTTTTTGTTTTTTAAAGTAGCTAACGACCAGCGGCCAGCTGATCATAGCGTGTTTGATCAATTTAGACATGTTAAATATATCTATAGAAAGCTATAGAAAACAAAAACTCTTTCATTATAATCATTGAAGTTATTAAAGTTGTTCAACAAAACATTAGGCTATTTAGTCAAGAGCAGTGAGGGGTTTTCTCTGTCTTTTGTTGTTTGATTAACATTATAATGACACGGCACAGTTTTATTATAGGCTGCTGTCACAAGACCTATTTCACGAATCCAATACTGATACACATGCGCTTTTCTTTCGTATCTGTTTACATTAACTTAACGCACCTTGGATGTGACTGGGAACGCACAGAAAAGGAGAGCACGAGTACCGAATGGCTAAAGTTTTGTAATGCAGCGTTCAGCTCTAGATGCACCGATGTGAAGAGACGGTCAGAGAGAGAGGACTCGGTGCTGAATCACTCACGCTGGTTTATTATCACTGATTTGATCTGATGGTTTGTGTGAATTTATTTACTCATCTAATCTAAATTGAATACATTTTTTGCAGTCATTTCTCTCATTTTAAAGTTGAAAACTGCTGGAATGAGTAATGCGATATATGCGCAATACCGCACTGAAATTCAGGACATAATTAAACATAATTCTATGATACAGGGGATTGTGAAATAGAGTTCAATGACTTTTACAAAACTATCTTGACTTTTTTTTTTTTTTTATGTCCGTACGAACCCTGAATGTGGCGATCGGGTGCGGGTCGGGTCGGTTATCTAAACAAGACAAAAATATAGGTGCGGGCGGTTGGCGGGTGGATAATTAATTTGAGGCCGCGGATTCGGGTGACGTTTTAGCTCATCTGCGCATCACTACAGTAGATGCATTTATTAAAGGCGGGTCTAATGAGGAGATGGCAAGTCAGGATCTGCAACTTCATCCTTGCGACACCGACTTAGAAAACACTAGTTTATTAATATTAATATAAAATTTCCCCCGAACACATTCATCCCAAACCAAGACCAACATCAATATCACTTTAAGCTCTCTGACGCGCGCTGTCCCTGCTATACACAAACACGCTCTCGCTCTCTCTCGCTCTCTCTCTTTCTCTCTCTCTCTCTCTCTATCTCTCTCTCTCTCTCCCTCTCTCTCTCTCTCACACACACACACACACACACACTCTCTCTCTCTCTCTCTCTCTCTCTCTCTCTCGCTCTCAAACACACACGCTACTAAAAGGTAAACTTTTATTATATTCCTCAAACATAAATACCACCACCGACAATCATGCCCACAAATATCAATACAGACAAAACTCTGCCAAAATGCAGCTTTTCCCAAAGCATTGGGAACTTTTAGTAACTCCCCCCCGCTCCAACTTCTCCCTGATGCACTGCATGGTCAACTGTCACCTGTATGCTAATGCGTGCGTAAATGCGTTGCGTACTTGCCTATTGCAGAGGCGATGTATAATATTTATAATATAATTATTATAACAATATTTCATACATTAGATGTGTGGTGTGTGCGTATTTGGGCACAATAAAAGGCGAGAAGCTAAACGAGCCCGAGTCCGATCTGAGCCCGATCTGTCTTGCAGTGTGAACTTAAGCTAAAGCATTTCTTTGAGATTGACTCAAAACTCTTGCAGTGTTGTGCTGCTATGTCAGTTTTTTTGATCATTTACGCAAGCATTTTTACAGCTTTTCTCAATTGCTTTGGCCCACAATCTCTAAACTGTAAGTGCAACTGTCTGCTGAAGCATCAGAACACCATTGCATGTCTGCAAAAGATAAAGTAACCTTTAACACGTTCTTCAAAACCTAGTTATTGGGTCAGTTACTTGGCCAATGCCACTAAAATAAAAAGCATTGTTGTCATTGTAAGAGCGCCACACTGGTCAAAATGTTTGTTTTTTTTACCATGGAAAATTAATTAAAAGCACATTTAATTTAGTTATATGCAATTTTATTTCATATTGGTTATGCATGCTTTTTCAAATTTTTTTGTTGACTGACTGTTTTCTGTGCTATACAAGGATGTCAGTGTATCACACTGAACATTTAGATACAGATTTCAACAGTAGGTAAAAGTGTATTGGGAAAAGTCAACACTGTAGTACACAAAAATAAATGAATCGTTTTATTTATACACTACATTTATTTTGGTAGAAATGTCCACCCCTTACACCAACACCACCACACATTCTTACATATCTTTCCATTGCTCTTCCACAACAAGCAACTGTGAATGTTCACAGTTTACACGTCACACAAATGTACTGTTTAATTATTAAGGTATTTATACAGTGTTGCTGTTTAGGGTTGTTGACATTCGTCCTCATCTTCCCAACTTGATTGATTGGCAAGATTGTGATCCCATTTCATCACAATGGCAAGTAGGGTTGCAAAGAGGCAGAAATCGTCCAGCGAATTTCTGGAAACTTTCCAAAAGTGTCCAAACTTTCCCCCCCAAACAAATCTGGAAATGTACATGATGTTTTCCACCCCTTTGCAACCCTAATTAGAAGCCATTTGCCAACTTAGCAGACATTGCAACTATTGCATGACTGATATTATATCATTTCATGCTTGTCTGGTATATTTTGATAACCGAATTGATAATTTAGCATCTAACGGCTCACACGATGAGTGATGAGTGAAGAGTTTGGCAATTTCACTGAGAATCAATTCATCAGTTTTGATCAACAAACCGTGTGCATTTAGTTATTGTGCAACTTTTATACAGGTGCACTTATTTTTGCACACACGTGCTTAAATCAATAATTCAAATCGGATGAGAACAAGATGCAAATTGTTCTGATATATTAACTTATTGTTTTGAGGAAAAAAAACACCAGCTCTCATTTGAGCGACTTGCCAGTTTGAGCGTCTATGAAGCTAAGAGTGGTGTTTCTCTGTCGTTGTACCCAGGGTCCCTGAGTTTGTGAGGGAGAAGCGCTTTGGAAACTGGCTGAGGGATGCTCGAGACTGGGCGGTCTCTCGAAACCGCTACTGGGGGACGCCCATCCCGCTGTGGGTCAGCGACGACTATGAAGAGGTCAGTGGAGTGTCATCCGCATTTTGAGAAAATTTTGCACCTTTTTTGTATTTCATATATTGATGATGCATTTGCTTTAGAATGGCTTAACAGTCAGAACCCCTTTAGCCAATGTGGATTGAAGATATTTCATGCAAAAATTAAAATAATCAGAGTAAAGTCGTTATAAATATTCAATCACACTGGTTTTAAATTAACAGAAGGAAGAATCTGTTTTTATTATTTCTGTTTTTAAATACGTTTTTACTGACTACCAATATTTTTATTATGATGTTTTTGACTTCATTTAAAAATAAAAGCTGAAATTTAAATAATATTGATTTGTGAGAATATGAAAAATAATAAATACATTTAATTATAATTTGACGTGAAGGCTAAAATCATTGTGATTGTTCCTCCCAGCGCTAATTCTCTGATGCCTTCTTTGAAGGATAATGGTCTTAAACATTGGTAATGTTCTTTAAGTGCTCTTATTAGCGTGATTGTCTTAAAAGCTGAACTTATGGGAAGTCAGAATTAGGTTGTTGGCGTCTGCTGCTGGAAAAGAAGGACAGCGACCTGCTTCCTCAAAATAGCATAATGAGTTGTTTCCAGGAGCGAGTCTCTGGAGTGCCAGCTGGTTCCCAGAAAGCACAGCGCTCTTGCTCTCTGCCGAGGCGGCCCTATCTGGGCCACATTACCTGAGACCAGCCGAAAATGGGGACAGCGGCCCAACCTCGCTGCTCACTTTTAGTAACACACTTTATGGTAAACTTCACTGCACTAAAATGTGATATTCGAGTACATTACTCTTATTTCTTCTGGATGTATACAATTCTCTCTGGATGATGAATAATTCCCCAACAGTCTGATAGTCCTTGACAGTTCAGTACAGTGGTGGATAAAAGGATTAAAGCACTAGTATTTCCAGAAGCTAAACATTTGGAGTGAGAAATATCTCCAAACATTCATATATCTATTAATTGTAATACTCCAGTGAGATGTTTGAGATCTGATCATCATCAGTCTGTCTGGAATGACATGAAGAAACGGAGAAACTTAACCATTTTAAGCTGCTGGAAATGCTAGTGCTCTAGTAGCTTTGGCCAGCGTTGTAGTGAAGCCGTGGTGGTTTGGGAGGTCGTCTCCTGAATGTTCAGGTGTATGATGAGTGTAAGTGTTTGTTCTTCATTGGTGTTTAGGTGGTGTGTGTGGGCTCCATGGCTGAGCTGGAGGAGCTGACAGGGGTTAAAGTATCTGATCTTCACAGAGAGAGGTGAGACACAGAGACAGCTGACCATCTCATTATCACAGCCTCAGAGCAGCAGAAGCCTCACTCAGGTGTGTGTGTGTGTGTGTGTGTGTGTGTGTGTGTGTGTGTGTGTGTGTCTCTCTGTGTGTGTGTGTGTTTTTCACTGTGTGTGTCTGCGTGTGTGTGTGTGTGTGTGTGTGTGTGTGTGTGTGTGTGTGTGTCTGTGTGTGTTTCTGTGTGTGTGTGTGTGTGTGTGTGTGTGTGTGTCTCTCTGTGTGTGTCTGCGTGTGTGTGTGTCTCTGTGTGTGTGTGTGTGTGTCTGCGTGTCTCTCTCTGTGTGTGTGTGTGTGTCTGTGTGTGTCTGTCTGTCTGTCTGTGTGTGTTTCTCTCTGTGTTTGTGTGTGTGTGTGTTTTTGGCAGTATTGACGGCCTGACTATCCCATCCCGGTGTGGGAAGGGGCAGCTCAAAAGGGTCTTGGAGGTCTTTGACTGCTGGTTCGAGAGCGGCAGTATGCCCTATGCCCAGGTGCACTACCCGTTTGAGAACAGGCGCGAGTTTGAGGATGCCTTCCCGGCCGATTTCATCGCTGAGGGCATCGATCAGACCAGAGGATGGTGAGAAACCCTTCGATTGTTCATTCATGGACAGGGCTCTAGAGTGCGACCTAATTTCTCAAGGGTGCGACTAACAAAAATCCCAGGTCGCACTGGTGCGTCCAGCCATTCGAGAAAAAAAACAAAGTCTCCGCGACTCAGAAAGTCTCTCTGCTGTTCGACAACAGACACGTTAGTCTCATATCGTGGTCTAAACCAATCTGAGATAGTGAAGGGTGGAACCCCCCCCCCCGATTGGCCGTGGTCCAGATATTCCTGTACGTGTGTGCGTTTGAAGATGCGTGTGCTGCTGCTGTCAAACACAGAGAGAGGTGAGTATTAGAGATGCGCGCAGCTCTTTCTCTGAATCTGCTCTGTTCAGTGAGCGTCTGACAGTCCCTCCAGGATTCTGCGATCGCTGAATTTATCGCAAAATCAAGCAAACTCCGCTATTTTCCAAATTGCCACAGATTTTGCGCTTAGAAGCGTCTTGTGATGTCATCACAATCCGCATTCAGAGCAGGGATGTTCGTGCAGGTGTGCTGCGTTACTTCATTAACGTTAGTTAACTATTCATGTAGCGTGTTCTGTAAAGTGAATTATCAATAAACTTTTGAATAATTCAAAATGTACAATGTATCCCTTGTTTTTTTTATTTATGTGATGGTTTTTATAATCGCGGCATTAATCATTTGTCTTTTTCAAGAGGTTCATTACGTGCTCATACAATGATACATATTTAATATAGTCTGGAGGTACACATATTCGATCAGATTGTTTTTAATTGAAGCAAAACACCGATACAGAGGTAAAAATATAAACAGAAAACATACTCTGAAAATATAGCAAGTTCAAAAGTAACGTTATTCATAAGGCTTTTTCCTTCGGCGTCGCGCCATCAAGCTCTCACTGGATCCGCTCCTCGGCTATCAATGAGCGGAATGTCTGAACTTCCTCAACAGACAACGACACTGCTATTTTGTGGTTGATGCAAAAATGTGCGTTTGTTTAAACAGAAGTTGCGTCCGATCCTTCGCTGGCTGTGCTGATTTAAATCTAGCGGGTCGGGCTGTAGAGGAGGGTCTCGTGTCGCAAGTTCAGTGACGCAGTAATGACGACTTTCTCCGGCCAATCAGTGATCGGCAGAGTTTACACGTCACGTTTTGGTAACGGTACGGCTCGCATGGAACCTCGACCGAAGTGGTACTAAAAAAGTATCAGGTACCAGGTACAGTACCCAGTGGAAAACCCCTCAAAAGTGAACCGTACCGTACCGCGCCGTACCATGCAGTGGAAAAGCGCCATTATTTAAAAATAAAAAATACAGTAAATTACCACTATTAGATGGCTGCAGAGAAGTACTTATAGGCTTATCAACCATTTCCACTCCCTTATATATATATATATATATATATTATTTATTAAATTATATTTAGACATTATGAATGACATTGATAAAAGTTCATTTTGAACTGCATCTCAACTACCCAGACAGCACAAGTATATCTGTAAGACGTCTGCTAAAGATCTGGGAAACATCTGCTGTGTAATCTGATAAACGTCTCAGAAGCAGTTTTACATGCATTTAATAAACCTCTATTTGATATTTACATCTACTGGAAACATATTAGAGACGTATTGCAGATGAGCAAACACACTTAATAATACCTCTTGAATATGTAAATGCAGACATCTCTGAGCTGTAGATGTGTGATTAGGGGGGGGGGGGGGGGTGCTTTACTGTCAGGTGCTGGTTCTGTAGAACTTAAAGGCACTGGTGCTGGTGTCCTTAAATGCTAGTCTGGAGCCCTACTTTTGGGTCTCGAAGTTAGAAAAGTCATAACAATATTAGAAGAATGTTGTCTGTGGTATATTTTGAAGGATTTTTTAATAGGTTTAAGGGGAGGGTTTGAGAAGCACTGCACTAGAGCATCCCTTCATCCAGACACAGTGGATGATCTGATAAGAATCAGTGTAGAGGGTCAAGTCTGGAAGATGCTAGAGAGAGTGTGGCAGCGGGTTTAGCCGAGGCCAAAGATCAAGAAGGACAAACTACAGGAGTTGGCCATCCGAGGGGCATGTGACTGCAATGGAGGATAGTCCATAAGACATTGAGCCATGAGATGTTCAGTTTGACACCCTTCAAACACTTAATTTAGATTTTATTTTTATTTCATTTATCTTGAGATGTTTTTAAGTTTAAATATTAGCTAAGTGAAGCACTTTAAGCACCAACACTTTTTCAGTAAGTTATCTTTCTTGTAGAATTGGGCTTCAAATAAATAACTTTATGTTGACCAGATTGTTAGTTAATCGTTTACTAGTCAATATTGCCTATATGAAAATTTGGGTGCACCTAACTTTTGTGCCGGTGCACCTAAGAAAAAAAGTTAGGCGCACCAGTGCAACCAGTGCAAAAAGTTAGTCTAGAGCCCTGATGGAGCTGAATATGAGTAGCTCTCATTGAAATATATCACATGTGCAGGTCATATGACTCCAAAACACAAACTAATAGTTGGCAGATAGATTGAGGGCCAGTGCCAATATTATAGACAGCAGGTGTATATACTGTATATATATATTCGTGTATATATAGGAGTGAATTCTGAGTAATTTGCCTAAAACTCTCCTCCGGATTCACAACCGCTTTCATAAACATCCAATTGAAAGTTAAACGTGTATGTTAATGAATTCCAATCATTCGTCAATAGGACGCTCGTGCACGCTCGTACACAATTAGCATAATCTCCGCCTATGAATTACAGCTATGCACGTGTCCTGGAGCGCAGTGGAATATTCTGGTCTACTTTCTCTGGTTTGGCTAAAAAAGACTAATATGCCTAACAATAAATATTCAATAACATGTGTCCACCAAAGCATTCTAGCCAGCTGAGAAATGTCAGGCGCTCTTCTGAAAACGGCCAGCTGGTGGCGCTTGAGAGTGCTTTGGTTGCTATGATTTGGAAAATCCACGGCCGCAGTACGTATTACAAGTATCTCATTTTGAAGAATATTACTGAATATAAAAATGCAGTAACCAGCAATATTAATTTATCTATTGTTGTAGAAGTAAGATGATTGGTCGGTTTGGTATTTCTCCCGCCTCTCCTCTTTGATTGGACGTCTGGGTAAAAAATGATGAGCGCTTCGTTCTACCCAAAGCTAAACAGTTCATCAACTCTTAGCTGCAAAAAAAACTGAGCAAATTGACTTGTAAAATATTATAATGGAAGTGCATCAAAAATCAGTTTGCAGAAAAGAGACCAGAACGTTTAACGCACCATTTGCGCATGGTTGGGTGTTGTAAATTTCTTTCTTACCAACTAACATTTCGAAAATATGAACATTTTCATGATTTTTTTTTTACGAATTATTTACGTTCTGCTCGTGTTTCATGAGTGAGGCCCAGTAAATGCATTTCACACACACACACACACACACACACACACACACAGAAGGCGAAATGTGTCTGATTGATCTGATGCAGCATTGTATTTGCAGTTTGAATCAGGGTTATTTTACACAGTTTTATCTGAATCTGAGTGCAGTCGATTGTCTCTTTCCTCTTCATAGTCAGTGTGCATGCGTTGTTTGTGCAGTAAATCCAGCATGTGTGTGTCATGTGTCGCTCTGCTGTAGGTTCTACACGTTGCTGGTGCTCTCGACTGCTCTGTTTGGGAAACCTCCATTCAAGAACGTGATTGTGAACGGCTTGGTTCTGGCGAGGTAATGCACACACTTCGGTCTGCACTGACTCCGTCCTCGGGCAGGAAGATAGTACCACTCTCTGACCTGGAATCTCTGCCAATGTGTGTGTGTGTGTTTGTGTGTGCACAGCGACGGACAAAAAATGAGCAAGCGTAAGAAGAATTACCCAGACCCCAGCCTGATTGTGCAGAACTACGGCGCCGATGCGCTCCGGTGAGCAGACATAAGCACAAAACATTCTCCCTCTCCACACTATCTACGAATATTAATCTGTGAGCCATTTGAAATCCCCCTCAAGCAACGTTGTGACATGGGCATATGGGTAATGAATAAGATATTTATGTCCATCCATATGGGGCCGTGCACACTAAATGCTCTCACATATGATATGACCATGACTTTTACACCCATTTAGTTTGGCTTTTGTTAGGATTGGTGATATATTGAATATTTGCAATATATATGATATTATTTTGAAATAAAAACTTTTTGAATTTGAAGATTAACTTATTTTGTCTTCTGTGAAACACTGCCTCTGAAGGGCGGTACTAATTGAAACCATGATATGATGTTTAGGCAAAACAAGAAAAATGTACACATCTCTATTATGTTCAAAAGTTCCAGGTCATCTCAGATTGAGATGAATTGTGCCCATTCCAAGAAGTGTTTCATCATCTCGTAAAGGCGTTTCGAGGTGAACCCGCCCTGGTGATTTATGTAGGAAACCACTCTCATGCTGTTTGAGCGGACTAGCACTTTGTGTCCCTTCAGGTCGGGTAAGAAGGTCTGTAGGGCTCGACATATTGCTGTCATCTTCAGGCAGTTGATGTGTAGCCGACCCTCTATGTCCGACCAAGAGCTGAAGGCCGGTTTGCCCTCGCACAGCGTCCCCCAACCTGTGTTGGATGCATCTGTCAAAATAACCTTCCTTCTGTAAACTATGCCCATGGTCACGCCCTGTTAGAACCATTGGGGTTACTTTCGAGGGGCTAGAGCTTTTACACAGGCCTGGCTCACCTCGATACTTTGGCGTGCGTGACGCTATGCATGGCCTGGAACTAGCGGTTTTAGCCCATACTGAAGGGGCCTCATGCATAGCAGGCCCAGCTGTGGTACTGGTGACGCAGAGGCCATGAGGCCTAGCATCCTCTGAAACGCATTGAGGAGGCGAGAGGCTCCAGTTTTGAAGGAGGCCACGAGATGTTGTATGGCCAGAGCACATTCTGGCATGATTATCGCCCTCATATGGACTGGAAAACTGCTCCCAGGAACGAAGGACGTTGCTGGGAGACAGCGAGCTCTTTGCAAAGTTGACCCTGAGTCCCAGACACTTTATGTGGCTGAAAAGGAGGGACCTGTGGGACATTAGCTCGGCCTCTGACTGTGCTAGGATGAGCCAGTCGTCGAGGTAGTTCAGAATGCGGACTGCGGACTCTTCGGAGGTATAGTGAGACTTATCCAGCAATAGCTAGACTTAGCCCGCTCCTCTTCCTGTCTTGATGATCAGGATGACGCCTGGGGCGCGGGATCCAGCGGTATCCTGGGACGGGTTCCTTGACGTTTGGGAAAGGGTAGAGTCTTGCCGAGCGGGAGCACTGTCAGGGCTCAGGCTTCTTAATGTTGACCACCGTATTTATTTTAAAATGTTATAAATCCCTCCATGGCATATTTATTTATTTGGCCCTTCTGTGTCCAAAATTGTGCAAAAACATCTTGTGACAATGTTTTCACACTGACCGCTCTCACTGTAAGAGCATGAGCAGCTCCGCTTGTTTGTCCGAGGGAGCAACAGTAACTAAGGGGGCGGGGCTTACCGATAGCTCAATTGTATAACGATTCACCGATTTGAATCGTCTCGCATTTGTATTGATTTTCAACCGTCTCGCAGGGCATCGTTACATCCCTACTCTTTCAGCTCTTATTTGATGGTTTCTGTCCCTCCAGACTGTATCTGATCAACTCCCCCGTGGTCCGTGCAGAGAACCTGCGCTTCAAAGAAGAGGGGGTGCGAGACGTGCTTAAAGACGTCTTCCTACCCTGGTACAACGCCTACCGCTTCCTGGTGCAGAACGTCCAGAGACTGCAGAAGGTACGATCTGCACACCAAACACTATCCACTGAAGCTATTCAACTACAAGACTTAGCTCAGTCAGTGCACAACTTTTAGTTTAGTTTTTGTGGCCTCAGCAGCAAACCTCACTTTCACAAATTCATATTAATGTATTTTTAGTAGAGACATTTGTTACAAACGACTTTAAATAAATGCTGTTCTTATGAACTTTGTTCATCATCGAATCCTGAATTCGACCACTGATTCCACACAAATATTAAGGTACAATGGGGCTAAAGGCGCCCCGGGGTAAAAGGCACCATTGATATTATGATTATTTATATTACATTGATATTAAATAGCAGTCCCAAACTAATTTTTGTTAATACAATTAAGTTGGTATGAGCCACCACATTAATTTAAACGTATAGCCTACACAAAGTGAAAATAACATGGTATTTTTTGGTTATGAAAACAACCAAGGTGACTGTTAATGAAACGTGGAAACTGCTTCTGAATATCATACCTTCATGCAAATCCTTCCCAGCTGACACACGTAGTACCAGTTATGTGATTTATCGGTACTGTGCTTTTATTTCACGTGTTGCATACTCGTACAGTTATGTGATTTATCGGTGCTGTGCTTTTATTTTACGCGTTGCATGCTCGTACAGTTATGTGATTTATCGGTACTGTGCTTTTATTTCACGCGTTGCATGCTCGTACAGTTATGTGATTTATCGGTGCTGTGCTTTTATTTCACGCGTTGCATGCTCGTAAAGTTATGTGATTTATCGGTACTGTGCTTTTATTTCACGCGTTGCATATTCGTACAGTTATGTGATTTATCGGTGCTGTGCTTTTATTTCACACGTTGCATGCTCGTACAGTTATGTGACTTATCGGTGCTGTGCTTTTATTTCACGCGTTGCATACTCGTACAGTTATGTGATTTATCGGTGCTGTGCTTTTATTTCACGCGCTGCATGCTCGTAAAGTTATGTGATTTATCGGTGCTGTGCTTTTATTTCACGCGTTGCATACTCATACAGTTATGTGATTTATCGGTGCTGTGCTTTTATTTCACGCGTTGCATGCTCATACAGTTATGTGATTTATCAGTGCTGTGCTTTTATTTCACGCGTTGCATGCTCGTAGTTTCTGCGCTAAAAATAAAAGTCTCGCATCGGAAAAGCATTTCAAATTGCGTTTTTTTTTGTTGATGTCGTTTCTTTGGCTGTATATACAATCCGCAACCCACTCAGAATGGTCTCTCGACCCACTTTTGGGCTGCATACCCAGCACTTTTGACCCACCAGTTGAGAAACACTCTAATAGATTGTGTTTAACACACAGAGGTTTGACGATCAGGTAAAAGTGACGATCAAATTCTACATTGATAAAAAAAATTAAACGACGTGTATCGTTTGGATCGGTATCGGCCGATCCTCAGAATTTTCGGGATTGGATGGGTTCTGAAAATATGGTATCGTTACATCCCTAGTCACAAATATTTTTGTACCATTTTAAACTGGCCGTGATCATTTTCTTTCTTCCAAACTTCCCCTTGAGAGTCAGTAAAGTAGATGTGCTCAGTGCATGACATCGGTTTGCAGAGATGATGTAATACTCACTCAGGTCTGTCTGCTCTCTGCACTCATTAGGAAGAGGCCGTCAAGTTCCTGTACAACGAGAGCACAGCCAGTGTGAGCGACAACATCATGGATAAATGGATCCAGTCTTTCACTCAGTCACTCATTCAGTTCTTCAGAGATGAGATGGGAGGTGAGCGATCAGCACTTACTCTCACACCAATTAATGGGTAACTCCTACACTTGAAGTGGTTTGACAACAAGGACAGTCTGAAATATATGTGTTTTTGTGTGCTTGTGTTTCCAGCCTACAGACTCTACACGGTGGTTCCCAAACTTGTCAAGTTCGTGGATATGCTCACCAACTGGTATGTGCGGACGAACCGCAGGCGGCTGAAGGTGGGCAACATATGAGTCATGCACAGTCAAGAACATCAGGCCAATCTCACAAAACCTGTCAGAAATATCCTGGGCATGTGTCAGATTTCTTTATTAATCTAAAGAGAGAGAGAAAGAAGACTATATTTGTTCTAGCTTTGAGTTTTTCTATGAAACCGCTTTTGCTTGTGATCTTTGCACAGCAAGTGAGTCACACTGAAAACCATTATAAAGGCCGTAATATGCAGATCTGTGATTTTTGAAATACACTATATTGCCAAAAGTATTGGGTCACCCCCTTCTAATGAAAGGTTTGACTACTTAATAATTTCCATGAGTACAAATCTTAATGTTTAAGCATATAATGATATTCTAGGGAATCTAATTTTATAGCAACAGTTTGGACCCTTTTCTATTCTAACACGACAGTGTCTCTGTGTATAAGACAAGAATCAAAGAGAAATGATGATTCAGTCAGTGTGGAAGAACTTGACTGGTCTGCAGAAAGCAGCTAAACACCTCTGGTGTGACTTTAAATAAGCCAAAAACTCATCACCAAACACCAATGACTTTCATTAGAATTTAGCAATATATGCATATCTCATCCCTGAATGTCATTTATCCATATTGTGCAAAATGCACTTTGAAATTTCCATTAAATCAATCAATACTTGGTCCATTTACAAACAAAAGACAGAAAACCATTATAAATTAATAAATTCTTATTAGGACGCAATGTTTGGCCAGCTTATTCCTGCTTCATTTTTCTGGTACAGTTACTTGTGGCATCTTTCATAAGATCATGAGTTTTATAACAACTTCTGTATTATGCAGCTTTTTTGATGAACCGTGCAGTCGTACAGCTGCAAGTTTGGTGTATTTAACAAATGTCAATCACCTTTATTGTGCCTGCGGATCTAGATGGATCCATTTTGCACATACGCCACAACAAATCCATCCAAACTGCTTTATGCAGTACTGCATGGGCCCTCTTTCGCTCCATTGTACACTATTATAGAGTAATATGTGCGAGGTCTGCAGCTCTGCATGGGTCAAACGGTTTGGAAAAGAGATAAATGGAATATGTGAGGATCTATAAGGGGATATTAATCAAAAGTATTTAACCCCCTTGAAATGAAAGACATTCTGGTGTCTAAATTTTATGTAAATAAAAACTAAAACTAAATCTGATGTAAATTATATATAAACTTAGGCATTAATAAACCATAATAGAATGGTTTATTAATGTAAATGGTAAAGCGGAGTTAGGCAAATTGACTGTAAACATTTATGCACATAATATGTATAAAGAAATATTATCAAAAATGAAAATGTGTTCAGTACTCAAATGTTCCAGTACTACAAATGTGCTAATTTCTACTCATTTTGTTAGATCTCATCGTTTATCATCAGTTTGGCTCGCTTATAAAATGCTTATTTAAAAAAAAGTTAGGTGTGCCCCAGGTGTTTGTCATAAGCCCGCTTGCATTCTCTAATATTGAGAAAACGGCTTCTCACTGATGAACTCTGCATTAAATCTGGACTTTATTAGTCTTTTCAGTTTATTCTACCCTGTCTATACATATTCAGCTCTCATCATAGAGCGTCTCTGTACATTCTGCTGTTAACACGAGTGTAAACACAGAGCTGGACCTGCACACGATGCAGTGTTGTGACAGTGCACTGTAGAGGCAGTGTGTTGCGTGTTATTTGCTTGCAGCTGTTAGCCTGTCTCTCTCTCTCTCTCTCTGTGTGTGTGTGTGTTCAGGGTGAGAGTGGTACTGAAGACTGCATGCGAGCCCTGGAGACCCTCTTCAGTGTGCTCTTCTCCATGTGCAGACTGATGGTGAGTCACGCCAGCACTCCTACATACTTCAGATGTAGAGAAGACTGCAGAAGCGATGTGGTCAATCTCAGTGGAGCGGGATGAAATTATAGAAGTGTAGCAATGCTGGTGGAATAATTATGGTGCAGTACTAAAATTAAAATCACTAAAACCACTGGTTTGTGTAATGGAGAAAAAAACCATATATTTCATATTCCCTAACTTGAAATGCAAGTAAGGTGTCATTATTGTAACCTGAACTATTCCTTTAATAGTTCATGTAATTATTCTTAGTAAATGTATCTTGTTTTGAGGATGTTTATTTATCTATTTTTGGAAAGCAAGAAAAAATGGCAGATTAAGAAGCGGTGTAATAGTTGTATAGCTGATCATCTTTTCATAACTATGAAGGCAGGCCGTCAGTAGAGCTCATTTACTGTGGTAATTAATGACTTTCCCAATAGGTAATTGGCTAAATCATTTGACAGATACGCAGGGTGTGAGACAGTCAATGGCCCATTTTCCTCTTCAGTGATCTTGAGTACTTAATGTTTTAATCTCAATAAATCCTCAGTTTTTGCTTAAGCAGATGATGACAGATGCTCAAGAGTGAAAGTTTTAAATCGTGGTTATGAGTATGATGTCCGTTATTAACCTGTGTGTCATGATGGTGAGTTGTGCTTTTTATTGCTGTGTTTCTTGGTCTCAGGCTCCCTTCACGCCGTTCATAACGGAGCTGATGTACCAGAACCTGCGTCATCTGATTGACCCGGCGTCGGTGGAGGAGAAGGACTCGGGAAGCATTCACTACCTCATGCTGCCGCATGTCAGGTGCACATCATTACATTTCATACAGACACCTCAATGCTCTTTCTTGTCCACTGCCAATCAGAAGTTTGACCTCAGTAAGATATGCATCTTCTCATCAAGGCTGCATACGTTTTCTATTTTACTTTACATTAAAGTGTTATTTATTTCTGTGATCAAAGCTGTATTTTCAGCATCGTTTCTCCAGTGTCACGTGATCTTCAGAAATCATTGATTTATTATCAATGTTGAAATCATTGTGCATTTTCAGTTGAATAAAACAGCATTTATTCAAAATGGAAATATTTTAGGACAGTATAAGTCACTTTAAGCACAATAAAATATTAATTTCTTTAAAAAATAATATTTCCGTTACCCCACACTTTTCAACGCTAGAGTATATCATTAGAACATATTTCTATTTTGAATAAATGCTGTTTTATTAAACTTTTATTAATCAAGGGCAGTGTATATAAAACTGTACATCTTTAACAAACACCTAGTATTTCATAATAACACACGTTTTGTACTAGAATACAATTCTAACCAACTCTGGTTTGATCCCTCAGTCAGTCCGTCTCTGCTGCTTTAATACATGCACATAGTGTCCGGTGTTACCGTGCTCCGTGTGTAGTAATGTTTCTCCTCATTCACATCTTCCTGCTCTTCCAAAGTTTGGACTTTCTTCCTAATATAACCCAGAAACGGTTTTCCAATCACACGATGCAAAGCTCGTAGTGTGCTGTACATGGACCGGGCCAGTTCTGCTACACCTCAGATACACCTGTCATTAGAGCGCTTGCTGTTACTGAAGTCATATTCACGTTTAATTTTTGGTTTCTTTAATATTAGTCTAACTTGTCACATTGATTTGAGTAGGATCATATTTTACCGTATTGATATAAACATGCAATATATATTTATCGAAGTCCATTGAATATGGCATTATATCAGTGTGTACCTAACTGGTTTGTGAAGAAACTGCAGGTACTAAAGTCCTTAATTAATTAAATCACAAAAACATAAAACTTTCCAAACAAATAAAAGTGGCAGGATTTTTTTAAATTACAAATATTAAAAGATAGAAAAGGTTAATTAGGGAAAATCAAGAAATTGCGTGAACAAAATTAAATAATGCAAATCAATATTATAGTAGCTGTAATCTGATTATGAGCATTTTAAAATGTTGTTATTACAATAACTTGTAGTTTATGGTGTTTTTAAGAAGTCAGAGAAGTCAAACCAAAAAAAAAGAGAAATCAGAAAATATTTCAACATAAACCACAAATAATCATCAAATTGACAAACAAATATAAATGTATTAGTGTTGTCAAATGATTAATCACATCCAAAAGAAAAGTTTTTGTTTATGTAATTTATGTGTGTGTGCTGTGTATATTTATTATGCATATATAAATGCACACACGTGCATGTATATATTTCAGATTTTTGTATATATTAAATATATTTATATATAATATAAATTATATGAATGTAATTATTTTCAAAATATATACATGCATGTGTGTGCATTTATATATACATCATAAATATACACATTAAACACACTTGCATTACATAAACAAAAACTTAATCATTTGGCAGCACTAATATTGTATACATGAAAAATATAGAAAGCATATGTTCTAATTTGACTCTGTAAAGACTGACAGGTTTACTGCTAGTTAGTCAGACTGGTTAAGTCTTAACATAGTGGCTGTGTTAATGTAACCGAATCTGTGAGTTAGTCACTCAAGCCCAAAATAATTATGAATGCTAATCAGTGTACACAACAACCAGTGACAGAAACTCTTGCAGAACTTAACTCAAACTTTTTAATTAACCTTAAACTTAACTCAACCTCTATTATTTTATTAATGATTGTTTGAAGTCTCGCTCTGAATTTAGGGTCAAGCGTGTAGCACTCCTTATGATTGGCCGTGGTTGTTTTGATGTGTCCCAGGGTTGAGTGTGTGTGTGTGTGTGTCTCAGGGAGTCTCTGATTGACAAGCGCATCGAGAGCGCCGTGTCTCGGATGCAGTCGGTCATCGAGCTGGGCCGTGTGATCCGAGACCGGAAGACCCTTCCCGTCAAGGTGAGAGACGCTCATGACGATGCAGCAGCAAAGTTTCCGCTGGTGTGCTGAGCTGCTGACACTGAGTGTGCTGCTGGGATCTGTTTCAGTATCCGCTGAAGGAGGTGCTGGTGATCCATCAGGACCCAGAGGCGCTCGGAGATATCCAGTCGCTGCAGAAGTACATCCTGGAGGTAAGAGTTCACGTCCTGTGATGCGTCGTCGTTCACCTGCTCGCTCTGTCGCGGGAAAATGCTGGCAAGATCATTAAAAATGGTTCACTCTGCAATTATATATGTATATGGTATTAGCCTACATAAAATATATATATGTAAGGGATAATTTCAAATTTCATTTAAATCGTTTAATGCACAGCTAGCCATTGATTATCCCGCTTATTCCATGGTCATTTGCCAAGTTATAGACAAGTTAAAACTAGTATTGGTCTTTGCAGTGCAATATTTGACCGGAAGGGTAAACATGACGGTTATTTTAATCAGTTACGGCTCGTTAGCTCAGCATTCTTCCAGCTTCAAATCAGACACAGAAGAAATAGATGAATACAATGTAAGACCACATTTATTTGTATTAATTATAGCATATAGTTCAATGAATTGCTGATTGAGAGAGATGACAGTGACTGTGTGTACCTGCTTGCTGCGTCTGCGCGTCTCTCTTTACAAATAATTAACGTTACCTCACAAATCGTAACTGCGATTTTATTACCTCGTTGCTGGGAAATATAATGTAGCGATCTAGTATCTATCTTTTATTTTAATCTTCGACCTCTCTCTCTCTCAGTGTGCATGTGTGTGTGTGTGTGCGCGAGTGATGCGTGTTGGTTAGTGTGCATCAATTAAAGCATCTCATTAATATGGAACGATGATTAAATGACCTGGAAACTACCTGTGCAGTGAAACTAATTTAATCACCTGCCAGCCAATCAGAATAGAGTATTCAGACAGACCATGGCATAAATATATACACACACACACACACACACACACGTTTTATATATATATATATATTTTTTAATGTAGGCTAATACCATATGCATATTGTTGGTTACATATAAATACTGTATATTTATGTATATATTAGTGCTGTCAATTGATTTACTGACAAATAACTAATTAATCACGATTAACATTGCGATTAATCCCACCTAACGTTAAAGTGTTTAAGTATACTCATATATTGCAATAATTTCACATTCAATCTTCAAATTATTGTAGAAACAACATGAACAGTGTATTTTTTATATTTGTTTTATGGCATCTTTTTTTGATGACTGAAAGCCAGTATCACTGATACCAACACTGCTGGAAATGCCCCCCCCCCCCCCCCGCTGACTATATATTAGTGGTGGGCCGTTATCGGCGTTAACGTGCTGCGTTAACGTGAGACTCTTATCGGCGATAAAAAAAATATCGCCGTTAATCTATTCTCAAAGTTGGGTTGGGAGCTAGGTCTATACTACGCAAGCTATGATGACTTTCACCCTGATATTTTAGCGCGGATGTATACCTAGCCGAATTGCACTGTAGGGGGCGAGAACGAGTCTTCGAACTAGAGGCTCGCAGTCCGTGATGGACAGATTGTTAACGGCTGGTCTATGTGGTAATACAATCGGGCAGGACATCCAAACGCTCATCTATCATTCATCAACCTCAAATATGGCTTTTCATCTGAAAGATGTATGTAGTAGCAACTTTACATGGCCGCTCAATATGATGTTAACCTAGAGAAACGTGCGCTATTGAAGTGTTTGTGTGGAAGCGCGTTTGCTGCAGGACAGGCTCCGGTGCGTTCACTTGCTCTTAAAATCTCCGTCATTCTTGGTCATACAGATAAAAGTAGCCTAATACATCTTTCGAATCTGTAAAGACTCTCAGAATAACAACGAAACGTTGCGCTTTTAAGCAAACAGGATGCGCTTTAGGTCTCATGTGAACTTGAGAATTCACTCCCGTGTCACCCTCTGCTTCGAACCTGTGTGTATGCCTAACGTTACTGTGAAATTACCACATCAAACGTGACGTGCTAACATGGATGCAGCTATGAAGCCGCCGGGTTTGCTTCAGGGAAAATTTATTTTTAAGAAGCTTCCCTATGGAAACTGTAAACAGTTCATCACGACCTCTTATGTAGGCCTACAGTTCAAAATTCATGTTTAACTGAATAAACAGTTAGTAAACACAAGTACATCTTATTGAACATAGTTTATTTTCATCACCAATTATCATAGTAGAACAGCTTTCTCAAGCAGTTTGTGATGCATTCTGGAAACAGGAGATGAGCCCCTGGTCTAATGCGCCACCTGGCTTGAGAAACCCGTTCTCAAAGACTTACTTTTAGTCATTATTTGGGTAGCACACATATTCTGAATGCCTTCGGCAGAATTTAAATGAGCCATTTTAATCTAGATTAATCTAGATTAATTCCAAAATAAATCTAGATTAATCTAGATTAAAAAAATTTATCTATGCCCACCCCTACTATATATACTTTTTGAAATTATATTTAACATTACAGTATAATTGAGAGCTATCGATTTTAACATTTGTTAGACTTAAAAAAAATAACTGTGAATGCACAGTGGGGGGAAAATATGAGACCGAATAACAAAAAAAAATAATAATTATAAATTGATTTGCATTTTTAAGTGAAATAAGTATTTGACCCCTTCTCAAACATCACAGAGGTCAGGCGTAGGTCTTGTAGTTGGCCAGCAGGTTTGCACACATCTCAGGGGGATTTTGTCCCACTCCTCTGTGCAGGTCCTCTCCAAGTCATTAAGATTTCGAGGCTGAGGTTTGGCAACTCGAACCTTCAGCTCCCTCCACAGATTAGGAGATCCCAGACTGGCAAGGCCACTCCAAGACCGTTATGTGCTTCTTCTTGAGCCACTCCTGTGTTGACTTGGCCGTGTGTTTTGGGTCATTGTCATGCTGGAATACCCATCCACAACCCATTTTCAATGCCCTGGCCCTGACGGTACACGGCCCCGTCCATCGTCCCTTTGATGCGGTGCAGTTGTCCTGTCCCTTTAGCAGAAAAACACCCCCAAGCATCATATTTCCACCTCCATGTTTAACGGTAGGGATGGTGCTCTTGGGGTCATAGGCAGAATTCCTCCTCCTCCTCCAAACACGGCGAGTTAATGCCAAAGAGCTGGATTTTGGACTCATCTGACCACAACACTTTCATCAAGTTCTTCTCTGAATCACTGGCAAACTTCAGACGGGCTGCACATGTGCTTTCTTGAGCAGGTGGGACCTTGCTGGCGCCTTCACGGCGTTGTGTGTTTCCAATTATTTTCTTGGTGACTATGGTCCCAGCTGCCTTGAGATCATTG
>QVTF01025494.1:20000-200000 GCA_003573665.1 Oxygymnocypris stewartii | reverse complement strand
GTTTGGAGGCAGACTCTGCGCAGTAGAAATTGGTTTGGAGCCTGAGTCTGCGCAGTAGAGATTCGTTTGGAGACAGAGTCTGCGCAGTAGAGATTCGTTTGGAGCCAGAGTCTGCACAGTAAAGATTTGTTTGGAGCCAGTGTCTGCACAGTAGAGATTCGTTTGGATCCCGAGTCTGCACAGTAGAAATTTGTTTGGCGCCTGAGTCTGCGCAGTAGAGATTCGTTTGGAGCCAGAGTCTGCGCAGTAGAGATTCGTTTGGAGCCAGAGTCTGCACAGTAAAGATTTGTTTGGAGCCAGTGTCTGCACAGTAGAGATTCGTTTGGATCCCGAGTCTGCACAGTAGAAATTTGTTTGGCGCCTGAGTCTGCACAGTAGAGATTCGTTTGGAGACAGAGTCTGCGCAGTAGAGATTCGTTTGGAGTCCAAGTCTGCGCAGTAGATTTGTTTGGAGCCAGAGTCTGCGCAGTAGATTTGTTTGGAGTCCAAGTCTGCGCAGTAAAGATTTGTTTGGAGCCAGAGTCTGCGCAGTAGAGATTCGTTTGGAGCCAGAGTCTGCGCAGTAGAGATTCTTTTGGAGCCTGAGTCTAAGCAGTAGAGATTCGTTTGGAGCCCGAGTCTGCGCAGTAGATTCATTTTGAGCCCGAGTATGCACAGTAGTGTCGTGAGGTGGAGCCGTGCAATCAAACTCCTGCCCAAACCCCCGCAGACCCAATCAGCCATAACAACACGCCCCATTTGTATAGCATCAAATGACTAGCTAAAATCAAACTTATAACAAAAATGAACAATTGAACATATATCACCGTGATAACAACTACCTTAAATGACCAAAAACCATATTTCGGAAAATTGTGTTGGAAGTGTAATTTATTTTTTTTATTTTGACTGAAGTCCCATTCGTTTACATGGAGAGGGCGGGGTTTATGACCTGTACTATAGCTAGCCACCAGGGGGCGATCAAAGAGCCCGTAGCTTCACTTTTAAGGGTTAGTGAGACACACCCGGTTTTGAGACTTTAATCTTTGCAACTTCAGGGATCTTATCTATGCAGCTTGTAACACTCCAAAGAGAAAGCAAAACTAGAAATCGCATCATATGACCCCTTTAAACCACAAAAGATCCTCACACCAAATGTTGATTAAATTTAGTTAATAGAAGTGAATTGATAAAGAAAGTCTATTTATGACATTATTTTTGACAGCATCCTCATTTTACAGCATTTTTACACAAGTGCCTGAATAATTTAACAGCACTTTAGCTTTGCAGGAGGTTTCTTGAAGCGTCAGTTCTTCGGGATTTAGTTGGTCTCCGTTTCAGACAGACTGATAATGATCAGATCTAATACATCTCACTGGATTATTACAATTAATGGATAAATTAATGTTTGGAGATATTTCCCACTGACACACTATGGCAAAAGATAGAAATAACTGACTTAAAACCATTTTTAGCTGCTGGAAATACTTTTGGCAAGCACTGTAAGAGCGCTGTGCTTTATTTCTGCATTATTGAGCTGTACATATAGTCAGCTTTGCGTGAGATATTTCACATGTTTTCTGATGAGTTTGTTGTTGACGATGGAGAGAGTTGAAAGTGTTTCCCGTCAGGTGGAATAAAGCACGCTCTTGATGTGCTTCATTAGATGCCATGTTTTATTCAGATGACTGTAATGCTTCTGTGACTCGTGATGAACATACGAGCGCTGCTGTGGAGGTGCAATCTGAGCTGCTTTTTATTCTGCTCTCACAATGTGAGAAACACAGCAGACGCTGCAGTCACCTGATTTAATGAACAGCCTCCCGCTGTAATACACTGAACACAAGCACTTGCTCAAGCCTCTCAGCAATGGATGCACTGCAGTGAATGGATGCCGTCAGAATAAGAGCTGATAAAAACATCACAGTAATCCACAGTCCATCAGTTAACATCTGGAGAATACAAAAGCTGAAACTAATCCATCAAGACGTTCCATAATTCATAATAACGCTTCCTCCAGTGAAAAGTGGTCTGGTCTGAATCAGGAGAGAAATCTGCACAGATCCAAACAAAACAGTCCAAAACAGCTCTAAACAAACATGTGGCTGGATTTGACGTGTTTGATGAGACAACAGGAGATAACATTTTTAAATTGTTATTATGGATTGTCGACTCTTATTTTAGTGATGCAATGCTACATTTCTTCAAATCTGATGAAGAAACACGTATTCTGAAGAGGCTAAGCACATTTTCAACAGATTTCTGTTTCTTTAAAACTGACTGTAAGCCTGCCACACTATTTTCATATTTAATACTGTAAAGCTGCTTTGACATAATCTGTATTTTTAAAACACTGTAAAAAAAAAAATACGTAAAATTTATGGTAAAAAAAACAGCAGCTGTGGTTGCCAGATTTTTACTGTAAAAAATACAGAAGGTGCACAATGTCATTCACACACACTAAACTCCATCATGGTGAGACTCAATAAAATGAAATATGCAATAAACATTAATTTAACAACTCTAGATGTAACATACAACCCTAATAAACTTAACTGATAAGAAAAATCTAACAAAACATAGTTATTTCAAAGAAAAACTGGGAATTCTGGGAACGTCATTTACGGGTTTTTCCTGTAAATTTTACTTTTTTTTTTTACTTCCAAAAACTATTTTACTGTGAAATGTCTATTACAGTTTTTCAGCGTATGTATTAAGGAAACTCACCGTTAACCATTTAACAGGTTTTTACTGTAGCATTTTTACGTTTTTTTACTGATAAAATCACGGTAATGTTTTTGCAGTGAGCGCTGTATAAATAAAGGTGACTTGACTCATGTTTGTGAGTGTCCTTTGCCGAGGGGATGAAGCGGTGTCAGTTCACTGCACTGATTCAATGATGAAATCTCATTTTCTAGCACTGAAATGATTTGCATATTCTGTCATTCACAGTCGTATGACATTTTTTTCTTCAGGAGCTGAATGTCCGCCAGCTCACTCTGTCCACCGACAAGGACAAATATGGCATTAGTCTGCGAGCTGAACCGGATCACATGGTGCTGGGCAAACGGCTGAAGGGGGCATTTAAATCTGTGACCGCATCCATCAAAGAGCTGAAGAGTGAAGATCTGGAGATCTTCCAGAGGACAGGCATGTACCGCAAACACGCATATATCACACAAAACCATCGTTTACTTCCCTCGTGCCGCTCAATTCATTCTCCTGCCGAACACAAAAGGAGAATTATTGGAAACGGCGATGAAGGTAAATGAGGACCAAGGCTGTCGAGATACAAAAAGGTCAAAAACAATCAGAAAAGTTCCCTCTCAAGTCATATTTCGGCTTGTCAAAGTTATCCTCAATGTGCAGCATCTAAATATGCCAAAGAGTTTAGTGTCTAGTGAGGATTTAGAGTAATGAGAATTATCATAGAGAATAATGATTATTAAAAACTAGCCCAAACATCTGGACGCATTACGGTAATGCATTATTTAGGTTTTAGGTTTTTTGTGATGCAGAAGATGTGGACAGAATATTTTTAAGGGATTTCACAATATTTCTTGTTTTATTTTTAACAGCAAACCTTGATTCTGCAGAATTTAGTTTGGCAAGAAAAAATTAAGAATTAAGTGTTTATTTGATATTAAAATATAAAAATATTAATTAAATTGTAGAAGTTTTTATGCATTCATCTAATTTCAAGTGTTTATGATAATATACTTGTATTAAATCATATTTCTAGAAAAATTAAAACATACAAGACTGAATATAATTTTAAAAAGAGATAATTAATTACTGTTACTATTACTGTTAAAAAATAATATTTTGAAATTTTTGTTTTTGATGATTAATATTGAATTTAACCACCAGTGGATTTCCTTCATAGGGCCGTGAAGAGTAATTTCTCACATGTTTAAATTGTTGCTAGATTGCAAAAGTGATTTTAATTAATGTTTTTAATTACTGAAATTGAATTTAACAATAAAGGAACTAAATAAATTCAACAGAAAACCTCTTGGGAATTTGGAAAGAATAAAGCCGTCTCAGTGCACTAACAAGACTTATGTGACCCTGGAGCACAAAACCAGTGTTATGTCGCTGGGGTATATTTGTAGAAATAGCCAAAAATACATTGAATGTGTCAAAATTAGCATTTTTTTATTTTATGCCAAAAAACATTAGGATATTAAAATCATGTTCCATGAAGATATTTAGTAAATGTTCTACTGTAAATATATCAAAACTTAATTTTTGATTAGTAATATGCATTGTCAAGAACAACTTTAAAGGTGATTTTCTCAATATTTAGATTTTTTGCACCCTCAGATTCCAGATTTTCAAATCTTTTCCTATCATAACAAACCATACATTAATGGAAATATTATTTATTCAGCTTTCAGATGATGCATACATCTCAATTTCGAAAAATTGACCCTTATGACTGGGTCATCAGACTCCGAGAGCTCTGGCTCGTGTCAGACGCTGTTTTCTGTCTCTGAAGCAGGCGGTGGTTTTTCGGAGCGGTTACCGATGTGTTTACGGGGCTCTGGAGGGAAGAGAGACGCTCAAGCAGCCTTGATCTGATAGCATCGCTCCACTTTCTAAAGCATTATCATGCCTCTTATGCGTAACGCTGATGCTGTGATGAGCAGACCGCTGGATAAGACTGAGGCACCGTGCTGTAAGAGATGAGATGTGAATCTGACCGTTTGTGTGTTCACTGTCTGATATCCAGAGACTCTGCTTTTACACAAACCTGTGCGGATGTAGCTATGGAAAATTTTACACCAGCTTCTCTATTCTTTTTGTATTCTATCTGTTTTTCTTTTTAATTATTATACAATTAACAAAAGCAAAAAAGGCCTCTAACACTAGCTTGCTCTATTATTTTTCTATTCTCTGTTTTATTTTGATTTATTATATACGCGTATATACGTGTTATAGCTCGTTTGCTCTTTTTGATTGCTTCTATTGTCCTCATTTGTAAGTCACTTTGGATAAAAGCGTCTGCTAAATTACTAATTGTTAAATTATTTAGGAGTACCAAAATATAGCCAAGCTGCTGTGCTGCCGTTTTTATGCTTAGCCTTGCAAAACTGACCGGCTTTCTCCCTCAAATCAAAAGAGAGATTTTTGGACCATTATGATTGAATAATTAATATATATATATATATATATATATATTTGTGTTTTATTTAGTTGGTTTCCTCACAAATTTGCATTACCGTACCAATAGAAACAATGATATTTGTAGAAATGTATAAATGATGATACAATTTTTTACAATTTCATTTTTTTTGTGATCAGACATGTTTTTGTAAAATTGTCTCTTTTTCAGTTGTATAAAATAATCATTGAGAAGGTAAGGGGCATTTTTAAAAGTGATTTCTGGACCTATTAAATATTTAATTATAAAATTATATATTCAATACAATTCAGTTTTTTTTATTTTAATAATATGTATACATTAATATAGAGCTAAATATTACCAAATGCACCAGTAGGACTGGGCAATATGAGCAAATATTAATATCTTGGTATTTTTTGGCTGATTTGCGGTATACGGTACATATCTCTGTATTTGGATTAAACAAATTAATAAAGTGAATGTAATCATGTAGGCATATATTATGTGCAAAAAGGGTTAACATCACATTACATTGTAACATTGCGATCTAAAAACAAAAATAATGCTTTTAAAGCAAAGCAAAAAAATGCACAGACTAGGCTAATTGAGTAAAAAGGCTCTTTTCATTACCCCATTACAGTCACTTTACATTTAGTACTATCATACAAATACACTTAATTGTAGCTTTCAAATGCCCCAAACGCTCAATTCGCGCCGCGTAATTAGCGCCATTCACGCGAATAGCGCCGCAGGATTGTCTATCGTGTCTTTGCATTGACTTAACATGTAAATCATTCGCGTGTAACACTTAATTCGCGTCTGGTGTGAATGCACCTTCACATTTACAGATGGAGAATATACCTGTGAAATGTCAGTAATGTATTTAGGAAAAGAGCACATAGCTCAATCAGCGCGTCTCTGTCCGAGCACACGCAGCCTTTCTGCCAGAGCCGCTTTAAACTCACAGATTCATCATTGCTGATACACCTCATTAACATTTAATCATATGATCGCAAGGTTCATGTTTACGCTGTTAATATGCACGTTCGCTAGCAAGCTAGTTTCTTAATCTAGTAATTACATGTTTTATTCAAATTGAACTTACATGAATTTGACATGTCTTTGGGCTCTCTTGTGTGAGACGCAAGTGCTGATAGATGTCCATCTAGAAAATGCAATAAATATGCGTTCTGTGTGAACGGCTTGGTTTCAGTTTTGAGGTAAACAACGTTCTCCACATTGATGTTCTCCTTTTCTGCAATAGGTTCAAGGTTCAAGGTTCAAGGTTCTTTATTATTCGTCACATACACAATCATACAAGTATAATCAGTAGTGAAATGCAAGTAGAATTGAAGAAAAATACAGCATTTACATGAGGAAAGTGAGGAGAAAAAAATAACTCCCAGACTATGCTCCTTGGGGAGTACAGTGTGAGAACAGGAAAAACACCTCAGCAACACAAAAGCACGTACACGACAAAGCCACAGGGGAAGTGAATCCGGCCCAGCAAGCAGCCATCTGATCCCGCAGCCACTGATCCGGCGCTGGTCAGACCCGCTTGACCGGGCCAGCGGATCGAAGCGAACAGAGGCGAATGGTCGGGGGGGGGGGGGCAATGTCTGTAATGTCTGTAATGTCTGTAGGGTGGGGGAGGAACGCAAGAGCGTCTAACTGCATTGCACACCCGGGGTAGATTGCAGCAACAGCCTTGCCAAGGCCACTGTAGGGGAGCCAGAAAAAGATAAGATTGTTTTGTCTTTGGGGCGAGTAAACATTCCAATTTTTGCAGGCTACTCTCTGTCCGTTTTTGTCCATTTTGGTCTCATTTTAATCAATTTCCCTTTGTAAAGCCGTGAACTTCTCCTTG
Organism: Oxygymnocypris stewartii; assembly: GCA_003573665.1. Classification (NCBI taxonomy): domain Eukaryota; kingdom Metazoa; phylum Chordata; class Actinopteri; order Cypriniformes; family Cyprinidae; genus Oxygymnocypris; species Oxygymnocypris stewartii. The sequence continues at coordinate 193,026 of QVTF01025494.1, read as the reverse complement.
GTAGAATCCATATTGCGATTATAGTCTCAGTCTCAATGCTGACCGCTCTTCCCACAGCTTCAATCATACGGGCAGCCTTGTGGGGCTTTGGACAGCTGTTCCCGTTTTCTGAATTCTTCGATAACCCAGGGTAAAGCCTAATCCAATCAGCAAAATACCTGTTATCATGGTTCCGAAAAGGTAGATATCAATGTCCTCCACGGAAAGAGCCGCAAGACACACGATTCGCCACCTCTCCCACGCGCCATCGTATAGCCGGCTGCGAACGTTCCGTCAGGGCAGTCAGGTTCCCCGAAACCCAAGTTTCGATAGTGTCAATTGCATTAAGAGACCAGTTAATCCATAATATTTTAGTTTTGAGAGCAGTGCAGAGAGAGTCTCTCACGAGACAAGGGAGCAAAGCAGGGAAGATAAGGGTGAGGACGAGGAGAGAAAGCGACCACCTCCGTTGAGAGCCAAAGAGAAAGAGCAATATTGCGAATGTGCAGCGTTTTGCATTCGAATGTGAATTTTTATTTTAAATTTGACGAATATTTGAAATTTGAGCTTTTTTAACAGCCCTTGTGTATATACATTTACATATAATAGATTGTATTACTGTACTGTGATAAAAGATTTGAAATGAAAATAATGGATGTAGTTTGTGGTAAACAGCCGCGGACTGCAAACGTGTCCTGTGTGAAAGCACGATGAGTCTGTGCTGCTTCTGCACAGCACACAGACCGCATACGCACTGCAGACGGAGTATGTGTTAAACTGGTGTAACCGCTGAGACCAAGCCTCCGTTACTAATTCACAAACGGAACGCTGAGCTGCTTCATTGAAAGCTTATTGTATTACTGTAGCAAATGCAGTGTATTATGTATATATTATGAGAGAGAGATGGACTGAGCGAGTATCTGATATAGCATTTATTCTTCAGATCGATCTCATATTCACAATAAATCATTAGTTTGAATGTCCGATAGGCTCGTGATATCCTTTCATCTGTTAAGGGTGTTTTCTGATGACACACACAGTGTTTACCAATACTTAATTATTTATTGAATAATAATATTTAATAAACAACAACAGCCATCATATTCAGTCAATTCAGTAAAAAATTAAAAGGCAGCGCTCTGATATACAGCATAGAAGTTAAATAAACACAATGTGATTTTTCCAAAACTATATTCTCTGGAACAAATAATAGATTGAGATCAAATACTGCCCATTAGATTTAACCAAAACACAGAACGACCAGCCAGGACAAAACGAGGAGTGACTACATATGTAGCATGGTCACGCATTTTTAAGCACTGCTGTTTTAAAACAACCGATTTTAAGCCGTTGAAACTCAAACAACAGAGCTATATGCGTGCGCGTCTCTTTCTGTGTGAGAGGAGCGCTTTTTCTTTTTTGCCGACTTTGAACAATTACATAAACACTTATATGCGTCAGAATCCCCGTCTTTGCAAGTATCCTCATAAACACAGCGATTTAGGTCTTAAGAGAGAGTAAACGGCAGAAAGAGAAAACGCTTGTGTAACAGTAACTTAGCTATATTGGATCCGTCTTAAAGGGGAAGTGTTCCAATATTTGTTCATGTTAATCATAGCACACTGCTAGAACATCTCTCACTGCTCTCGACTCAATCACTTTTATAACTTTAATGAGAATAAATAACAATAATATGTATATAATCTATACATTAATACATGTGTTGATTATATATATCATAGATAGATAGATAGATATAATTAACACAGTGAAGACTAATTAATTTACATAAGCGTTTCTAATTGTAGTTTTTATCCTATTGCTTGCAATTAGTTTCTTATCCTTATTTCATCACTGACTGTTTATTTATCTTCAGTGAGGTTAAGTTTCTCTCTCTTTAGGCTTGTATTAGTCTGATATTGAGATTGGTGACAAGGATTATGACAATTATATGGTATCAAAGATTTTAATATAATAAAAAAATCTCTAAATCGATATATATTGTTATCGTGATATAAGATTTTGGTCATATCGCCCACCCCTAATAACACTCGCTGTGAGAAACACGGTAACTTTGGCAAGCGCAGCGATACAATCAATACTGTTATCAGCCAATCAGATTCGAGGACCAGAATGGTTGTATTGTGTGTGTGTGTATATAACTTTTTGTGTATGCGTGTGTATAAAACATGATCAAGCTAGAAAAGCTGTGCTTGTGTAAATTATTGGAATTATGGAAATTAATGACTTATTTGTTTAAACAGTATATTGCCACACCTATATTCTGTAAATAAATCGTTTCTATTGCTTTGTCTTTATGGTAGAGGTATCAGTTTCAAATATTATCTTTGTGCATGTTAATAAAGCGGCGCTGTCCCGTGGCGTCTGTGAGCAGCTCTCATGTCAGTTTATGCTCTGCAGGGTCCATCGTTGTGGACGGTCACGAGCTGCACGAGGACGATCTGCGTCTGATGTACAGCTTCGATCAGACCTCAGGAACACCATCCCAGTATGAGGCGCATTCAGACGCTCAGGTGCTCATTCTGCTCTCAGTCCGTCTGAAAGCACACGCTCCTGCAGCGTCGGGATCTGAACTGACCTCTGTGTTCTCATAGGTGCTGGTTCTTCTGGACGTCACCCCCGATCAGTCCATGCAGGACGAAGGTGTGGCCCGCGAGGTCATCAACCGCATCCAGAAACTGCGCAAGAAGGTGAGAAAACATGATGCACAATAGTTTGGAGTCATTAAGATGTTTTCATGTCTTTGAACGAAGTCTCTTCTGCTCACCAAGGCTGGATTTATATGATCAAAAATAAGATGAAAATTGGAAATATTTTTACTATTGAAAAATGCAGATTTCTCTGTGAATATGTTAAAATGTAATTTATTTATGTGATCAAAGCTGCATTTTCAGCATCATTACTCCAGTCTTCAGTGTCACATGATCTTCAAAAATCATAATGATATGCTGATTTGCTGCTCAGGAAACATTTAAAATTATTATCAATGTTGAAAACAGTTACTATAGTTCAGGCGCTCTCTCCATGGGTTCATGAGCGCTTCATATTTAAAGTCCAATTAAGTTCATTCTCGCCTAAAATGCTCTTAAAACTACATTCTGTGAGACAAAAACAGTATCATTTTTTTAATTATAGTGGATTTGGGTGTCCACCATGACACTCGCTGTGAGAAACACGGTAACTTTGACAAGCAGAGCGATACAAACAGTGAAACGCCTGAAGTTCTGTTGGACTCAACACTATTATCAGCCAATCAGATTCGAGGACCAGAAAGAAAGGTTGTATTGTGTGTGTATATATAAATATAAAATGTGAGTATAAAAAATATATAAAACATGATCAAACTAGAAAAGCTGAAAAATTTTACATATTTTTACTATTGAAAACTACTGTTTTCTCTGTGAATATGTTAAAATGTAATTTATTTATGTGATCAAAGCTGTATTTTCAGCATCATTACTCCAGTCTTCAGTGTCACATGATCTTCAGAAATCATTATAATATGCTGATTTACTGATCAAGAAAGATTTATAATTATTACCAATGTTGAAAACAGTTCCTATAACATATTTTTTGTGGAAACCATCGTACATTTTATTTTTCAGGACTCGCAGATAAATAGAAAGTTCAAACTATTTTTTTTTTTGAATAGAAATGTTTTGCAAAATGATAAATGATAATAGTGTCACTTTTGATCAGTTTAATGCAGCCTCAATAAATAAAAGTATGAAATTATGATTTCTGAAGAGTATGTGACACTGAAGGAGTAATGATGCTGAAACAATGAGAAAAGCTGTCGTTTTTTTATCCCGCCGTGCTCCTCGTCTGAATCATTTATTATGCACCGTACAATCAGATGACTGACTTTTAAACCGAGTATGTTTTCTGTAAAGATAACAGGCTTGTACTTGGAATATTTATTTGTATCCCGGAGCTTGAGCTTTTGAAGCTCCACCCTCTTCGGAGAAGAGCAGCTCATTTGCAATTAAAGGGAAAGACACAAAAACAGCACGTTTTGGCTCATAAAATGGGCAATTTTAACAAGCTATAACAAATGACCTGTAAGGTATTTTTTAGCTAAAACTTAACTAATGCACTTTGGGGACATCAGATACGTATTTTACATGTAAAAGGGGGACACTAGACCCCCTTTAACAGATATTCACATAGAAAACCGCTAATTTACATTTGCAATATATGCGTTTTTGCATGTTTTTTAATAAATCCGTTCAGCTGTGGTGATCAAAAGAGATTCTGTAATAAACATAAAAAATCATAGTTACTCCAGAAAGTGTGTATGGTGTGATTGGGCTGGAGCAGTCAATGAATGGACTAACGGCTGACTATCTATGAGTGTCATTTAAAACATAAAGAGCCGTTCACTCAGTCCTGAAGCTGATCTTTGGGTGAACGCTGAAGTCTTATTTTTCGGCATGTGTTTTTGTGAATTGCACACCTCTGTCGTGTGTTTGTCTCGGCTCTCTCTCTCTCTCTCGGGTCCGGCTCACTTGTTTTTCCCAGACTCATGAGGGATGCTATTTGGACGATCTTTCCACCCCAGAGTTCTGCATGCATCGAGCAGCTTAATAAAGCTTAATTACCCAGAGCGCACTTAAAGACAATCAGCACTTTGAAGTTGTGTGGAATTCAGTAAAATCGCCCCCTCGTGCCTCTTTTTTCTTAATAAACTAACGTTTTTTCCACTGTGCTCTATATGTGAGGGGGGAGGGCGTGGGACGCCTGCCAGGCCTGAATTCCTCTCTTATTGAAACTCTGGAGAGAAAAAAAACTGGAGGGAATTTTCCATGGGAGGGAATTAATTTTTCAGCATTTGTTGAGTTGAGAGGTGGTGACCGGGGGCCGGAGTGAGCGAGGCCCATGGAAGAGCGTTTTCTTTTTCTTATTGTTCAAAGATACCGAATGCCCAAGCCTGTATTTTCCACAACAAGCCCGATTGTTTTGTCACAGCGTCTGCTTTGGGAAAATGATTAGCACTTGCTGCCATTTCCCAGTACACATCTGTTTTTTACTCTTAAATTGAAGGCAGATTAAATGAGCTCTTTACCACCGAAAGACTTCAGTTTAATATATGATCAGTCAAAAGATGTGCTGATCTTACAGAGAGTCAGCAGTCACAGCAAACGCAATTGTTCAGAATATTTTCAATTTCTTTTTATACGAGATTGCAACCCTGTTACCATAATTATCTAGCTTTAAATCATTAATCAAAATCATCAAAAGTTTAGGTAAAATGTTGTATTATTATTAGTCATCAAGGATGCATTAATTGATGATAATTTACTTTTAAATGTTTTTTTTAAATAACATGTATAATGTTATAAAATATTATTTTAAATAAATCCTGCTATTCTTTTGACATTTTATTCATCTGTGAATCATGAAAACAAAATGTCACAGTCTCCACAAAAATATTTAACGAAAAGCAAAAACACCTAGGAGAAATTCAACAGCAGTTCAGAGTATGAAATGTCAATGCAGAAAAGCAAAATTGAAATTCACTATAACATCTGTAAAGACTGCCTTCGTGCTTTCAATGTGGAGCTTGACCGAGCTTCTTCTCAAACATTATAAACAGTCACTTAAACAACACTTGCACTCTTTTTGCTACGGTTTCACTGGGAGTGAAATGCTCTCTAACAACAAATGCACGAGTTTGCTTCCTCCTTTTCTGAGAAGATCATTAATATCAGAAAGGCGATTGGCAGACAGCACTCATTGAGATAATAAATTATATTAGCTATAATTCTGAATCTGGCAAAATATCAGTGCTGGTACTATTAGATCTCAGTGCGGCGTTTGACACTGTCGACCATAACATACTTCTAGAGAGACTGGAAAACTGGGTCGGGCTTTCTGGGATGGTACACAAATGGTTCAGTACATACTTAGAAGGGAGAGGTTATTATGTGAGTATAGGAGAGTATAAGTCTAAGTGGACGTCCATGACATGTGGAGTCCCACAAGGCTCAATTCTTGCACCGCTCTTGTTTAGCCTGTATATGCTCTCTCGGAGTCAAATAATGAGAACCAAATTTCCTATCACAGCTATGCTGATCATACCCAGATTCACCTAGCCTTATCTCCAAAGAGAGATAAGGGCCTCTAGAGCCCCAGCTCATACAGAACGCTGCTGCCAGGATTCTTGAACCAGAAAATCTGAGCATATCACACCAGTCCCCTCCGGTCCTTACACTGGCTTCCAGTTACATTTAGGATTGATTTTAAAGTACTTTTACTCGTTTATAAATCACTCAATGACCTAGGACCTACATAGATTGCTGATATGCTCACTGAATAGAAACCTAACAGAGCATTAGGATCGAGTCAGTTAGAAATACCAAGGGTTCACACAAAACAAGGGGAGTCCGCTTTGAGCTAGGGCTGCACAATTAATGGAATTTCTAATTGCAATTATGATTTTGGATGCCATGATTACATAATCAGTCAAAGACGCAATTACAAAAATAAATAAACAATAAAAAATGCCCACTTGCATTATTCTGTGTGCTTAAGAGGTGTTTGCAGCATGGGGTTTAACAAACTCAAACACACTGGATAGTCGTTGTCACTCTGTTGTGCATGAGAGAACGTGTCAAAAGCAGAACAAAATAACGGTACTATTTTGTACTGCAGCCCAAGACCGGTTGCCCACTGAAGCTAAGCAGGGTTGAGCTGGTCAGTACCTGGATGGGAGACTCCTGAATAAACTAGGTTGCTGCTGGTAGAGGTGTTGGTGAGGCCAGCAGGGGGTGCTCACCCTACAGTCTGTGTGGGTCCTAACGCCCCAGTGTAGTGATGGGGATACTATACTGTAAAAAGCATCATCCTTCGGATGAGACATTAAACCGAGGTCTTGACTCTCTGTGGTCATTAAAAATCCCAGGATGTCCTTCGAAAAAGAGTAGGGGTGTAACCCCAGCATCCTGGCCAAATTCCCCCATTGGCCCTCTGTCCATCATGGCCTCCTAATCATCCCCATACACTGATTGGCTTCATCACTCTGTCTCCTCTCCACCTGTAGCTGGTGTGTGGTGGGCGTTCTGGCGCACTATGGCTGCCGTCGCATCATCCAGGTGGATGCTGCACATTGGTGGTGGATGAGGAGATTCCCCCTTCTATGTAAAGTGCTTTAAGTACCCAGAAAAGCACTATATAAATGTAACAAATTATTAATTATTACTACTCGTTTAAACTGCGCGCCACACTGACCTTTTATCCACTCGCCTTAAAAGAAAACAATGCAAGCTTATGCATTTATTACAGTGACCAGCCGTGATCATGCACTAAACAATGCTGTGAAATCCAGTAAGAAGCACTCGAGTTCAGCACAGAGTTCTCCAGTACAAATCACGTCTCTTTAATTTAAACCTGTTTAAAGCTAAATAAATCGGAGCTCATCAACACTGATGCAGAAACATTGCACCAACGATCCAGACATTTCAATCCACAAATCACCCACATTTACCATAGTTTTACTCTAGTTACACTAACGATAACAATGGTATGGTGGCAGAAAAGTAGGATATTAATATACTAAATATATTAAAGGAGAAATTGACTATAATTGCATTATTTTGTTAATTATTCAATCAGTTGATGTGGATTTGTAATTGACTGAATGTCTTTAGGCTACTGTTTTTCAATGCAAACACCATAGAAACCATATAGTTAGGCACTTGGCAATGATGTGCTGTACTTTTGGTTATGTAAAAAAGATGAGGCTGTTAGTTTTCACAATGGTGCTGTCAAATGTACATCTGCATCCCAACTCAAGCTCCTGTTCTAATGTGCATTTCTAAGAGACAAAACCTGTATTACATGTTCAGTGCTGGCGCCACTGCTAATCCAGACTCAAATCCAGACTCAAAACTCATCTGTTTAGCTGTGCATTTACTGAATGAGCGTCCGTACGGATTGCACTGTATTTTATGTATAATCATTTTTATTCTTAACTATTTTAATTCATTTTAAATTACATTTTAAGTTATACTGTGGTGATTATTTTAATTCCTTTTATATGTAAAGCACATTTTAATTATCATTGCATATTAATTGTGCTATATAAATACACTGTCTTGCCTAAAATGATTTCTGAAGGATCATGTGACACGTCAATCAATGACATTTTAACAGATATTAACATAGAAAACAGCTTTTTTAACCGGTAATATTCTGAAATATTACGGTATGTTTTTAAAATCAAATAATATTAGGAGTGGGTGAAATCAAGCTATTTTTATGTACTCCTGCATATGTCTTAATGTGTCAAACGTGTCATCTCAGGGTCACCTGGTCCCGTCAGATGAGATCACGGTGTATTACAGCAGTCAGCCGGCGGGGGAATACCTGGATCAAGTCATCCAGGCACACACGGACTTCATCTTTGCCACGACTAAAGCTCCTCTCAAACCCTATCCAGTGTCCCAGAATGCCAGCGTGATCGTCCAGGAGAAAACGCAGGTTATTTTATATTTGATTATTACATTTCTTTAGGGTACCTGAACATTTATTTTAGACTGAGCTGAAAAACCTGAAAAGCACTTTTTATTTATTTTCTGCTATTGCTTGTAATTTGTAGAAAAGATTTTTAGCTCTGAGCCCATAGCAGCATTTTTAGATTTATGTTCAATTTATATATATTTTTTGCATTTGTGAGTTAATGAAAATGTAGATGGTTGTTTAAAATAGGTATATTATATGATAATATCAATATATTGTTTGATATACTCCTGTATCGAATCGTGATCGTATCGTATACATTTTTGATGTATCGTAAATATCGTATCGCTGGGTTTGAGAATCGATATCGTATCGAATCTTGACGAACCATTCGATTTACACCCCTACTGCATATATGAATATGCTTTATAGATTTAACATGGAGAAAGCTTCATGCATGACTTGATGTAGTCTAACACAAACAGAATAGTTAAAATGTTGTATGTAACGGGTATATTTGCTTCACTGCTAATTAAAATTCATGTTCAGGAAGATAAGTGCTAATGAACTATTAATGGTGTATGCACTGGAAGTCAAGGCACATATTTTAACATGTTTTCTGAATGCATTTCTAGATAAATTTTCCAAATGTTCCACAATCACATGGCAATTAGCCCAGCAAATAATTAATAACTCCAATCAACACATAAGAATATAAATAATGGCACAGCTGTATGAACACTTTTTTCATAACTTTTTCCTTAGTGTTGCATGCGTTTTGAGTTTCCTTGTTTATGTTTATAGTACATTGTTATTTTTGTATTGTTATTATAGTAATTATAATCAAATTCTAAATTCTCTAATCATTGCATTTTTACACACAAAATTAGCTAAATGATATGAAGCCCCATGCATGATGTGCAAAAAGGTGATTAAAGCTGCAAACTGTATGTATGCGTTATATTTCAGAACGTCTCTCAAATGCATATTCAAATATAGGCTATCTTGCAATTCCAGATCACAATAAGACGCAAGCTGATGTGTATTTTAACTTGTAATTTAGGGCACAGTGCACTTATGCTAGAAAATATGCACTATTTCTTTTATTAATTTTAAAAGTACAAATGAAAATGAAACCATTTAAATGCATAAAACAATCTGGCATTTAAGTGCTGTTGTTTTTTCACATTCGTATCACTAACTGCATGGCTCATCATGAGTATGTAATGTTAGAGAACACGTTTTTGGGGGTTTTGAGAGCCAGAACCAAACTGACAGAGCAATAAAGCTATAGTGAGCCCCTTTATTAAAATACCTGGAGATGAGGAATAATACACTCAGTATTATTGATATAATAATTCACAAATATCTCAATTACAATTAAGTAGAAATCTATTGTATTCAGCTGTGTTTTAGGCACTAAAATAGTCTAGTACTTTATAGTCAACCACATTTTGTATTGAAATAATGAAGATTTATGTCCCTTCTCCCAGACTAGTTGCTGCCCACCCCCCCCCCCCCATTTGAAAACATCCTGGCTCCGTCATTGGCCCTCACACAATGTGGACATTTTTTGAAAACTTATAGTAACTAATTCAAACTTAATTATTGGCCATGATAAATACATTTGTCTTCATGTGTGCGGCTGCGTAGAATATCACAAGGTTGCCAGCTAGTGACATTTTTTTGTGTGTGTGTGTGTTGGTTTGCTTGCCACATAGTGTATGTAAAAGAATAATAAACATATCTATTACAAAAAAATAAGGCTGGCTGAATAGGAACATTTTCAGTTCCATCCCAGTTCTCATACCTCAGTTATGATACTAAATACACTAAGTATGACTGGCAAATCATGCAACACAAGCATAATTAAACAATTACTGAAGCACACACACAATCTGTCATGTATAGTAGGGCTGCACAATTAATCAAATATCTAATTACAATTATGGATGCCACAATTACTTAATCGTTCAAAGCAGCAATTAATCGTTCAAAATCCACTTATGTTATTCTGTGTGCTTTTCTTTCTACGTGTTATCTTAAGGGTTTTGCATTGTTTTGATTTCAGTTTTAATATAGCATTATAATAGCATGCATATGTTTACTTTTTAATTTAAAGAAGAAACCAATCCAATGTATAGTTCACATCTGAGGCCTATAGAAAGTTTTTCAGTTAGTGTTTTCAAACCCTGATACAGCCAGCTCAAAATTAACCTGTGGCTCCTGGCGAGGTCTAATGAAGCGAAACGACTGGTCTGTGCAAGAAACATTACTTACAGCATTAATACCTGTAATCCAGAGCCTCGGGCAAATAAACAGCAGATTTTTTTCCTTTGAGAAAAGAGCACTCCATGCATGTTGTGCTGTGTTAGCAAGTCATCCTCAGAAGGATATGTTGTGCACTGTGTCAGGGTTGTGATTGTTTGTGTGACAGCTGAAAGGCTCGGATCTGGAGTTAACAATCGTGCGAGGGTCCTCCGTCTCCAAAGCGCCTCTGACCACCGCGGCCTGCGCTTACATCAACCTCAGAGTCACGCTCAAGGACAAACAGCAAGGTACGTCACCGCTGGAGTTCAGACTCGGACTGTTGTGAGCCCATGCGTTTGTAAGCATTCATTGATGTAACTGAGTGTGTTTATGCTCTAAACACATGTTGTTCTCTCAGAGCCATGTTTACTCTTCTCCGTTCATGCTTGTCTCAGAGGGTGTCGTTCTGCTGGAGAACCCCAAGGGTGACGACATACTGGACATGGAGCGGCTCAAGACCGTTTGCTGTAGTGTGTTTGGACTCAACGGTGCACCTTTGACCATATTCAATGGGAAGACAGGTGAGAAACATCACCTCCAGACTCAAAATATCCAAAAATGGATCAGACACTTTCAGTGACAAATATACTGATATATGTGACCCCGGAGCACAAAACTTTAAGTGTCAATTTTTTTTAATTGAGATGTATGCATCATCTGAAAGCTGAATATATAGCTTTCCATTGATGTGTGGTTTGTTATGATTGGACAATATTTAGCTGAGATACAACTATTTGAAAATCTAAAATCTGCAAAAAGTCCTCGTGTCGTTACATCCGGCTCCGATTAGTAGCGTAAAGGAATTCCCGCCTGCTTTATTTTCAATGGATAGATGCCAGTTTTGTGAAGAAAATTAAACTAGTTTAGTTGAACATTGACGCACTAAACGTTATATATCGTTTACACCGATTCCAGACTATGTATCATGTCATCCTTCATTTTAATGTGTAACATTAGTGGTCAGCGCTGTTGCCAGGCAGAATAATGAAGAGCACGCAGCTCACTGCCAGAGGAATACTCGGGACTGAATTCATTTTATTTTTGAATTATATTTGTGATTAACCTCCCTCCCGCTCTTGTTCACAGTATAATGATATTCAATCATTGCACGCAATCATGAAGAATAACTCGACTAAGATGATCAAACTTATTTTTTATTATCGTCTATGTGCTGGAAATGTTTCAATTTGATGTAAGTATAGAGGATTGCATCATAAAGTCAGCACGTGAAAACATTATGTATACAAGACGACTGAATTTAATCTAAAGAGAAGATTTAAGCTACAAGAAGATTTAATTTAATCCTTCTATACAGCCTTTAGTCATAATTAATGTAATGTAAGCTTTGGCTAATTCTAATGCATATTAATGTGATATGTTGTGTAGTTTTCACGCTGTCCTGTAATGAAATAAGGCGATCGGACTGTGAAGAATTGCCTAGACGTTTACAGTATGGCTCGCGCGCTCCTGTTTAAGTTGCATCAGGATATCATGACTACGTATTGCTTCATTTCATAATACTCAATTAATTGTTGTAAACTGAGAGTGGTGTCTTTAGAAGACGTGTATGTGCCACAACAATGCCGTTCTGTGTTCACAGCCACTGATACAGGCTGCAGCGGTTATTTTATTTTAATCTTCCGCTTTTCCAACGCAGAAGTGTGATAAAGGCCTATTGAGAAGCGGGGAAAGAAGACCCTGTTGAGCTTGACTCTAGTCTGGCACTGTGAAGAGACATGAGGGGTGTAGAATAAGTGGGAGGCCTCATCCCGAACGAATACCACTACTCTTATCGTTTCCTCACTTACCCGGTGAGGCAGGGATGCAAGCCCCTCGCGGGTTCACGCTTCTGGAGTCCAAGCCCCGGGGCCCACCGTGACCCCGGGTGTGACCTGCCCTGGGGACAGTGGCAGGTGGGGAGTTTGACTGGGGCGGTACACCTGTCAAACGGTAAAGCAGGTGTCCTAAGGCGAGCTCAGGGAGGACAGAAACCTCCCGTGGAGCAGAAGGGTAAAAGCTCTCTTGATCTTGATTTTCAGTATGAGTACGGACCGTGAAAGCGGGGCCTCACAATCCTTTTGGGTTTTAAGCAGGAGGTCTCAAAAAAGATACCACAGGGATAAGTGGCTTGTGGCGGCCAAGCGATCATAGCGACGTCGCTTTTAGATCCTTCGATGTCGGCTCTTCCTTTCATTGTGAAGCAGAATTCACCAAGCGTTGGATTGTTCACCCACTAATAGGGAACGTGAGCTGGGTTTAGACCGTCGTGAGAATTGACCCATACAATGTACTGTTGGCTATTGCTACAAACTCACCTGTGCTGCTTATGACTGCTTTTGTGCTCCAGGGACACATATATCTAGGGCTGCAACAACTAATCGATAAAATCGATTATCGATAATGAAAATCATTGACAACTATTCTCATTATCGATTAGTCGGGTCTGCCCACAGTGCACGTCCAGCTTCAGCCGGTTGCTCAAATTACAGCATTGAATAACGCATTTCTATCGACAAAATGCATCTAAAAATAATGGATGGAAAAGAATGAGATGCTGCGGGAGAAGTATGTGATCCAAGCTGCCCAAAACATGATCATTCTTTATTTTGAGCTTTAAGTTAATGCATTAGTGTAAAGGCTTGCCCTGTCAGGCGCTGTGACACATGCGTGTGCATTACGGTCATATCCTTATCTATAAATGTCACGAATTCACGCGAGCATTAAAGGTCCGTCCTGACCGGCTGTGTTAAGTTTAATTTACCGAATGGCGTGTGCACGCGCGTCAGACAGACGGAACACAGAAAGGGGGGTTGGTTTAGTTTTCGATATTCGTGACACATTCAGCGATAAACGACAATAACTCCAAATCGACTTTCCCAAAACAAATCTAAACAGTGTGACCGCCAAAAGGGCAAAGCTGATCATGTTTCACAGCATTTCTTTTTCATAGTTTTCGCTCGATGTAATAAGCACTAGCCCGCACAAGCCGTCTCAATGTGTATCAAGCCGGGAGAGCTCGCTCTGTGCGGAGCTTTCAGTAAGGGGCCGAGGGGAAAGTGCACGTTTTCTTCGTTTTTTGCTATAGCTCACTGGGCGGTGTTTTTTGTAATAGCTTTTTAGTTAAAGGGCCTATAGACATGAGACCAGTGTTAATCAAGAGAGCTAATCAGTGGACATTTTTCACAACCTTCCATTTTACACCTACTGGTAGAAAAGGGAATGCATGTCAAAAATTGACTTTCTTTTTGGGATAACAGCATGTAATTGTCTCCATAACTGCCTTTTAAGGGATAAAGAAATGACAGTAAGACATCACTGTGATCAAAGTGAACGCGTGTTCCTGCAGAACATTCCTCACCTGTTGTCTTTATTATCTTTATTATTATTTACATTTTTAAAAGAGATGTAAACTATATTCACTATATACAATTCTTAACAAATTAATGTAAGGTTTTTAACAAATGATGTAAGGTTTGTGCCACTGCTGCTCTAAACTAACAGCATTGGTGATTCCCAAAATCATGTTTTAGCTTTCTGTATTGGTTAGTCCTCCAAAATGCGTAAGCTCTTTAGTAACAATAGTAGGCTATTTCTAATGCTATACTATAATTATTGCTGTTATCTATGAAAGAAAGTCAGAGCACTTTATAGTGTTTTTTTTTAGATACCAAATTACAGTCAAAAAGTACATAAACAATGAAAGTTTGTAATGTTTGTAATTTTCCCAATAAAGGACTATAACATTTTTAGAGTTAAATTTTTTTTTGACAGATTCCTAAAAGATTTGTTTTCTCTTTATGACAGGTGGTCTAATAAATTAATCCCTGTATGTTTTCATATCGTGACTCTTTGTACAGACGGTCAGATTGAAGCTCAAGACGCTCTTTCTAAAATCATGCTGGACAACATTTTATTTCGAGTACACTTTTCAAACTGTGCTTACTCTAATTTGCAGTAAAACATGAAAAGATATTGATATACAAGCTATGTAATTGTGATTTGCTGTGGTGAGCGTCTCAGATCGCTCGGTAAATGCAGTCAGCTCCATCTGTGAGTGTTTGAGAACGCAATGCATGCTGGGTTCACTTTATTCACACATTCACATTGTTTCCTGCACTTTTGTACACAGATGATTACAGACTTTCATCACAATTAAAGCTTGCCGATTTTGCTGATTTAAATTATTAAATATTAGAATTGTAAATAGTCATCAAATACTTTTTTTTTACAGTGCATTTGTAATTTACAACAGGTAAACAGTTTTTAAAAGTGGTTACAGCATAATTATAATATAATTAAAATAATAATTAGAGATGATTCTGCCAAAATCATTCTGACATTGATTATATGCCTAACACACATTAATTAGTGCTTTTGTGTTCTGATTAAAAACATTGACTTACTGTAACACCATGGTAAAATCACTGTCAAAAGAAAAACAGTTGGTTTTCTTTCTTTTTTACTGTTTCTCTAAATTAGTGCACTCATATTCAGCTGTCAATAATTAGAAGTAACGGCGGGGTTTCATTCATGTCAGGGTTTATTTATTTGGCCATCTGTTTTTGTTTGGAGTTTAGTGAATCAGTGGAGTGTGTTTTCAATCAGGTTATTGATTCGTGAACTGGTCAGTGTTTAGTCGTGTGTGTGTGTGTGTGTGTGTTAGTTCTCTTCATCTGAGTTTTCCCACACTTGCAGATAGTGTTGTCACGATGCCGTCATTTGAAGCACTCTTCACATGTAAGATGATTTGAGTTGGTCCTCTGACACTCATTTTGACTTCCCACATTAGTAGATATTCCTGAAAGGGTTTAAAGGGAAACATGAAGGTTCTTCAGTCACATGTGTGTTTGTCTCTTTCAGTGCTGAACGCTGAGACTGACCTGATGACCTTGAGTGGGAAAATGCTGATGGTGACCTCGGGTTCGAGTCCTGCAGACGCGAGCAGTGCCGACTCTCTGCTGTGTCCGTATGTTAACCTGCAGCTCATGAACGCCAGTCCAGCCGGTGGGTTTCACACTACATATATATATATATACACACACACACACATGCTCTCTCTCACACACGCACTCACACTCGCACACACACACACACACACACACACACACACACACAGACACACGCACACAGACACAACTCCTCTATACATATAAAAATTAGTAAAAACTATAGACCTATTTAACAAAATACCTAAAACAACCAAAACACAGCTAATTTACAAAAAAGAAAAAAGTTATATTAAGATGCTCTCTTAGAAGGCAGCTGACCATTGAGTGTTACATTTCGATCTATTTTATTTTAAATCTGAAAAAATTATCATGTGTCCTGAAGACTGATCTCTTCACAACCTTGATTAATTCTTCAAGTGGGTGTTTAATAATGTGTGTGATCAGGCGGTTGGAAGGATCTGAAAAAGTGAGCAGGACTTATGAATATAGTTAAATGATATTGAATAATAATTGCCTGTTATTTATGTTAGCATTACATCTTATGGACTGGGCCTGTGTTTAAGTCTAAAAATACAGATTATTGGTATTTGGGGTACATAACCATGTGTGACATTGATTTTGTGTGTTGGAATTTTTGAGAATTTTAGATTACTTACCATAAGTAGTTAATGAGCAGTCAGTTAACTTGTGACTTCAAAGACCATTTATTTTTATAAATTCTGAAACCTTTTTGGGAATTATTTTTTCTTAGGTTCTTAGGCAAAAGTATGTCTTATGATTTTTCTTAATGAGGATGCAAATCCAGAGACAGAATGGAAAACTGTTTTGAAGCTTTTGTTGTCTCTTACAGTGTTGTTTTGAGTAGCGTCTGTTGCCGCAGTAGTAGCGTGTTGTCGCAGGAGTAGCGTGTGTTGTCGCGGGAGTAGCGTGTTGTCGCGGGAGTAGTGTGTGTTGTCGCAGGAGTAGCGCGTGTTGTCGCAGGAGTAGCGCGTGTTGTCGCAGGAGTAGCGCGTGTTGTCGCAGGAGTAGCGCGTGTTGTCCCAGCGTGCGTTGTCATAGGAATATAGTGTGTGTTGTCTCAGGAGTAGCGCGTGTTGTCCCAGCGTGCGTTGTCATAGGAATATAGTGTGTATTGTCTCAGGAGTAGCGCAGGAGTAGCGCGTGTTATCGCAGAGATGATCAACATGATCGAGGAGTAGCATGTGTTGCCGCAGGAGTACCATGTGTTGTCCCAGCGTGCGTTGTCGCAGGGATGATCGACATGATCGAGGAGTAGCATGTGTTGCCGCAGGAGTAGCGAGTGTTGTCCCAGCGTGCGTTGTCGCAGGAGTAGCGCGTGTTGTCGCAGGAATAGCGCGTTGTCGCAGAGATGTTCGACATGATCGAGGAGTAGCATGTGTTGCCGCAGGAGTAGCGTGTGCTGTTGCAGGAGTAGCGCGTGTTGTTGCAGAGATGATCGAGGAGTAGCGTGTGTTTCTGCAAGAGTAGTGCGTATTGTCGCAGGAGTAGCACGTGTTTTCACAGGAGTAGCGTGTGTTGTCCCAGCGCGTGTTGTCTCAGAGGTGATGGAGTAGCGTGGGTTGCCGCAGGAGTAGCGTGTGTTGTCGCAGGAGTAGCGCGTGTTGTCACAGGAGTAGCGCGTGTTGTCTCAGAGATGATGGAGTAGCGTGTGTTGCTGCAGGAGTAGCGTGTGTTGTCGCAGGAGTAGCGCGTGTTGTCACAGAGATGATCGACATGATTGAGGAGTAGCACGTGTTGCCGCAGGAGTAGCGCGAGTTGTCGCGGGAGTAGCGCCTGTTGCCACAGGAGAAGCGCGTGTTGCCGCAGGAATAGCGTTTGTTGCCGCAGAAGTAGCGCGTGTTGCCGCGGGAGTAGCGCGTTTTGTCGCGGGAGTAGCGCGTGTTGTCGCAGAAGTAGCGCGTGTTGTCGCGGGAGTAGCATGTGTTTTTTCACAGCGTGTCTTTTCGCAGGAGTCGTGTGTGTTGTTCATGCGTGTGTGTTATTCCTGTAGAGTGTCAGACTGGAGACGTGGCCACGCTGCTCTTAATGAATCCAGCGGGGAAGAACGCCTTACACTTCCCTGATCTGCTGCGTGAAACGGCTAAAGTCTTCGGCCTGAGAGGAAGGAAACTGGTGCTGTATCTGAATGAAGAGCTTACAGAAGGTGAGGAACACGTCATCTGTCACACACACTTAATTTGGTTACAATTTATTTTAAGATGCCCTTGTGAGAACCCATTATAATCAGTGATGCTGTCTACATTGAATGCAGCGTGATACGACACGACAAATCCCTCACAGTATGCTGCCTCGTCCCATTTGTGACGTACTGACACAAAGTTCAAATGTCCTGTAGACAGACTCAACCTGTTGTTGCGACGCGGCGTCCGGTGTAGACACGTTTCACTACTGTCTGTTCTGCCACCAAGCAAGCGGGCACGGTCAGCTGCACGGTTTACCGCTGTCTCGTTCGTATCTGGCCTGTTTGGAGAAAGCCTCACCAATACACACCTGACCAGCGTTTGCGATCACGTGAACTTGAAGACACTCGTACAAACGCGGATGGGTGACTTGAATGGAGATGATTCCAGATCTGTGATTTAGTATTTGGTTTCCCAACAAGGTCCATCGCTCATCACTATATAAATATGCTGAATGCAGAATAAACAGTATCTTCTTGCGCTCAAACCTGCCAATCTAAAGGAAACGCTATGGAGTTTGAGGTGATTTGAGAATTTGCATAGATTTATAGTCTTAAATAAAATTATTTGCAACTGTTACTATTATTACACTTGTGTACAAAACTTTGTATTTTGCTTGTT
Organism: Oxygymnocypris stewartii; assembly: GCA_003573665.1. Taxonomy (NCBI): domain Eukaryota; kingdom Metazoa; phylum Chordata; class Actinopteri; order Cypriniformes; family Cyprinidae; genus Oxygymnocypris; species Oxygymnocypris stewartii. The sequence continues at coordinate 174,485 of QVTF01025494.1, read as the reverse complement.
ATAGATAGGGTGACATATTTGCATCGCTTTGATTGTTCTCTGTAGATCTCACCTTCTCACGCGCAGCGCCACGATGTAAAATACCTGCATGTTATTCGTCAAACTACTTTGGATGTTTTAGGCAATATTAAAATCCTGGGCAGGACGTGTCCCGTATAAACGGCACATATGGCCCCACGCTAGTTATAGAGCTTGTGACGTCAACTCAATATCACCATGTATTACATTCTCAGTTTTCAATATTACTGCACATGGCTACATTTTATATTAAATTTAGTTTGTGCAATTTTTTTTTTAAGCATGCTACTTTTTCAAATAAGTGTTCTTTAAGTATCCGGAAGTTTACAGACAATAGTTGTTGTTTTTTATCTCAGCATTATTGCCGTTTGATTATTACTGATGAGATCATGGACATTGGCTGCTTTAACAGGCAGCATGCACAGATCTATTTCCATATATCAGATGTTTTGTCATAAAACATAACTGACTGTGTTTACAAAAGTTTTGTATAAAAGTATTAAAAACTGCAAGTGCATTTAACTGCAGCCACAATCATGCTTCAGGACAAACAAACACAAAGCGCATGAGAAAATCTGCCAGTGTGTAAGTTTCGTGCATCTAATGGCGCTTTTCCACTGCATGGTACGGCACGGTACGGTTCAGTACGGTTCACTTTTGGGGGGTTTTCCACTGGGTACAGTACCTGGAACCTGGTACTTTTTTAGTACCACCTCAGCCGGGGTTCCAAGCAATCCGTACCGTTACCAAAACGTAAATAATCTGAAAGTCATGTGTGCAGTGTGTGATAAAATGAGTAGTTGTTAATAGAGTTGAGTTGTTGGACCTGTCTGATTGGTTATGGTTGTGTTTCAGAGCTGGAGGCGTCCACTCTGCACTCTCTGAACACCAAGACCCTCTACGTCAAAGTTCTTCCTACAACAGCAGAAGCCTAACCAGATCAGACCTGCATCTAATGAAGACCCTCATCAGCAGCTCTTCGTCCTCACGTCTGTTCGGGATCATGGGTTTGGGGTTTGTAATGGATAAGGGAAAGGGTGTGTTGATTGACTCATTAGATGTGAGTAAGTGATGATTATAACTGGAGCTGTACTCTTTGAATAAACCTTGAGGTGCAAATAAAACCTTTGAAATATTACTTTATCATTATCGTCTTTCAGCATGTGTATCCATGCAGTGTGCGTACACGGAGAACAGACACGATATAAATGTTTCTTAATAATCATGATCAGTGCTGCTGATAAAGTTGTTCTCATTCATCATGACAAATGAAGATATTTTAATGAAACCTGAAAGATGTCTATCCCTCGATTTCAAAGAATATGGAACCATAACATTTGATGTTTCAAAAAAGACGTGCTAAAAGTAATCCAAATAAATCCATAAACTTAATTGGTCAAGCAAGCGCATTTTAACCCTCATTGACCATATTTGATGTGCTGAAACATACTTGAGATGTGTTGTGTCTTTATTTGAATTTCAAAGATGAACAGAATAATCGTATGGGTTTGGAACAACATGGATGAACTTAGAAACTAAGCAAAGTCAGATCCTGATAGCAACTATGTTACGACTGTCATAAGAACTAAATTGACCAACTAGCAGTTAGCCAAGGAGTTTTCAGTCTTATGTTTCAGATTCAAATCAGACAAATCTACCCTTTTTTCAACTGAGTTTAAAGTTATGACCCGTTTTGAAGAAAGAAAGAAAAAACAGCTGACAAGTCTAGTTCATGCAACTGGTCCCTGGTGCAGATGATCTATTAGAAAATAAGAGAAACTACAAAACAACACAAAGCATCTCTGAAGACAGAGTATACGCCCAACAAGGCCTGACAAAGAACTCAGGGAACATTAGTGCTTAATATTCACAGGGAATATAATATATACATAGGAAATAAACGAGACTCAGGTGAACGGAGTCTATCGATTCTTTTTAGATTAGTAGTATAATCTATCGATTAAATCCGATTAGTTAAATGATCTATCGATTATTTTTCGGTTAGCCGACTAATGTGCCGATTATTTCCGATTAGTCGACTGATTTAACAAATTTTTTGTGTATTTTCATTTTTAACTAGCAATTATTTTTATTTTCTACTAATCTATTGAATATTTTCCCCTAATAGTCTACTAATCTATAGATTATTTTTCGATTAATCGACTAGTATATCAAATTTGTTTTATTATTTTATTTTGTACTAATCTATTGGTTATTTTTCAAAATTGGTTGACTAGTCTGAATTAATTTTTTGATTAGTTGGCTAACCTATTGATTATTTTTTGATTAGTCAACTAATCTATTTATTATTTCCCCCAATTAGTCTACTAATCTATCGATTATTTTTCAATTAGTCGACTAATCTACCAATAATCTTTCAATTAATCTATTTATTATTTTCTTATCAGTTGATGAATTCTTTATTTAAACTATCAATGAATAATAACAGTAACTTCTGGTGTTAATCTTTAAATATTTTTTTCAAAAGTTTTCTCATAATTAATAACTTTACTAAAATAAAAACAAGAAAGAGAAAGAAAATAACAAAGAAAAATAATAAAGAAGAAAAGTGAGAAAAAAAACAATGAATAATTAATAAGAAATCAAGGAAAGAAGGAATATTACAGGGCAGTGATACAATCAATAGAAATGCACATTATGGCAGCATCCACAGTTGCTGTTTGGGACTGTCAGCAGTTGCTCACAGGTTGCTTACACATTAAAAGATCTGCTTGAATACATATCTGTAGCATAACTTAAATTGTCACTATTACTAGAGACATTGCTGCCGAACACTATTGAGAGACGCACAGACTCACAGAGATAATCTCTCTCTCTCATAACTTAGTTATTAATTTGTATTAGCTGCAGTAGTACAAGCCTCCGTTACTAGGTCTAAAATGACATTTTGGGACTAGCAATGGATGAGATGTGAAAGAAATAATCTTACAATAGCGACTTAAGTAGAAAAAAACGGACGAATGCCTTGAAATATATCATCTCATTGATGTCTTGATGTGTGGCAACCATAGTATAAACAGAATAATGGACTTCAGTCCGTTTAATTATTAGAAAATAATGCACACCCAAGGTGTAACGTCATGGCCGCATCACATTATTTTCTAATAATTCAACGGACTGAAATCAATTCTTCCTTACACATATTCTGCCCCATGTCTTGAATTTGTGATCATTCTAATAATATTTATACATACATACAATACATACACATGCAGTGAATGAACATGCCCTAAATGCGCAGACGATCTATATCGCACACCCCTACTTAAAACTGCAGCGCTCATGACGTAAGGTGCTTAAAAAATATTTCGATGATATGAAATGGTCAGATCAGGTTTGACTGCAGGTCAGCTGTAGAAGGATCTCGTTGATTCGCCCGACTAAAACATGCAGGAATCCTTGGATTCTCTGCAGAAACATCACCTGTCAGTCAGTGGAGCGGGCTCATCCGTGATTCGCAGTGACTTGGTCTTTTGCTGCCACCGTGGCTGAGTGATTATTAACCAAGCTTTCACCATCTGTCTCCTCACCACTCGCTCTCTCTGAAGACACTGGAGGAGCACAGAGTGGCCAGTCCGCCATCTGCTACACACTGCTCTACTCAGCCATCGCTAATAATTCAGTTATTGAGAGACTCCCGCATGGACCCAAATCTGCCACTGTACCACACTACTCAGCCTTCATTTGCAGTGTTTCTGGTCCGGCTCTTGAGCATCTTCAAGTGTCCTCTAAAACCTTTGCTTTCCATTGTGTTCACAGTGACAGGCTTACTGTGGAAGTCTGGAGGTGGTGCACTGAGACGAGTTTTGTGGAAGAATTCATATAAATGTGTTAACCACATTTCTGCTGTTAGCTTCTCTTGAAAGACTCAAGAAAGTTTTTTTGCCACAAATGTGAGCCTAGAGCACAAAAGCAGTCATAAGTAGCACAAGTATATTTGTTGCAATAGCCAACAATACATTGTATGGATCAAAATTATAAATTTTTCTTTTATGCCAAAAATCATTAGGATATTAATATCATGTTCCATGGAGATATTTCATGAATTTCCTACCAAAAATATATTAAAACTTAATTTTTGATTAGTAATAAGCATCACTAAGAACTTCATTTGAACAACTTTAAAGGTGATTTTCTCAATATTTAGATGACTCAACATGTGACAACAAATGGAAAAGCATTCGATAGGAATGAAGCACGTTCTTAAAGCAGTTGCTCTAAAAATAAATAATAATTAATCAAACACGTGTTTTAGTTTGGTGAATCAATGAGATTGGTGGCAGCTGAGAGTGGGGTTGCAAAGGGGTGGAACATTTCTGGAAACCCCAAAAATTCTGGTAATTTTCTAAAATTACAAAAGTTGAAAACAATGTTTCAACTTTTTGCAACCCTAGCTGAGACGTTATTCTACAGCAGCAGCTCCAGATCTTAATGTTTTTCAGCATCTCACACCATGAGCACTACAGTTTTAAGTAGGGATGCACAAAAAATCATTGGCTTAAAATGTCCAGCAGTGTTCAGCGTGCAGGTTTCTCTATGAATGTGTATAAATAACATGCTGACTGGAAGTTTTATAAAGTCTACTTGTTCCTGTTTAGGTGCTACTTCGCTTAAGGTTATCTGATTCTGTTGCATAGAACTGAATACAACTAATACAGGGATATTTAATATACTTTCTTTCCAGTTTTTCATTTAGTCATTTAGCAGATGCTTTTATCCACAGCGACTTACAAATGCGGGCAATGGAAGCAATCAGAATCAACAAAAGAGCAATGATACGCAGACAAGTCTCAGTTAGCTTAACGCAGTACAATAATATTGTGTATTGTTGTACACCCAAAGTGCTTTACAATCATGTGGGGGAGGGGTCTCTCCTCAACCACCACCATATAATACCACTATAATAGATAACACTATAAACACAAAGTGATGCTCACTTTCTAATAAGTCTTTATTATTTATTGAGTTTTTGTTACTTTCACTAAATGTGTTTTTTATGGCTTTTTTAGAATTCAATATCATTAAAATTATTAAATAAATAAAAAGTCTTACATAATGACTTTATATTATTTAATACGTTAATACATAATTATTACAAAGCATTTTTGTATTGCATCCTTTGTTTTAATACACCCTGTCCAAAACAGTGCAACCTTCACAAACCCCTCTCACTGAATGCAACCAAAGCATAACTGTTCAATGCACAGTCTATGTGTATATACAACTATAAGGAAGCTCTAGTTAATGTATTAAATGCATTTGGCCATTTGTAGGAGTATTTTCTAGGATGGGAGAATCCACTGATATACTGTCATGTGGCCATATGCATGCTTGAGACGGGGCTCACAGCATTACTGAGCCTGTGAGAAACCGAGAGCTGTAGATGAACTCCTGCTGAAACTACTTTAATTCCTCCACATTCCATGACGGATTGAGAGCGTTCTGACGCTCGTTAACTCATATTACTCTAGTATTGCTCTTGTTCTGATTGGTTAGGATGCCTGGTGTTTGTCCACTTTCATTTGAGTTTTAATGGGTTGTTAATCTCATGCAGTATTTTGAATGACACAAGGACATGAAAATGATAAAGAGCCAACGTTAGTTATCGTTAAGTGAGTGATTGTTTGTCATCAGTCTCAAATTAATTTTCGTGTTTTGTTTTTTTAATGTTTATGTTGATATTATCAAAGTAATTTGTTGCATTTGATCAAACAGGTGGAAGTTTTGGAGTGATACAAACAGCAAAACATCCCAGAATTCATCAGATCCATTGATAATACTGATCCCTAATAGAAACATCACAGAAATGCTGATATAAATATAACACTAACCATTAAAACCATTCTGTAGTGTGTTTTGGGACATGCTCCATTAGGATTTAGTTCCACCAATTGAAGATGACAAAACTACCAGTATAGAGACTAACGGGGTCCATTACCGTTTCCATTAAAACCAACACAATTCCCATTATAACCAGTAAAACCATTACAAATGATGTGATGATGGTTCCTATTTTTGTATTTATTTTGATTTATTTATGTATTTAAGCAGGGGTGTTTGTGATGCTGATTTCCCTCCAATACATGATGTCACTTCATGGAGGATATCATAAATATTTTATTTGTAGTTAATATCAAAAAGCGCTCAAAAAGAATGAGTTCTCATGTGCTTAGAACAAAAAGAAGACAGACCGTTGTAATCTAACAGGTAGCCGAAACTGTCCGCACACTGGAAAAATTCAATCGGAGCAAAAAAGGTCTATCAGAAATATAGCTTTTTATTTTCCATGTGAGCAAAGTGTCTTAAAAACAGACCAAACGTTTCAGATGCTTTGATGAGCGCTGAAGAAAACATTGGCTGAAACGTCTGCGCTTTGCTCTTTTTTACTCTCCGTAACTAAGCATGCAGTCACGTGGTAAAACATGAATTATATACTTACAATGTATATGTTGCTTGTGGGGAAATAAAGAAATAGCCGTCGATAGAGAGATCTTACTGGTGTGATTACAGCATCTACCAGCAGGGGAGGAAAAAATTGTGAGATAAAATTTATTATAAAAAGTTGCAATTGTTTTATTCATTCATTTGGTAACACTTTACAATAAGGTTCATTAGTTAAGATAACCGAACTACATTAGTAAACATGAACTAAGTATGAACAAAACATACAGCATTAATTAATCCTAGTTGATGTTAATTTCAGCATGCATTATTAAAATCTCAAGTTGTGTTTGTTAATATTAGTTTATGCACTAACAATGAACGGCAGTATTTTGATTAACTAACGTTAACAAAGATTAATAAAGAGTGTAATAAATGTACCGATCATTGTTTGTTCATGTTAGTTAATACATTAACGTTAACAAAGATTAATAAAGTGTAATGTATTGATCATTGTTTGTTCATGTTAGTTAATACATTAACTAACGTTAACAATGATTAATAAAGAGTAATAAATGTACTGATTATTGTTTGTTCATGTTAGTTAATACATTAACGTTAACAAAGATTAATAAATAGTGTAATAAATGTATTGATCATTGTTTGTTCATGTTAGGTAATACATTAACTAACGTTATCAAAGATTAATAAATAGTGTAATGTATTGATTATTGTTTGTTCATGTTAGTTAATACATTAACGTTAACAAATATGAATAAAGAGTGTGATGTATTGATCATTGTTTGTTCATGTTAGTTAATACATTAACTAACGTTAACAATGATTAATAAAGAGTAATAAATGTACTGATTATTGTTTGTTCATGTTAGTTAATACATTAACGTTAACAAAGATGAATAAAGAGTGTGATGTATTGATCATTGTTTGTTCATGTTAGTTAATACATTAACGTTAACAAAGATGAATAAAGAGTGTGATGTATTGATCATTGTTTGTTCATGTTAGTTAATACATTAACGTTAACAAAGATGAATAAAGAGTGTGATGTATTGATCATTGTTTGTTCATGTTAGTTAATACATTAATGTTAACAAATATGAATAAAGAGTGTGATGTATTGATCATTGTTTGTTCATGTTAGTTAATACATTAACGTTAACAATGATTAATAACGAGTAATAAATGTACTGATCATTGTTTATTCATGTTAGTTAATACATTAATGTTAACAAATATGAATAAAGAGTGTGATGTATTGATCATTGTTTGTTCATGTTAGTTAATACATTAACGTTAACAATGATTAATAACGAGTAATAAATGTACTGATCATTGTTTATTCATGTTAGGTAATACATTAACTAATGTTAACAAATGACACCTTATCGTAAAGGGTTACTATTTATCTATATTTATTTATTTTTAATTCAGTGGCGTCAAACGGCCTGCATGTTAATATTATCTTCACGCGCTTAGCGCAAACTTTTTAGGACAGCAGCAGTTGTTCTCTTTAGGTGTTTTTGGAGGGCAGAGTTTATTTACAATAAGAGTAAACGGCCCGCCTCGTTGGCAGAGGCTATTTACACTAGCTCCGCCCACCAATGTGTTGCTTGTGACAGTCAAGATTAAAAAAAAGACCTTAAACATATTTCAGTGGCGTAGATGATAAGTTTTGTGCTTTTTGACACAATTTGTTTCTCCCTTTTCAAATCTCATATCGCATCGGAAAGGCATTTAATTTCAATAAAAATGAAGGAAATAATTTTAAAGTTTAAAATATTGTATCGGGTAGGTGTAGGGAGGGCTTTATTGTCCCAATAATTTGAATTAAAATTATAATTTACACTCAATGCTTTATTATTGCGTACTGTTTTATAATATACTACAATACTGAGGTGCAGATAATTGCCGCTATTTGTAATAAGTAGTGTACATAGCAGAAAATCCTGTTATTTTAACAGTGTAAATATAATCCATCGCTATTTGCACTTAGTGTAAATAGTGTCTAACACAAAAAAAAAAATTGCTATTTAATATGCTCACTTACACTTAGTGCAAATAGCGGCTGCCTTTAGGAGGGAGTGTGTGTAATTCACACTAGCTGCTCACAGATGAAGGGCACTTGTCTCAGTGAATGAATGAATGAAAACTTCGCCCTGTGCAGTGAGAGCTGCTTGCTTTCCCCCTCGAGGTAACATATAAGAGACGTAATGGAAAAATCTCAGTCACTTCAATCTACTCTCAACCCCCGGATCTCCAGCGCTGGAGCTCCAAACCCACACCAGAGGACCGAGCGAGGTGAGTTTACATGGCTTTACTTTACTGCGATGGACTGTGATCATTATACCTGACGGCATTACACTGAGAAACACTGATGCTTCAGGGGGAGAGAGAGACATCGAGAGAGAGAGAGACACAGAGAGAGAGAGACAGAGAGAGACACCGAGAGAGAGAGACAGAGAGAGACACCGAGAGAGAGAGAGAGAGAGGGAGAGAGATAGACACAGAGAGAGAGAGACACAGAGCGAGAGAGATAGACACAGAGAGAGAGAAACACACCGAGAGGGAGAGCCACCAAGAGAGAGCGTCATGACAGAAGAACACAAACCCTTAACGAGCACATCAGAAAATCGAGGCTAAATATAGGTTGAGATGTCTGATATTAAATAAATAAAGTTAGTAATATCTGCAGAAGAGCCCCAGTACGACTGCTTATATTTTCATGGCTGTGCTATTCGTTGTGTTTTCATTGTGGGAACGAGATCAGCTCAGACCTAGACGAACACATATATCATAAATCCTGCTGTCTCTAATATGTCATATTTATTGATACGTTGGTGATCTGATGGAGGACTTTGACTCTTTCTCAGAGCCGTGTTGCTGACAGGAATTACTGGTTTCATTTCAGTATTTTACCTGTTTGATAAAATTGTTCCATATTTCATTTTTTAAAATAAAGCATGCAGTCAAATGAAGGCATTACTGCTTTTTTACTGTACTAAGATGTAACAAAAGCGAAATATTGAAGTATCTATGCGAGCGAGATATTGAAGTATCTATGAGAGCGAGATATTGGAGTATCTATGAGAGCGAGATATTGAGCGAGATATTGAAGTATCTATGAGAGCGAGATATTGAGCGAGATATTGAAGTATCTATGAGAGCGAGATATTGGAGTATCTATGAGAGCGAGATATTGAGCGAGATATTGAAGTATCTATGAGAGCGAGATATTGAAGTATCCATGAGAGCGAGATATTGGAGTATCTATGAGAGGGAGATATTGAAGTATCTTTGAGAACGAGATATTGAAGTATCTATGAGCGAGATATTGAGCGAGATATTGAAGTATCTATGAGAGCGAGATATTGGAGTATCTATGAGAGCGAGATATTGGAGTATCTATGAGAGGGAGATATTGAAGTATCTATGAGAGCGAGATATTGAGCGAGATATTGAAGTATCCATGAGAGCGAGATATTGGAGTATCTATGAGAGCGAGATATTGAAGTATCTTTGAGACCGAGATATTAAAGTATCTATGAGAGCGAGATATTGAAGTATCTATGAGAGCGAGATATTGAAGTATCTTTGAGACCGAGATATTAAAGTATCTATGAGAGCGAGATATTGAAGTATCTATGAGAGCGAGATATTGAAGTATCTTTGAGACTGAGATATTGAGCGAGATATTGAAGTATCTATGAGAGCGAGATATTGAAGTATCTATGAGAGCGAGATATTGAAGTATCTATGAGAGCGAGATATTGAAGTATCTATGAGAGCGAGATATTGAAGTATCTATGAGAGCGAGATATTGAAGTATCCATGAGAGCGAGATATTGAAGTATCCATGAGAGCGAGATATTGAAGTATCCATGAGAGCGAGATATTGAAGTATCCATGAGAGCGAGATATTGAAGTATCCATGAGAGCGAGATATTGGAGTATCTTTGAGACCGAGATATTGAAGTATCTATGAGAGCGAGATATTGAAGTATCTATGAGAGCGAGATATTGAAGTATCTATGAGAGCGAGCTATTGAAGTATCCATGAGAGCGAGATATTGGAGTATCTATGAGAGCGAGATATTGAAGTATCCATGAGAGCGAGATATTGAAGTATCTATGAGAGCGAGATATTGAAGTATCCATGAGAGCGAGATATTGAAGTATCTATGAGAGCGAGATATTGAAGTATCTATGAGAGCGAGATATTGAAGTATCTATGAGAGCGAGATATTGAAGTATCCATGAGAGCGAGATATTGAAGTATCCATGAGAGCGAGATATTGAAGTATCCATGAGAGCGAGATATTGAAGTATCTATGAGAGCGAGATATTGAAGTATCTATGAGAGCGAGATATTGAAGTATCTATGAGAGCGAGATATTGAAGTATCTATGAGAGCGAGATATTGGAGTATCTATGAGAGTGAGATATTGAAGTATCTTTGAGAACGAGATATTGAAGTATCTATGAGAGCGAGATATTGAGCGAGATATTTAAGTATCTATGAGAGCGAGATATTGGAGTATCTATGAGAGCGAGATATTGAAGTATCCATGAGAGCGAGATATTGGAGTATATATGAGAGCGAGATATTGAAGTATCTTTGAGAACGAGATATTGAAGTATCTATGAGAGCGAGATATTGAGCGAGATATTGAAGTATCTATGAGAGCGAGATATTGGAGTATCTATGAGAGGGAGATATTGAAGTATCTATGAGAGCGAGATATTGAGCGAGATATTGAAGTATCTATGAGAGCGAGATATTGGAGTATCTATGAGAGCGAGATATTGGAGTATCTATGAGAGGGAGATATTGAAGTATCTATGAGAGCGAGATATTGAAGTATCTATGAGGTGGTGTTGTATTTTAGCTGGGTAAGACGTGCTGTAGTGTGCTCATCATTATTTAACTGTATGGTAAGCTATAGGGCTGATTGCAACGTCCAGTAACACAGATTCTTGTTTTCATTTTTATTCAAATTAACTTTCGTGCATTTCATACATGTCCTAGGAACTGAACCCATCTTTGCTGTAGTGTACAGAAATAATGTTTCTTCTACTTACAGAAACATAAAAACATTGTTTCGCCATCAGAAAATATGGGCAAACTTTTCCTTATTTTTGCTGTCATATTGCATTTTTGTTGAAAGGCCTGTAATAGTTTGTGCGGTGGCGAGTTGCCATTGTGGACTGTATAGTGTGACAGCATGACCCTGTTAGATCAGGATGTGATTACAGAAATTATGCTGACCTGTGGATATATTCAATGTGTAATGTGCTTTGCTCTATAGCATATAGCAAAATTACCTTTTGCATGCCATTAAAAAGTACTTACATGTCCAAATAACAGTGGCATTTCCAATATATTAAGTGATTATTTTCCATTATGGTGCATTTGCGTATTTTAGACGGATTCAATAGTTAGGGCTGAATAGAAAAACAATGCAGTTGACTATAATGAATGTTGGGAAGCTTGTGGTCCTCTTGAAGTGGAGGTCTTGTCATAATGCACCAAGTCTCAAGTCACACCGCTTCATCTTTATTGGCGGTACAGTACTGGGTTAGGTTATATTTAATATTACCAAAAGAGCCGTTCAGCTGTTCCTTTGTGCCATGTTGCCAAATATAATCATTTAAATGCCAAATGATTCATACGCAGCACACTTGTTTTAATATGTAAATACCATTTGATGGGTCATTCACACTGTATTTTGTCTATTTGTTGGCAGTGTCCTTTTAAGGTGTACTTTGATATATTATCATTACATTTATATTTATCACGCCCTTTTTAAAGATTAACGATGGTTGTTTACGCATTATCTTATAAAGCAAGAGTCCAAATTACAGTTAAACTCATGGCAAAAGCACACTGGACCATTTTGACTTCGAAGTAGATGTGGAAAAATTGTATTTTGTTGGGAATCACTCGAGGTCTGAAGTAGAGGAGCACACTTTGGTCCCACTCTTTACAGCCTAAAGTATTCTCATCGACACATTTCTGGCAAACTACAAAAATGTACTGGTCCCACTTCATATTAGGTGACCTTAACTATGTTTAAATGAATCATTTGGTACAATGCACTTAGTTATTGCGTGCATCCATGTGTACTTATATTTTAAAATGACATCTGTATTTACATTTATAGTTACACTGTTGATCCATCCCTACACTTTAACCCACACCACCAAACCTGTCCCTAACCTACCTGTATCCCACCTCAATAACAGCAAAAGTTTGCGATACAATATGAATACAGTAAGTCAATTTAACTTTATTTTTATTTACTTCAGTACATAGTAGTTACTTTAAATGCAGACCTTGAGCCAAAAACTCATCACCAAACACCAAAGACTAGTACTTATAGATATAGTCATTTCATACACTTCAAAACTGTGGCAACAAAGATGGAAATACCATTTTCAAGTACATGAGTTATGTTTCCATCTTCGTTGCCACAGTTTGGACGTGCCTTTTCCCCTCCAAAGAAGGGGTGCCAGTACCTTTGTCCATATAATGAATGTACAAGTCATTGTTGTTTGGTGATGAACATTTTTGGCTCACGGTCTGCATTTAAAGTCACACCAAAGGTGCTATTGCCCTACACCTAAACTTAGCCCTCACAGGAGACTGTGCATGTCTATTCTTTTTGGTTTATGTTTATTATCATATCATGTACTGTACATTGTTGCGTTTTTCTCTTTTTATGTAGATTTCAAGTATTTTAGCTCATACAATAATACATTTATTTAAATCTCTTGCTGAAAAAATTGAAACAATGGTTTTGTAATGGTTTTACAGTATTTATAATATATATTTTATTGGTTTTAATGGAAAATGTAATGGACCCTGTTGGTCTCTACTGGTAATCGGTTGCCTATTATTGGTGGCTTTTGTTAAAACCACTAAATCCCAATTAAACATTAAACATTACCCAAAACACACTACAGGAAACCATTACTTAATGGTTTGTAATGGTATTTGTAGTGTAAACCATTAGAATTTCTGTTGGTTTCTATAGTTTTTATCATCATGGGTTTTGTGATTTTTTTTTTTGGTATAAATGCGATACATCGATTGCTGTAATATTGTGAGATAGTAGCGCATGCTCGTTGTGAAGGGTCTATTTGGGAGAAGATTATGAAACACATTACTCCATTCTTGCTTTACCTGTGTACTAATGATGTATTTTACCATATTTATGTACTTAGTCTTGATGTGTGTGGTACCAAAACTGCAGAATGATGCTCTACAGCGACCTTATATGTGATCCTGGACAACAAAAGAAGTCATAAGCAGCATAAGTATATTTGTAGCAATAGCCAGCAATACATTTTATGGGTCAAAATTATAAATTTTTCTTTTATGCCAAAAATATTAGAATATTAAATAGAAATCATGTTCCATGAAGATATTCGGTACATTTCCTTAACTTTTGATTGGTAATATGTATTATTAAGAACTTCATTTGGACAACTTTAAAGGTGATTCACTCAATATTTCGATTTAGTTGTCTCTCAGCCAAATATTGTCCTATCCTAGCATATTTATTCAGCTTTTGGGCGCATCTGAATATAAAAAAAAATACCCTCATGACTGGTTTTGTGGTCCAGGATCACTAATTAAGTGTTTAATAGTAGTAGTGAATAATATACAATTCACTTTAAACAATGAATGAACTGAGAGCCCAAGATGGTTTCAAACCAATTTAAAAGAGATTAAAATAACTAGTATTAATGTAAGATATTTACTTCATACTGTACGTATAATTGTGGGAGGGACTTTATCTTCTTAATTTTAGCTTTGGTTCTTCATTTTAACAAAAACAATTGATTTCAAATCATTTTTGGCGGGATCTGTTGCAGATGAAGCTGGGTTGCATTGCAGTAGGGTCATCATATCTGAATATCTGGTTATAGTCTGCTGATATTATCATGAATCAAGGCATCACTCATATTTTAGCAGTCTACATCATGACACTTTGTGGGTTCAATCTCATCACATGCATACAGGTCTGTGGATCTCAGCCGCACTACACAAATAAATGTGAAGCAGCAAGTCCCATTGTAAAATGTCTAGGAGATGTTAGTTAATCATTGATCTGTAAGTCAGTGGTTTCCAATGGGAAAGACCTCTTGAGCACTGGAAAATGAGCATGTATGGCGAGATACCGGACGATAGACTATAGCTGAAACTCGATATCATGCTGATCTGGCATGAATTATCTAATGCATTGGTCATCTATCCTCTCAAGCCACCCAGGTGAAAAACAAGTGCACTTCCATAATGTACTTAAAGTGCTCTATTTACGAGCACTAATTACTAGATAAACTTAAGATCATATACGTGTACTCAACTGTGCAATTTTGAGACACCATGAATATTAACTAAAATGCACATTTAACATATTATCTTTTTATTTATTTAGTTACCAGTTGTAGTACCCTTGAACCGTCTTTCATTCACTAGTACCCTCAAGTGTACTACAAGTGGTAGCAAAATACAATTTTAAAAACAAAGATAGTGTGTTAAATGTGCATTTTAGTTTATATTAATGGTGTCTCAAATTAGCACAGTTGAGTACACTTAGCTAGTCTTAAGTATATTAAGTACAAAATTAGTGCACGAAAATAGAGCACTTTAAGTGCTTTAAGTTAAAAGCTTTCAGTGCTTTAAGTAAAGAAAATACCAACTATTAAAATGTCTGTATGCATCTATCTATCTAGTTGATTCAGAGACTTATACTCTAACTTATACTCTAACTTAGTTATTTAGCTTTTATTAAATAACCAAACTAATGTGACCGAGTTCAATATGGCAGTAATCTCAGTGTTATCAATGCGAATGGCTTTAAACTTACTTTAGTTTTTAAATGGCTTGGTTGTTTGGTGAGAAATGAATTTCTCTAATTAAAAACTCCCAAACAATATCAACAAGGGAGGTATTGCAATTATACGTATTGATTTGTATCTCAGAAAGATTTCCCTTCAGTCTGTTCACTGGCTCCATCAGGATCTGAAGGAGCAGCGCTCGCTTTCAAAAGGCCATCAGCTTTCTCGCATTGATTCGGTAATTCAGACCCAACTATTTCTGCATGCTTCGGTGGGAAATCATGGATTTTCTATAGGCAGAGTCTGACATGTTTGCACTGTGGACTATTAGTATTCATGGACGTGGTAGAGATGTCAACAATGATCTTTAGTGGAGCTTGATATATTGTGCATGGTCATCCACACAACCGAAATTATTATCATTGTTATAAACACGTTATTTATTGGTGTCTTCTAAACCACTTGAGCCTGTGCATTACAGTGATTTTACCACAGTAAGGCTTGTGTTATTTATTTCTCCCATTGTGCAACTAATAAAGACGTTCAACAGAATTAAATTAAACATCAATTAGCTCTTCTCTGAAAGCGTATTTAACCGAATCACTTCTGTCTTTTAATTGAATTCACTTTGACTGTTACAGTATAAAACTCCTTTCAGAGAATGCAAGATAACACATGCCGTTTTCAAAATTAAAGTCCCATGCACACGTGACTGCAGCCATATTTTTATTCCTAAATAAAAGAGTCTGTTCCTAGCCTGTCAGAATGCAGCATATGACAATCCCTAAGATCCCTCTACTTGATCCCATTTTAAATCCATTCAGAGGCCAACTTTCCTTCGTTTGCCTTTGACACTGTCACGAGGTGTTTGATTACTTCCAAGTTAGTTCATGTTCCTTCCTTGGTTGTTGCTGTAGTTGTTCTTTGTTTCTCGGCTAGGTACTTGAGGAGGCAGACTGGTTCATCTAGGGGTATGATTCTCGCTTTGGGTGCGTGATGAGGCTTGATCCTGAAGCCGTTTTGCCTCTTTAGGGTCACAAGCAATCAGGACATTTTTGATCAATCAGGCAGAAGCCCAAGCAAAGCCAGGCCAGTTAGCTCAGTTGGTTAGAGCGTGGTGCTATAATAACGCCAAGGTCACGGGTTTGATCCCCATATGGGCCAGCCTACAGTCACTCCTGTGTTGCTATATTACACTGCAGGACTGCTAATTAGCACCAGAACATACACTAGAAAAAAATTATAATGAATTTTTTTTTTAAAGGTGTCATATGATGTTGCTAAAACGAACATATTTTTTTGTGTTTATGCTGTTCGAGGTAAAAAAAAAACATTATTTTCCACATACTGTACATTATTGTTGCCCCGCCTTTCTGAAATGCGTCGATTTTTACAAAGCTCATCGTTCTGAGAAGCGATGTGTGCTCTGATTGGCCAGCTGGTTGTGATTGGCCGAATACCTCAAGCGTGAGATGATTACGCCCCTTACCGTATTATGATGCCGTGTCCCGGCGCGATGACACAAAAACTATAAAACTCATTATAAACCAGGCATTTGTTGCATCCAGTGGAGAAATACTGCTAATAATGACTTACACTGTCTTTTGCATCGTGCCGCTTAAACATTACCATGTCTGCCTTTGTGATCGGAGATACGACAAACAACAACTACTACTCTACAGTGCTCAAAACTCACGTTTAAATCGTCAGTGGCAAATTCTTTAAATAAGAAAACATACATACAGGCTGTGAGTCAGAAGCGCCAGACTGTCCTTGCACAGCTGTAATTGCTCCACTTTATAGAAACAGTCTTTGAGCACAGAAGCATTGTAGGCTACTCTTCCAGGTTCAGGACACAGTCCTCCATAAAATGTAGATGCACACGCGCCAATATTTGGGTTGAACTGTTCTGGAACCGTGTTGTACACAACTTAACCACTGATTTCTAGTTGTGTCCTCTTTTGGAAGCTTTCACAACGAAACATAGCATCTCAGGACATGGCGCCGGCGGCAGCAACAATACTACAGCCAGAATAAAAATCACGCCCTTTTTCTTTGTTTTGCTAATCTTCTCACACCGTGACGTAGACATGTGGGGCGTGTTTAAATGAGGTGTTTTAGGAGTGCGTGGACGAGTCTTAATTTTGATAAAGAATATCTCTTTGGTTTTGAAACTTTAGTCTTTGCAACTTTGCAACTTGCAACTTCTTATCTATGCAGCTTGTAACACTCGAAAGAGAAAGCAAAACTTGAAATCGCATCATATGACCCCTTTAAGGTAAGTGGTTGCAAACTATTTATTTTAGCTTCAACCATTTGAATCTCAAAACACAGTGAGCTAGCTTCCCACTGTACTCATTCACAAGCAGGTTTGAATGGTAGAATAGTAAGCTTTCTTACTAGTCAGCATTGTGAGCCTCATGAGTGTGATTTGTACATTCAAATGTGAAAACCTACTATGCTGCCCACTTAAGCCGGGCTCATACTGTGCAATATTTTTTTAAAGTCCTTTAGGATTGTACTTGTCAGACTGTACGAACATGATGATCATGTCACACTGCGGGATCTCAGTTATCATTAATGTCTGACTGTATGACAGACAATATGGGTGCGTACAAGAAAACTTGTCCAGAGTTTTACATTATCAACCCAAACACGTCCAGTGACTGCGAACACATGGGACCGAAATGTTGGCTATCATGAAGTATATGAACGGCGGCAATACCGGCGTATTTAAGAAGAATAGTGTCTGCAGCTCTACACAAGCACATGAAAACAGCAGCGCAACCAGTGTTTATATAGAAAAGGCCAATTCTGCGAGGATGGGAGTGTCGGAGTTTGTGGCTGATAGAATAATTCTCTAGCATTAATTCTGCTCTGTCTTGAAAAACGAAGACAGATTGAGTTTCATCGTAAGGGTAGTCACACTGCAGGACTGTGTGCCAAATCTTCTGACACTGCCAGAATTTCGTCGGAGGTTAAATTCGATTGTAACAGTCATTAATCTTCTGTCGGTGAACATGTCAAACCAGTGATAAGAGACAACAGATTTTAGCCTGGGATTATAGGAATCTTTTAGGATTTTCAAAATTTGTCTCAATGACCAAATCGTGGCCAAAATCGCACCGTGTGAGCCAGGCTTTAGTCAACATTTAATCGATCGAATTAACCTTAATGTGCTGCCATGAGGAGCATTTGATTGGTCCCAGACAGAGTCATCAATATTTCTTTATATTTGTCAAGAAATTAATTTTGTCTGTGTTTAGCACCACACTATAATCCAGCAGTCTTCAGTGATGTGGCTCTTTCTGACACATCTCCTGTGATATACAGAAGTGTTTTTGGAGTGACACGCCACAGTCAGGAGCCTCTCTCATGGGGAGCGCTTGATTCCGGTTAATTAAACGAGCATCTGATGGCCAATATTGATGTAGCAGGTGGTTGGACTCCGTTTTAATGACTCGTTCCTGAGACAGCTGCAGCGCTCTTGCTCCTAATGAATAGTCAAAGTTAGACGGGAGTTTGTTTGAACCCAAATATCCAGATGTCGTCGAGCAGCAAGCCAAAGCTGCTCAGAGCATCAGCGTCCCGAGCTATTGGAGAAGACTCTTCTGACCCAGAGCAGAGCCTCATATGTTCTCATTTGCCTTGTTCCTCGCCAAGCAGCCTTTCCCACCAATGCTTTCAGAAGCCTGCTGAGAGTTAATATCAAGACCCGACAGGAGTGAAGCCCACTAATGGTCCGGTACAGAGTGGACTGGAGTATGAGCTTATGGGCAAGGTTCAGGTGTCTCAGGAGATCTTCTCCAGTCAACTGCTGGGTCAAAGGCCTGTCCTGAGAGGGTCATACTCAACAGGGAATAACAACGCAGAACGCTTAGATGAACTGTTTAATAGTTCAGATAAACTGACTGAAAAGGGAAACCGATGCTAACATGGACAAGCAAAAACAAAAATCTCTAAACGTCCCTAAAATATACTTCACATCCTAAAAGTAGGGTAAAATGGGGTTAAAGGCGCCTTTGATATTATTTTCTTATAAACCACTAGATGGCACAACAACGTGGCTTAGCACTTTACAGACATCCGCTTTTCAAGATGCACGTGTATATTTGTCTGGTCCTTGATTTCTGAACTCAGAAATAATCGATTTAGCCGTCTTAATTATTAATAAGAAATCTAATCAAATCAAAAAATAATGTACATTATTGCAATTAGTTTGCAAGAGAAGGTAAATGTTCCAAAAAAGAGACCCACATTTTTTCAAAAGATTTTGGTTGAAAATGATTTTCTCGGGTGCAATATGAAATGAGATCGTTGATCCCATGTTTTTTAGATGGAGAATGAGTTTACTTACAATTAATTAATATACATTTTTTTCCCAGTCGTACCAGCCAAAATTATGAAAAACTTTTTATGATAAGACAAATCGAATAATTCAGAATCCCCTCATATCCAAACTCTAGGATCATAACTGATTGAGATAACTATAATCTTTGAAGATATATAAATTATATATTCCCAAAAATTCTCCAAAACGGGACAATTCCGAAGCATATGAAGTAAATTGCCCTCAGATGTTTTACACTTTTGACATTTGGAAGGTATAGTAGTGTTTAGCATGTGGAGTTTTTGAGGAGTATAATATGTTCGATGCAGAATATTAAATTGGATTTGTCTATGCATGGTGGATATGAAACTGGTCTGCATTTTTTCCATCATACACTCTCGCTCTCCCAGATCATACGTCCAAGATCTATAAGATAAAATTATAGCACCCAGGGAGCAGTTCGGTTCAGTGTACACTCAGTGCCTTGCTCAAGGGTCTCACCTCAGCTTTGGATAATGGTGGACAATTCCTGCCGGAGCCGAGATTCGAACCCACAACCTCGGGTTACAAGGCCAACGCTCTATCCACTAGGTCACGAGATTTCCCTCCCACCTCTGCTTCAAGACTACATCGTCAAATGGCTTAAAAGGGTTTGATAGTGTACTATATCCAACAGAAGCAATACCTCTCGGAGAGGACACAATCTTGTTAAACATAACATTTTCAAACGGCGATAATGTTGGAATTTTAACTCTTTGACCCAATGTCTGACTTGCAAATATTTGAAAAAAAATGTTTTGGGGAATATTATATGTCTGGGAGAGCAATTCAAAGCTCGTTAATACAAGTCCTCCAGCTTCTTTATACCTTTAATGCTTTTAAGGTGCTATCAGCAATACCAGGAGGTACAATAGGGGTTTCCCAAAGAGGTAAATGTTTAAGTGGAACAGTATTACAACTTATGGGATTCTACCCAAGAAGAAAATGTATTAAGTCTTAATTTATTTTTAGTGAATGTAGATAAATAACGTTTTGACAACCTTTGGTGGGATGGAACTCATCTCCCACTGTTCAATACATGTCCATCTAGTATCAACCTTATCAGGATGTAGCCAGAGCCACATAGGCCGGAAATTGTGATGCTAAGTAGCCTAATAATGTCTAGAACTGCGAAAGTTCAGCCAGCATTTCTTATATAGTGCTTGAAGCTTTACTCTCGGGTTTTTGCATTTAAATGCTTTATTTGGTTCCTTAAAGTAAGACTTGGGAATGTTCAATGGGAGACAGGGAAATGTATACATATGTTTTGGTAAAATGTTCATTTTATAACATTGATTCTGCCCATTAATGATAAGGGTACAAAATTCAAATTGTATTTGTCCAGATGTGTAGAGTAGTTTAAATAAAAAAAAGATTATATATGTCTGGAGCACAAAAGCAGTCTTAAGTAGCTGGGATATATTTGTAGCAATAGCCAAAAATACATTGTATGGGTCAAAATTATTGATTTTTCTTTTATGACAAAAATCTATAGGATATTAAGATCATGTTCCATGAAGATAAGTGTACCAAAAATACATCAAAATATGCATAATATGCATTGCTAAGAACTTCATTTGAACAACTTTAAAGATGATTTTCTCAATATTTAGATTTTTTTGCACCCTCAGATTTTAGATTTTCCAAATATTGTCCAATCATAACAAACCATACATCAATGGAAATATTATTTGTTCAGCTTTCTGATGATGCATAAATCTTAATTTCAAAAAATTGACCCTTATGACTGGTTTTGTGGTCCAGGGTCACATATGTCAAATCAATGTGAATACCTAAATATTTAAACCTATTAGTACACCGGTAACTCATCTGCAGGCGGTTTAATAATGCACATACTGTATGCTTTCACAAGGAGTTCATTGCAGATTTGTAGAGTGATGGTGGTTTAATCAGCAAACCCAACCCATCTAAACAGAGCAACACTGAGCCCGTGCTGACAAACACCTGAGCTCATTATTCACTCTGTTTCAAGCTCATACAATGATATTTGTGGTGTTTAACAGTCTCTTGAGGATCAGGCTCAGTTAAGTCATCAGCTGCATCCCTGTTTGCATTTTATTTATCCTAAATATGTGAGATTAGGATTAGTGTGTCACATCATACTATGCTGAAAATAATAAGCCACGGGTCCCTGGATGCTTTACTGTCAGGATTTTCTGAAATCTGAATGCACAATTGCAATTAATTCATGATATACATATTTGTAATATGTTTACATATGAGTTGTTATCATAAGGGAAGGGCTTTAAAGCCTGAAAGTGAACCTTCTTGAAGAACCTGAAGAATAAAAATGTCATGAAATATTAATAAAAATAAAGCTGAATTATGCTTAATCAATCAATATATGCTGATGTATCATGCTGTCTCACACATTTTCAAAAGCATGTCGTTTCCCATCACCAGAAGACTACATGACCATAAAGACACTGACTGAAACACAGTGTTTATGAAATGCATGTGATTGTGGGAAACAGTGTGTGGCTTTGCTTTTACTATAAAAGTAGTATAAAAGGAGTCAGCAAGTGAGGAATTGGGCTTATAAAGACAGCAGTTTGGCCATGAGGAGGTTTCCTGGACAGCACATGCAGCTTACTAATAATATCTGTGGTGGGAGGGCATGCTATTTAAAGCCGGCCTGGTCTATGGGAGATGTCCAGCTCCAGCTCAAAGGGCATGGGAAGCCCAGGCCTACAGCTGTCTTCACATGTCTGCTCCACCAAGACCTCAGGACCTCACCGTAGGATGCCTCCAGACCCAAGAAGAGCATGTCATGAGGCTAAATAACTCACTTCAGGAAGCCTCATATGATCTTGTACTGTGGAATCTCACAAAGAAAGTTTTACAAAACATCAAAAGCAAAATTATAAAAAATTATACCTAAAAAAAACAATTGTTACTACTAATTCTACTAAACATTTAAGGCTCATATTTTGAATAAGTACGAGCAACATTAAAATCAGTAAATATTAATTTCGGTAGAAAAATACTACCATGAAGCACTGTAATAAATAAATAAATACATGCATAAATCCAATCCAATTCAAAATATTGAGTATTAAAGTCTAGCATTTTTCTAAATAAAATCCTTAATTCAATGTGTTATTTGTTTCTTTGTATCATTTGTAAGATTTAGTAGTAATGTAAGAGACAAAATAAAAAACAGTGAAACAATTTTCAGTGTACTTAAAAAATACTTTAGAATTTAAATAACGTGTTCGATATTTAATTTAATATTTATGATTGATTTATTTGCGTATATGTTTCTTGTATTACATTATTGAGATTACAGTAATGGCAATTTTGACATGATTTTAAAATAAAGACTAGTTACTATATTTACATTATTTTATTTATGAAGCATATTCAAATGTTGTAAGTAAATATGGCTGTGAATGGCATTTTCAGTTTATTAGGATTGAAAAAGGCTTAAAGTGCGAAAAATCACACGTTTTATGGTCCATACACTAAAATGAAAGAAAGAAAGAAAAATACAAAACGCATACAGGTTATAGGAACGGCATGAAACTTTTAATTCTCAAAACAAAACTTTGAATTATCTTTTTTTTTATTTTGGAGTCATAACCCATCCAGTTTCCAGTGAGATTCACTCCACCGCTCATTATTTTGTGAAGAAAGTGGTTAAAATGTGTCCCAAACAGAGCTCAGCGTGTCCTTCAGTGAGAACGTACAGTTACACAGAAAGAATGTGCTGTTTGTTATGCTGATAAACATTGAAACATTTTTATGCCAATCACCCCCTCGACTCAAGAAAGCGTGCGTTAATACCTGGGATCCTCCTAAACACTCAGGACTTTTCCATAAGATAGAGGACTTCCTTCAGCGAGGATTAGTTCTGAATAACCTTTATGGCTCAATAGTTATGGCGTAATGACTTTTGAGGCACAGATTATGCAGGATTTGTGGGGATAATGCGGAGGGCCATTGCGGACACAGACGCTGTGAGAAAACACCTTAACCTGCCCTCAGACGGATGGATCCGCACACAGCTGTTGCTCTGGCTTGATCTCGTGTGATCTGAATCTGCTTGGGTCTTCCCAGTGTGCCGCTCTCATAACAAATCCATTGAGCGCATGGAAAAGTGCAAACTGGCCCGGCCGCTCTATTTTTAGTCCTGCAGCCACAGGAGGTTCATGTAAATGGCTCTATGGCTCTATGGCTCTCAGATGCTCCAGAGTAAGTGCTTTTCTCACTTTCGTTCTCTCTGAAAACAAGTTTGTTTCTTCATATTCGCAAGTTTAGCTTGATGAGAAGTTCATTGTGTGTTTGAGGATCAGTGTGTTAGTTAGTCAAAGATACATCAGCAAGCTCTGATAACACCGCTGTCACGTTAGAAAGCTAAACGAATCTGAAATACTGTATGTTTGGTGCTTGCTTGTCCCTCTGTCATGTTTCTTTTTAACTTTGTCTCAAATTAAACATTTGTTGTTCATGTACAGTAGAGCTGTAAAATTAACAATCTCTGATCATTAGATGTTGGAAGAATTGGAAGAGTATTTTGGTAATCCTGAGCACAGTTGAGAAACTATTGAGATCTCTTTGAAACTCTGGAGGAGACACGTATGAGATTACTATGATCTTTGTCTTAGGAGAAGCAGTGGTTCTGTTTAATCACACTTGTTGTCTTAGAGAAATATTAAAATATTAATGATCTCAAGCAGCAGATCATATATCTGCATTTACTGCTGTGGATTTATTTACCTCCGTGCTCATTGATCCAAATATGTAGTGGTTGCTGATTTAAGCAGCTCTATTTATTGTTGGCTCATGAAGAGTCTTTCTAGAAATGTTTGGGATTGCATAAGACAAGCAGATTCACCAGTTCAGTTTCATAATGCCATTAAAATGAAAGCTTTGTGAGGTATGTGCTGTTTGCAGCTTTGTGTGCCTGTGTTTGGGAAATGACCCACTTTGTGATGCTGCTTAGATGAGTAATCCACCACTAATACACTGTGCGTGTCTGTAAATATTAGTCTGGACATCCTTTGGTGGAACTTGTGCACCTTCTGAACCTAAATCTGACATTATTTTATGTTGCTCTGGTAAATCAAGGGTAGTTTAATGCCTTTTCTCTTCGCCAAAGAAAACATTACTTGCATAACTCCTGAAAACATGAAGCTGAGAATATCTAACTGACCCTAAACAATGATGGCGCTGAGAGATCCCCAATATTATTTATAACCAAGAACCATTGAAAAGACTGCAAATCTGCCCTTCATAGCCTCATTTTGATCCATGTATAATTCAATATGACATCTACCCTGACCAAGATCTACTATAGATGGTGTATAGAGTGTATTTATTGTGATAAGGCCAGTAACCCATTGCTTTGAACAGCCATTTCACACAGCACTGTAGTTACATAATTACACAAATATACTGAATACTTTAGATATTTTTGAGCACTTAACCCAGGAATAGGAGTGAGAGAGATACTTGCTGTGTCTCATTTCCATGTCTACTCCCTCCACAGATCAAATATTGTCAGTGATCATTATTATAAGCTAAGTAACCATTAAAAATTGGCTGTTTTTCCTTGTGAGGCATACATTAGTTTATGAATGGTTACTTTTCTGGAATGAGGCAGCCTCAATGACTTATACAGCCAACAACTGTGACCTCCAGAGGGCGCAGCTTTCAAAATAAGATGCAGCAAACAGTAGAAATTTGACAACTGGTAGAGATGTTATAGTTCAGTGTTGTCACGAACATTTATCATTTGCATGCGTTTTCCACTTTAAACGTTCAAGCGATTGTCCTCGCTTGTTGTCTGAAGACATAGGAAACATTTCAGAACACACACAGCAAGCACACATACAGAAAGCCACCTGTCACACAGCATGTGAGTGGTGAATTTGGTCACTACTCAGTACAAATACACAAAAATTTCGGTCAAAATGCCCATCTTGGCAAGTACAGTATCTCACGGAAGTGAGTACACCCCTCAAGTTTTGGTACATTTTGTATTATATATTTGAATGTGACAACACTGAATAAATTACACTTTGCTACAATGTAAAGTAGTGAGTGTACAGCTTGTATAACAGTGTACATTTGCAGTCCGCTTAAAATACCTCAACACACAGCCATTAATGTCTAAACCGCAGAGATGGGAAGTAACGAAGTACAAATACTTCGTTACTGTACTTAAGTAGATTTTTCAGATATTTTTACTTTACTTTACTATTTATTTTTGTGTCGACTTTTTACTTTTACTCATTACATTTTAACACGAATATCGGTACTTTCTACTCCTTACATTTTACAAAATTGTCTCGTTACTTTAGTTTCAAATAATTTCAGTGGAGTTACCGTTATTATTTCGCGTCATCAATACTGAATTCAATCTAATTGGATGGGATTATACGTTGCACTTGACGCACCACCACAAGACGACTCAACAGATTTGGCGGCATTCATTCGCGGCAAATCATTGCGGCTTGATGGCGGTAAAGTTAGCATGCAGTATGGACGGCGGTGACATTATTGAAGAAAACGGAGCAGACAAGCAGCAAGACACTCATCCTTGGCCTTATTTTAGAGAGCTCTTTGAGATTGTAGGCATGAAGAATGACTCCTGGCGAATGTGCTGCAAATTGTGCCAACCAAAATACCACGAACTGCTGACTTTCAAGAATTCACCGTCAAATTTGAAAAAACACATTGAGGTAAATGCATCTTTTTGTTATTAAAAGCTATTTGTTTGTTTCAGTAACTTTATTAAGTTTATGTTAATGGTGGTCTGTTACATTTGTTCTCCTGCTAGCAATGACGATGCTTTGGTTCGCTAGCATTTAGTTAAGTAACCCAAGTAACGTTAAGGTTAGGAAGCGTTCAGTTTATTAGAAAATAATCTACTAGCTGATACAATATCTGCATGTATAGATTTATATTAAAAACGAATTCAGGGTGCTTTCACACTGGGCTCGTTTGCTGCGGTCCTAGCCCGAGCGGGATTATTCCCGTCCCCCGCAGCATTGGTCTGTCGGTAATTTACTGGCTTCACACTCAACTTGATTCTATCGAACCCTGGTGCGTTTGTTTGCATCTTACATAGCTGCTAATAATAAACCGTGCACGGCGCCTGATAGAAAACAGAACGCGGGTCAATATAACGTTATTGTGTTTTTTATTAATTCGGTACAGTAGCGTTTTTTGGCGCGGGCGGCACCGCCGGCACGAGCAGTAAATTATTTATTTATTTATTTAATTAAATGAGCCGTGAAGCAGTTTTCTATTATCTATCATTTCACTGTGTGGGGAATTGATCCATAGTGAGCTAAGTCAGTCACACCTCGACTTTCTTCCAACGGACACTTCATTCATAATATTATAAAATATAGACCTCTATAGTTCCTGCACATTTTTGTTTTTCTAAATTGTGTGAAATGTCTAATAAAAATAGGTAATACAAAACAATTATGTGGTCACAACAACCACCAAGGTGAATTGGTTTAGTCTTTGACTTCTGGTCGTGACCTTGTGACTCGTGTCGTGAGTGACAGTGTTGGGGGGGATGGGGAAATCCTGATTGTCGAGTGCCAAATAAACACAGAGATGGACAAGTAAGGTCAAAGCCATCAGGTGCCCAGTTTAGAAACGAGCAAAAGATAAAGGTCTGCAACTATGTTCTCTCTGTATGATTACGGTATCCATGTCATGAATGAAGGGGTAATGTTAATTGGAATTTAATACAATGCACATTGAATTTGTAATTTCTCTAAACTTTTATAGCACAAAATGTAGGCAATGTTATATAAAGAGCCTTTTTTCCATGTCCACTTATGTTTCTCTGCTTGCACTCTAGTAACCTTTGTGTGGTCCAGGTAGCTTTACATAAAAAAATGGTTGTCATTCGCAAGGCTACTTTTACTTTTATACTTTAAGTACATTTCCAAGCCTGTACTTTGTTACTTTTACTTGAGTAAAGAAGTTAAATCAGTACTTCTACTTTGACCAGAGTATTTTTTAACACAAGTATCTGTACTTCTACTTGAGTACGGCAACTGAGTACTTTTGCCATCTCTGCTAAACCGCTGGCTGCAAAAGTGAGTACACCCCTAAGTGAAAATGTCTGAATTGGGCCCAATTAGCCATTTTCTCTCCCGGTGTCACGTGACTCGTTAGTGTTACTCAGTCTCAGGTGTGAATGTGGAGCAGGTGTATTCAATTTGGTGTTATCGCTCTCACTCTCTCATACTGGTCACTGGAAGTTCAACATGGCACCTCAAGGCAAAGAACTCTCTAAGGATCTGAAAAAAATTATTGTTGCTCTACATAAAGATGGCGTAGTCTATAAGAAGATTGCCAAGACCCTGAAACTGAGCTGCAGCACGGTGGCCAATACCATACAGCGGTTTAACAGGACAGATTCCACTCAGAACAGGCCTCGCCATGGTCGACTAAAGAAGTTGAGTGCATGTGCTTAGCGTCATATCCAGAGGTTGTGTTTGGGAAATAGACGTATGAGTGCTGCCAGCATTGCTGCAGAGGCTGAATGGGTGGGGGGGTCAGCCTGTCAGTGCTCAGACCATACGCCGCACACCGCATCAAATTGGTCTGCATGGCTGTCGTCCCAGAAGGAAGCCTCTTCTAAAGTTTATACACAAGAAAGCCCCCAAACAGTTTGCTGAAGACAAGCAGACTGAGGACATGGATTAATGGATTAATGTCCTGTGGTCTGATGAGATCACGATTTATTTATTTGATTGAACTTATTTGGTTCAGATGGTGTCACGCGTGTGTGGCGGCAAGCAACTGAAGAGTACAAAGACAAGTGTGTCTTGCCTACAGTCAAGCAAGGAGGTGGGAGTGTCATGGTCTGGGGCTGCATGAGTGCTGCCGACATGTACTGTGACATGCAGAGCATGATCCCCTCCCTTCAGAGACTGGGCCTCAGAGCAGTATTCAAACATGATAACGAGCCCTAACACACCTCCAAGATGACCACTGCCTTGCTAAAGAAGCTGAGGGTAAAGGTGATGAACTGGCCAAGCATGTCTCCAGACATAAACCCTATTGAGTATCTGTGGGGCATCATCAAATTAAAGGTGGAGGAGCGCATGGTCTCTAACATCCACCAGCTCTGTGATGTAGTCTTGGAGGAGTGGAAGAGGACTCCAGTGGCAACCTCTGAAGCTCTGGTGAACTCCATGCCCAAGAATTAAGGCAGTGCAGGAAAATAATGATGGCTACACAAAATATTGACACTTTGGGCCCAATTTGAACATATTCAATTAGGGGTGTACTCACTTTTGTGGCCAGAGGTTTAGACATTAATGGCTGGGTGTTGAGTTATTTTGAGGGGACAGCAAATTTGCACTGTCATACAAGCTATACACGCACTACTTTACATTGTTTTAAAGTGTCTTTTCTTAAGTGTTGTCACATGAAAATATATAATAAAATATTTACTGAAATGTGAGGGGTGTACTCACTTCTGTGAGATATTGTATATTCATAAACACAGTCAGTTATTTTATCAGCAAATAAATGTACATGGATTGTATTGTCATCAGAATAAGGTGTCAGTATAAATGATTGGGTGATGGCTAGAGGTTGACCGATTGATCGGTTAGTCAATTGATGAAACTATCAGTTTCTGCAGAAATCCATAATAATAGTTCCCCTTCAAGGGACATCTACGCTCCTAGTGGACACTTTGGGGATGCTGCCAGCATGACCGGTGTCTAAAGCTTGTGTAAAACAACTCCAATTATATTGGTCCACGTGGCCCGTGATGTCCTAGGTGGTTACCCAAAAGTATAAAAAGGCACCTGCTGAATACATCACCAACTTTTGTTGTCTTCAGAGCCGTCTGTTTGTTCATGGTTGAAGCATCATCCTGGTGAGTTGAGCAGAGCTTTAAGGAATGTGTACCTCCACGTTTGAGTTCTAACATTTTAGGGCATATTCTGACTTTTTCGTCTTTAATGAGTCACAATGATAATGCTCTGCTCATGCTTGTTCCTATTCCAAAGGGATCCGGGGCAAAACGTTTGTGTCTCGGGCTGTTGCTGCGGCACGGTTTTATCTCAGGCTTCTGGTGATTGCTTTGATCTGCGGTGTCCGCATACTTTTTTCATCAGGTTGCCTGATGCCACGGATAACCCTTTTGCCGTGGGTAATGCTCGTGTTGCCATAGTAATGAACTGTGAGCATTGAATTCTTTTTAGCTTGGAGCATGCGAAATTGCGAGATCATGGGCGGAGCTATGTTCAGCTCAGCTGTGCCTCTCTAATATTCATGTTGCTCTGTGAAGAGAGCATCACTGGGCGTGGATGTATTTAAAGCCCTGTGGAGAGAGCTTGTGAGCTTCTCTCCCAGGCTGTTTCAGTGACCTAGAGTGGTTATGGGGAATGTTATTTCCTGTGTTAATTCAGATGGGTTTAGGAGTGGCTGCCTCCCCAGGCTTCTGGGCATTTTTAAGTGGGTGGTCCCTTTGAATCCCACTTAGTAGGTTTGGGCTGCGTAGACTGTTACTCTGCTCAGAGTGTAGCTGTCTACGGATGGTTATGTTCCAGCTCAAGCTTGCTTTGCTCTGGAATATAGCAGTCTAAGGGCAACTATGTTCTAGCCTGGCGTCTATGACTAGGTTGGGTTCCCCTTGGCATAAGTTCTCTCGGGTAACCTCTAAAGTCTTTGCAACTTTAGCCTTATCTGAGGGAAATATTATTTGAGGATAGCTGTGTCCAGCCACCTAGTGTTATGGCCATGCTTGCATTAGGCTTAGATCTTGGACTAATGGAATTTTCTGTGTTTACTCTTTAGCGAATCATTTACTATGGTCAGGATCTCCCTTTTGTGAGCCTCTGGTCAATATACAGTGCCCGCTGGTCTACTGTGGGACTGACACTGATTGGGGTCCTCTTTACTATGGCTAATTGAGGATGGTAATATTTCAGCCATTGTTATGGCAGGACAGGCTTATTGGAATACAGCTATCTGAGGCTAGCTATGGTTTACCTTGCCCTTTCCTGGATACATTGCTAGCTCAGGATAACAATGTACTAGCTCCTTGAGCCCTGCCTAGATAATGTTGTCTCCCTTTTTGGGGTCTATAATTAGACAGCCCAATGCTGGTGGTCTTGGCAATTGCAATGGTTCCCTTCACTTACAGCCTAGCTATCTGAGGATAGCCCTGTGATTTCTCCCCTACCAAGGGTTTTTAATTAGCGGCTGTTCAATTAATCGCATGCAATTCTCATCAGTAAAGCCGGCTCCGTGATTGGTGGTAAATCTCCATCACCTGTTTCCAAATGGAGCGGCAGTTAATATACAGAGCCGTAGTTCATGGCAAGCTAGGCAATATCGCGTTCAATATCGCAGATGAATCGCATTCGATTATGAACGCGATATCGGACTGTTTGCACTGTGGTGTTGGAGGTGTTTCCTTGCAGGACCTTTTCAACAACACATTGGCCAGCTCCACACCAAAGAGACCAATCTTCTGGTTCTGGATCATTCCACTACTGAAGTGATCCTAGGGTGTCTGTGGCTAGTGCAACATAACCCTGACATCTACTGGAAAATTGACAAAGTCTAGAAGTGTGGTGAGGATTGCTTCTGTGGATGTTTTCCTTAAATTCCACATCTCCTCTCTCATACTCTGCAGACCCTACTAGTGAACTCCAGCTCCATCGAGATCCCAGTGGAACGACAGTCTGTTGATGTCCCAGCTTGCGATGCACCCCTCGTTGACGTATTGACGTAAACTTAGAAGTTGCCTCCACACCAGCTATGGATCTGATTTTGGGTGAGCCAGTGTCCCGCGAAGATCTACCCACTTTCTCTCCCGAGCAGAAGGCCATAGAGGAGTACATTAAGGAAGCATTAGAACAAAGATACATGCATCCTTGGACTTCCCCTGCTGCTTCAAGATTATTCTTTGTGTCAAAGAAGGACAGAGGCTTGCTGCCTTGTATTGATTACCGTGCTCTCAACAAAATCACAGTGAAGCCCTTGAAAATCTCTGCAGAGCCACCGTGTTTAGCAAGTTGGACCTCTGCAGTGCCCATAACCTCATCCTTATACGTAAGAGAGAATGGTGGAAGATGGCATTTGTAAAACCCAATGGTCAATATGGTTATGTGCTCATGTCATATGGACTTGTCAATCCCCCTCTAAATTCCAGGACATCCATTTCTCTAAGAAGCTCACCCTGACAGAGAAAAACTATGACATCAGCAACCTAGAATATCTTTGAGAAGCCAAGAGATTAAATTCTCGCCAGACAAAATGGGCTTTATTTATAAAACCCACTTAAATGTATACACTTCTTATCATCCAGGCACCAAGTATGCTAAGGCTGAGCATCCTGAGCCCATCTTGCCTTCCGCCTTGTTTGTTAATCCCGTCCAGTGGTCTCAATATTGAACACAAGAATCTAGTTCAAGTTCAAGTTCAAATTACTTTATTTGTCCCCAGTGGGGCAATTCGTTTTGCAGCAGGTAGTATAGTACAAATCACACACAATCACACACCCAATACAGAGATTGCCTACCTTACAGGCATGGCTAAAAACAATAAAAACAGTAAACAATCAATATATGGTAAGTCAATAAGTTATCTATGTTTTGTTTTAGAATTGAGAAGCAAAATGGCTGCAGGTACAAAAGAGTGTTTATATCTGTTGGTTCTCAATTTTGGGAGTTTAAAGCGAGATCCCGATGGCAACATCTGAAATGCAGCCTGTAAAGGATGAGAACTATCTGACAGGATAGATTTAACCCTTCTTAACATCTGCTTCTGATAAAGCTCACCCAGGCCTTTCTGCTTAGAACCTGTGATGCAACTGCTCACCCTAATTAACCTTGAAATTGAGTTTTTTTTGTTTTAAAGTGATGGACCCATACCAGCAGATTAAGGAGAAGATAACAACCGACTCAACAAAGGACCTATAGAAAAGGGTCAACAGGGTCTTCTCCACATTAAACTTCGCCAGCTTCCTCAGGCAATACAGGCGCTGCTGTCCTTTCTTGCAAAGCAAACTGGTATTTGACTCGAAGCACAACTTATCATCAATAATGGATCCTAAATACTTATACTCTGTAACAACCTCTATTTCCTGACCATTTATACTAGTTTTGTCAGTGTTAGTGACATTGCGCCTAAAATCAATACGCATGTCCTTAGTCTTGAAGGCATTCAGTTCAAGAAAGGCAAATATATTCTAGAATATATTTGAGAAGCCAAGATATTAAACTTGATTAAACCGCTCCTGTGGGGTGTTCACAAGGGCTTCAGTATGTTCCTCGTTTTCAACGAACCCCACTGATCCACTCCATGCACTCATCTCTAGGCACTGGCCACCCAGGGGCCAATAACACCCTATCGCTGTGAAAAGATTGCTTCTGGTGGCCCAACATTGCCAGGGATGTGAGTAAGTTATTTCATGGCTGCTCTGACTGCACCATTTCAAAGAGCTACCAGTAACCCCATCTGTTGTCCGTTCCTAACCGTCTGTGGTCACACCTGGGAGTTGATTACATCAAGGACCTGCCCCCCTCTGATGGTAACACATGCATCATTGTGGTCATTGATTGTTTTTCCAAATCATGTCGTTTGCCTTCCCCCAAATGCATCTCTACCGAGATGGAAATTACATAACTCCTCTTTGACCATACCGTCAGACACTTTGGGATCCGCAAGGACATTGTATCAGGCTCTGCCCTACTGTCACGGATTGGCCAGGCTCTGACGTCACCCAGTCACAACGTTTACCCTCACCCAAATACTAAGCCGCCACAACTGCTCCTCACCAGGATCTTATCAGAATGCCTCATTAAGACTGCTACTTAAGCACACATCTCATCTCACCTCATTGTCCAGTCTTGTTTGTGCTAAGTGGACTTCTTATCTGTTCTCCTGATCTCCAGTGACGAACTCCAGTGAATATCTCCAGTGTATACCTCCAGCATGTATTGCCTGTGATTACCTCCAGCATGCCTTCCCCTCATTCGTGTTTCCTGTATATGCATGTAAGGACTACCTAGATATTTAGCATGAAGATGAGGTGTGTGCTCACCATCAATTTGCTTCTCCATCCATGATCTCCTGCACCTGCAATAAAGGAAAGTCCTATTCATGGAACTGCTTATTTACCTACCATATCATTAGCAGATTATCATTGCTCATTCCAACCATTAATATAACTGCTTACTTACCTGCCATAACCTGTATTGCTCAAGCTGTGAATAAAACTCCTGTTTGTTTCTTCAGTCTGGTTCTGTGTTCAAGAGCCATAACAAAATTCCTGTATATTCTAAACTCCCCCCATAAGGATTCCTCCAGTAAATCTCAGTCATTTCCAGTGCTGCTAATGCTGTGTGCATGTGAAAAAATGTAAAAAACAATTGAAATGAAGTTGTGAGATTTTGCTTGAATAGTTTTTTTTATAGTGTATTAATAGTTATATTAATGATCACAATAACAATTTCTTCCACTGAATAATGCTGCTCATTATTGTAACTGTAGTCAGTTGTCATGCAGTGCATCACTCACAGATCACCATATAAATAGTGTGTTTGGTGTTTAGATAAACTGTGATGTGCATTAAAGGTGTGTGTACACTGGACCACAGTACTCTCTTTAGCCACACACCTCGTGAGTGATCGTCAGGTGTAATATGAGCAGTGGGCATAGAAACCTCTTTCACCATGGCAGTGATTAAGGGAGAGGTTAGCGGAGGTTCGGTCAATAATTTCTCCATACCGTGTGAAGGTGAACGGCTCTGTTATGGCATGACTTGCCCTCCTGATGAGATCCGAGCATCTTACTCCTGTGTCAGAGGTTAACATCTGATCTTACTGATGACAACACTGATTTTACGGCAGGCTGCTGTACTGGCACACTTTAGCAAGTATAAATCTTCGTTGTTAAAGTCCACATGAAAGCCATTGTACTTGTGCAATGGTGAGTATCCCAGAGTGAAACAGGACATTTGTTTAATGTATCCCATAGGTAAAGCTCTGGGCACGTGATTATTTTATTTTTAATAATGTGCACTGTTCATGAGACCAGAAGTGTTTAATAGAGCTGCACTAGGGATAACTAGGGTGAGTTGTGCTTCTAATGTAAAGACAACTAAATGTAAACATAGCAGGTAACTGATGTTGTTATGAATTGTTAGAGCCTCTTTCCCTTTTTCCCTACTATGAATGTTTTTTTTTTGTTTTAACAACGGATGATTTCTCTGATGGTTACCTTTTTGAATTGTGTTGATCACAGTTGTTGCTTCAAACTGTCAGAACTAACACACTTCTCACTAACACACGACACACACTGTCACTTTCTTTTCTTTGTTAACGGACGTGTTGCAACCATGCAAAGATGAATGCTAAAATAGATGTTTCTTATTAAATCCAATCCAACAGCTAAAAGAATAGGCTGAATAATTATTATAAGTTGACCATTGTGAATGTTTTGCCTCTTTTTTTAGTCTCATGGGATTTAAAAGTAATTTAGTTTTAAAGCATAGCAGAGGTGTCATTATTATTTATATGATGTCATTGTACTTTGAACTCTAATATATGCAAGTCAAGGTTGTTGTGTGTGTGATGGACTTAAATTTGTTATGTCAAATTATGTGAACACATATACCGTGCTGAGCAGTGAGCACTGTGTAGGGACCCTGTTAGTCAGAAAGCAGCTAGTGTCAGTGTTATGAAAGGACACACAGAGATCACGTGACCCGTGTGCTGGCTGGTGGCTCTGGGCTTTGTTGACATGCCTCCAGCACACATTCACTCAATGCCAACACAACCATGGCAGCCGGAAGCTATCCACACTTCCCCACGGCTAGACAGCACCACACAATAGGTTTTGACAATATTGGTGCATTTCGTTGTTAACACTTTAACATCCTCACTATAAAGTTTGTCCAGCTGTTTGAAAACTGTACATGCATTACAGTCTTTTTCTTCAAATGATGTTCATAGAATTTATGTGTCATAAATATACAAACATGTTAGCAGCATCATTGCACAGAATTACCTTTTTCAATGAGCCATGTGTCATACCGTAAATGCTCAAATGCCATTCATGTTTAACCGGTGACCAGTTTCGAAATTTGTTGAGGTAGCCTGATCAGATTACCATGCATTTCATCTTAAAGATGATTGGTATGGCATGCATTCATAGAATCAGGACAGGCGCCAGGTTCTGGATGTATAGTCTACAGTGTAGAGAATAATGGAAAATCACAGCTAGAGCTTTCTGACATTCAGAGCAATGGAAAATACAGGCCAGTGGAAAGAGGCTCTGAGAATAAATAACTTGATAATGTTAATGGCCGACTCCACAGACCCGCTCAGAAAGCCTCTAAAGTGCCACGCTAGATGCTATCGACACAGCTAGCAGACAGGACATGGACACAAGACTAACCAATGCACAACTGGACAGAGGAAGGCTACCTCCTAAAAATAGGACATAACTAGTGCTCTCTCTGGGTCACTCTGTCCAATTAGACTGTTTAATTAATTGCCTGTTACAATAATTAAGTAAGTAGTGAAGTGGCGCTCCTGGGAGAGTTAAATCCTGAATATCATTTGGTGGCCCTTTGGCGACGGCGCTAATCACCGTTATGAATACTCACTTCATTTGACATGTTGGGTTGTGTTTGGGCTTTTATGTTTATTTTTGATGTGCAACACTAGCTGCGTATGAACAGAGTTCAGCAAAACTACAATCTGAAGTTATGATGTAAAAACAACCTGAAGCCAATATATTATATCTTTTTTCATTCATATGCTGTGATATATCACAGTAATAATTAGCAATGTTTAGCATGCTGTATATAGGTTCTATTTTTAGTACAACATTTGAAAATATCTTGAATTAACTCTTCCCATCACAAAAAGTGTGTAGGCGTTGGATTGACTGAAATCATTTTCACTCAGAAGCTGCTGGTAAATGTTTTAATAATAAAAGCAAAGAAATGGTAAGCTACTCATTAAATGAACCATTACATTTTGAAGTAGAAAGACTGATATTGTATTTTCTTCTAAAATATACTCCAGTAATCTCCCAATAAACTATATATTTTTTTTTATACAACAACCATCTTATGAATGTTCAAATCTGAAGCACTGTTAAAGTATCTGTCTTAAAGGAATAGTTCACCTAGAAATGAAAATTAGCAGAAAATGTGCTCATCCTCAGGCCATCAAGATCAGGATGAGTTTGTTTCTTCATCAGGTTTGTAGAAATGTGTGTCTCAGCAACGGATGCTCTGCAGTGAATGGGTGCCGTCAGAATGAGAGTCTGATAAAAACATCACAATAATCCACAGTCCATCAGTTAACATCTGGAGAAGAAAAAAGATGACACAAATCCATCATTAAGATGTTTTAACTTACAAACCATTGCTTCATTGAGTCCATAATCCACAATAATGCTTCCACTTGTATTAAAGCTCATCTTCTGTTGTCACCCACATATTTGTTTAGAGCAGTTTTGGCTCGTAAACGGTGATAAATCGCTCTTAATTCAGATCAGAGCATTTTTTTCACTGGAGGAAGCGTTATTATGGATCATGAACTCCTATTTTAGTTAAAAACGTCTTAATGATGGATTAGTTTAATCTTTTGTCTTCTCCAGATGTTAACTGATGGACTGTGGATTATTGTGATGTTTTTATCAGACTCTCATTCTGACGGCACCCATTCACTGCAGAGCATCCATTGCTGAGACACTGATGCAATGCTGTTCATTGTAAGTTCATGTTATTTAATGTAGTTAAATAATTTTAACAAATGAAAACTTTTCAAATAATTAATTACAGTCATTGCACATATTCACGTTGTTAGTTAATTTGATATCATCAACCAAATAAAATGAGTGCATCAGAAATACTCAATACTCCAGCTGTAAGTGATGTGAACACTATCTGTCTTCAGTCATTTTCTCTTCCTCACACGTGCTGTCTTTGTGTCTTTTGAGAACTGCATGGATTGAGTGTGCACTGCATTGGAAACTTGCACCAGCCATTTATTTCAATTAAAAAGCATGCACCCTGTCGTCTCAAATGTAGTGGGCATGAAACAAGCACAATTACATTTATTTGGCTTCTAAACACCCAGAGGGAGCCATTAAGTCCAGAAGACTGGATGCTCCGATAGGTAGTAATAACTCTAAAAGGCGTTTGTGCTGAGAAGTGCCCTTAATTTTCCGATGACATTGCAGTTCTTATAGTACGGGATGCCTTCCCCTGCGTCTAGTGTTGAACACGCTGGCCCTCGCCTTACAGACACTGTGCAGCTTCCTCAAGGGGTCCCATGACCTGAAGGGCCACTCATTGTGAAAGTACATTTCCTAGTGAACTGTTTTTGTGTGCATGTCCTTTTTTATAGCTGTAGAAGACCTCTTAAGTGCAAGAGACTTGGAAATAATTAGCAGTGCACAACATAAAGCCTGCACACTGCAGCTCATGTTGACACAGCAAAGGCTGCTCGCTCTAATGTACATACTGCGCTGGAGGAAAGACAAGCTGAGCTGAATCATAATGTGAATTATGTTTAATATTCATGTCAGTTTGCACTTCATTTTGCATTTGACCCATGGTTAAATGAGCATAATAATGCACAAAACCTGAGACAATCATCAAAAATGCAGTAGTGGCAGCAAATTACAAAAAGACCAAACTTTAAATTAGACCACAACCGATATATATATATTTTTAATAACCGATATTAGTATGTTTATACACCCCATAACTGATATGCAGAACCGATATTTATTTAATGCTTTACTTTTCTGTTTTTGTTCAATTTCATCTTCATATCCTAACGTAAAAAATATGGATTTGTTTCCCTAATGTTTTCAAATGGAAACTTTTACTCAAACGCTACCACAGAATCACCACAATCATTACAGTATTTTAAAATAGCTTAGACACTAAAAGTGATACTTGAGGCCCACTTAGTGAAACCATTCACTCATATAGCTAATCTTTAAACCAATCTGTAAAACTATAAGTGCATTATGTGCTCTAAACGCAGTTTGATATGATAAAACAAATCTTTTACATAACTCTAAACAGTTCTCTACATTACACACATCATTGGAAACGAACAGCTCGTTTGTTTAATTTGGGAAACACTGCCATTTTAATGTCACACTCATTTACTGATGACCTACACACAGTGATCATGTGTGAAAACACTTATAGACATCATGTGTTCACTTAGTAATCAAAACTTTTGACCTCCTTGCATTTCTGTTTACATTGTATCTATATTGTACAAAGCGCTTTATAAATAAAGCTGACTTTCTTTCTTGGCTTATATGCATATCACACACACACACACACACACGCACGCACGCACGCAAGCACGCACGCACGCACGCACGCACACACACACACACACACACAGAGAATATGCATCTGTGTTGTATGCATATTTAGTATATATATACATACAACTTTATTTCTAAAGTGCTTCATACAATATAGATTGTTTCACAGCAGCATCAAAATAGCATCACATTTACAGCTCTAACAAGCCAATAATGTCATTCTACAGCTCAGGTCAGTTCAGTATTGATTCAGTTCAGTTGCATAACTGTGTCAAATTCATCATTGATACATACTGTATATACAGTGTATATGTGCATGTACAGTATGTGAGAGTGCTGTGAGAATCTCCTGTTCTTCACTGCTCTCTGAACAAGCAGAAGACACACAAGAGTAGTGTTTTATATTACTCACATCTGTGTGTAGTTTGGTGTATATGTGGCTAATTATTTTATGTTTGTGTGTAGAGTTACTATGCATGTTTTAAGAGATAAAACCGTTTTCAAAGAAGTGTTTGCTTTTGCAAGATGTGTGTGAATTTTTGTATGTTGTGTGTGTTTTGTGTGTCGAGTTTTGAGAAATGGAGCCATAGTTTCAAAAACAAAGCATTTTGAAAAAAGCTGTAATTTCTGTAGCACTGTAAATACGTAGATGATGATTATACTGGGATAAATTGCAAATCCTAATATAATTTAGGGTTCTTCGAAGCCACATGCAGTGGCCACTATGTTGAACATCAACAGAGTGAATACAGCTTAATGAGACTAATCAGCATAGGCAATATTAATGTAACATATCTCATTTGAGCATGAATGCCTGTTAAATACACGTCATTAAATAAAGCAAAGCAAGTGCCAGTGAAAACTCATCAACTTCTGATATAACAAAACCGATATCTGAAAATATTGATAAAACCATTTATCGGTTGTTCTTCACCCCCCCCCTCCCGCGCTCTGACAGGGTGATTGACACACAGAAGGCATTTCTGATTGGCTAAAAAGGCCCAAACACAGATTTGGTTTTGAAATGTAATG
Organism: Oxygymnocypris stewartii; assembly: GCA_003573665.1. Classification (NCBI taxonomy): domain Eukaryota; kingdom Metazoa; phylum Chordata; class Actinopteri; order Cypriniformes; family Cyprinidae; genus Oxygymnocypris; species Oxygymnocypris stewartii. The sequence goes on along the minus strand of QVTF01025494.1, from coordinate 134,464 downwards.
TAAAGCATGGGTATATTTCATGTACTGTAATACACAGCCAGTTTGGTTAGGCAGGTTTGCTACTAGGTCACATGCACGACACAAGTGCTAGATAGTTTTAAGTGGCTCCAGCATTTCAAACGCCAGTGTGCTGAAATGCTCTGATTTGTATTATGTATTAAACAGAGTGTCATGTAACGTGTGTGTGTGGTGTGTGTGTGTGTGTGTGTGTGGTGTGTGTGTGGTGTGTGGGTGTGTGTGTGTGTGTGTGTGGTGTGTGTGTGTGTGTGTGTGGTGTGTGTGTGTGTATGTGTGTGTGGTGTGTGTGTGTGTGTGTGTGGATTGAGAGCTTATGTGGAGGTGTTGTAAGTAGGTCAGGGAAATTGTGCATTTCGACTGCTCTCCACACAAGAGCTCGCTGTATGAACTCCTCAGATTCATGTGGGGGAGGCTAATTTGCTCATTATTATACTATCAGATTATTACAAACAATAAATCTATCAAGTAGAACAATACTAAAAAAATCCATTAATATAATTAGTGTAAATCGTGGCTCTGGGTTGCAGTTTCTCATCACAGATCCAGTGTAAGCCACACTTTTACATCAGCACATTAAACACTGCAGGACGGATGATCATCAGGGAGGGATGAGCACACAAACATGCTCTTTCAGCAGCACAACCAACATTTCCCACTCGCTCTCATAACCGTCGTGCATTTGTATGAATTCTTTCAGTCTCATTTCCATAAAATCTGCTCATGCACCCTGAAAGATTAAGTTTAGTAGTGGACCTTCAACAAATCACACAGATTCATACTAAATTACCATCTTATTTATGAACACAATATTTATGAATTCTTCATTCCTTACAATTGAAATTGTCCTTAATACACCAAGCTAACCCAACCAAATAAATGTGACCCTGGAGCCTAAAAGCAGTGTTAAGTCGCTGGGGAATATTTGTAGCAATAGCCAAAAATACATTGTATGGGTCAAAATGATAGATTTTTCTTTTATGTCAAAAATCATTAAGATATTAAGATCATATTACATGAAGATATTTGTACCGTAAATATATCAAAACTTAATTTTTGATTAGTAATATGCATTGCTAAGAACTTAATTTGAACAACTTTAAAGATGATTTTCTCAATATTTAGATTTTTTAGCTCCCTCAGATTCCAGATTTTCAAATATTGTCCAATCATAACAAACCATACATCAATGGAAATATTATTTATTCAGCTTTCAGATGACGCATAAATCTCAATTTCGAAAGATTTTCACTTATGACTGATTTTTTGGTCCAGGGTCACAAATAATGTGACTACTGAACAAATGTCCTTTTAAAAAAACAACCTTTACATTTAAAAAAAACAAAAATGTAGTTTGGTGTGCAGTAGTTGCTGACTGCGTGCCTGCTTTTGATTGGTCGTTAGAATGTTGGAATGCAGATTCTAGGGTGTTCCAGGTGGTTGCTATGGTGTCAACATGTGATATGAGGAATCATAACTGGAGCACAAACTCTACATGATGACACACGCTGGAGAAATTCCCAGGTAACAAAAATGTGTTCTAAGAACGATACCGTTAATTAATGAAAATATTATCTCTGAATAATCTCAGAACATTCAAAATGTCCATTTAAAAACAGAACATTTAAAAAACCTTTTGTTGATGTTTAGATTGTTTTTTTTAAACTAGATAATTTCCAACAAACTTGCTGTTAAAGGGGTGGCTGATTGCGATTTCACTTTTTTAACATTAGTGCGTACTGTTACTGTTTGAGCATAAACAATATCTGCAAAGTTACCATGCTGAAAGTTCAATGCAAACGGAGATATAGTCTTTTAAAATTCGGGCAGTTTAATGCCTACAAAAACGACTAGTAAGGGACTACAACGAGTTACTTCCTGGGTCCATTACGTCACAAACCCAGATAAACCCTGCCCCCGGGAACATGCAATGAAGGGGGCGGAGCCATGCTGCGCTGCTTTAGAGAAGAAGAAGAGAAAACTAGGGATGCACGTAAAAATCTATTAAAATATGAATCACGATTCTGTCTTCTAACGATTCTAATAGATTCACAAGTTTCAAAATCATATCATAAAGCAGCGGTCCTTAATACTGTTACTCGGTCACCCTGCTCTCTCTCTCTCTCTCTCTCTCTCTCTATCATTCAGATCAGCTCCAACAAACTGTTCCAATTATACACTTATTTTCACATAGCGATGAGAAGCATTATACATGGATGCGTGTGTATTAAGGCTTTACTTAGGATAAAACCATATATTAAAAGCTAACCGAAGCAGTAGCACTTACACATTACAGCATATCTAAAAGTATGAACCAACAACAAACAAACCAAAACAAATACACCATTAAAAGCCGTGCTTGCACAGGTTCTGCGCAATCCTCTTCATTAATATCCTCAGTGTCTCAATAAGGGGTCACAGTGATAAGCTATATAGACCATGCCATTGTTTACTTCCGGTTGTGCACTTCCATTGCACTTCCATTGTGCACTTTCCGGTGGCGCTGCTGAGTTCGGTCGTCTGTGAATTAGCTCCGCTCAGAATTGTGCTTTTTATGTGTTTTTTAACCTTTTTTTACTTCTCTTTTTACACGTGTAACGTCTGCAATGATTATGTACGACAAAAGAACACTTTTGGACATTGGACAGCACTACACTAACCTGATTCAGGACACTTTATCCACGGACCCAGCGTGGCCATTGGAGATACTTCGGAACAACGAGTTGAACAATGACCACCTGAATAACTGCAGGAGGCGAAAGAAACACCGCGGGAGACGTGCTGGAATCTGCAACAGACTGAGGGAAAGGGCTCACAGTCCTCCTCTACCGAGTATTCTGCTCGCTAATGTCCAATCCTTGGAGAATAAGATGGACGATCTTAGAGCCAGGATAAGTTTCCAACGGGACATTAGAGACTGTAACATCCTTTGTTTGACTGAAACATGGCTCACGCCGACGGTCCCGGACACCGCTGTAATGCCGTCTGATAACTTTTCTTTTTTACGGATGGACAGAACAGCTGAGGCCGGAAAAACCAAAGGTGGTGGGGTGTGTTTCAGGATTAACAAGAAATGGTGTGACCCCAGAAATATCTCCATTCTGTCGCGTTCCTGCTCGCCTCATCTAGAACATCTCTCCATTATCTGCCACCCATTCTATCTGCCCCGGGAGTTTTCATCAATCGTCGTTACTGCCGTTTACTTTCCACCACAGGCAGACACTAGCTTGGCCTTGCCCAATCTCCACGATGTGCTCAGCGGATATGACAACAAACATCCTGACGCTGCCTTCATCATCGCCGGGGACTTTAACAAAGCCAACCTCAAGAAGGTCATGCCGAACTTTCATCAGCATATATCCTGTCCAACTAGGACTGAATACACTCGATCATTGCTACACTCCATTTAAGAATGCCTACAAAGCCCACTCACTGCCGGCTTTTGGCAAATCGGACCATGCCGCCATTTTCCTCACACCGGAATACAAACAAAGGATCGTTCATGAACCGCCGGTGGAGAGGGAAGTGACGCGCTGGTCCTCCCACTCTGAAGCTATGCTACAGGCGTCTCTTGATGACGTCGACTGGGACATGTTCCGGGCGAGTTCATCTGACGTCAGCGAATCCACGGATGTAGCATTAAGCTTCGTCAACACGCTAACCGAACAGGCCACTGAAACGGTAACAATAAGGACATTTTCTAATCAGAAACCGTGGGTGGACAGATCAATCCGTGATGTGGTTAACCATCATACTGCCGCATACAACGCCGGTCTGTTGTCAAGAAACATGAGTGAGTACAAAGCATCGTGCTACGCTCTCCATCGGGCAGTAAGAGCCGCTAAACGCCGGTACAGGGGGAGAATTGAGTCACATTTCCAGCTCAATGACTCTCGACGCATGTGGCAGGGACTGAAGACCATATGTTCCTCTGGAAATAACTCCTCCACAGAGGTGAGAGCAGATCCGTTGCTGGCCGAAGAGCTAAACACCTTCTACGGCCGCTTTGAATGCAATGGTGGTGGCGCGACTCTGCCGATCAGCGCGTCAGGAAGCAGCAGACAGAGCAGCGATGATCATGTATTCACCCTGTCAGAGGACGAGGTTTGGAGGGAACTAAGTCAAGTCAAGTCACCTTTATTTATATAGCGCCTTTAACAATACAAATTGTAACAAAGCACTGCACAATATCAAAATAGGCAAATTTTGTCAATAATGTAAAATGACAGGATTTAACACTCAATTATCTGCTGAATGCATTTCATTATTGAATTTAGTAATGGCATTGTCCAGCTTAGTTCAGTTTAAATAGTATCTGTGCAATCAATTCGATGATTGTGCTGGAAATGAAGTGTCCCCAACTGAGCAAGCCAGAGGCGACAGCGGCAAGGAACGAAAACTCCATCGGTGACAGAATGGAGAAAAAAACCTTGGGAGAAACCAGGCTCAGTCGGGGGGCCAGTTCCCCTCCGGCCAGACGAATCAGTAGTTTGTTCCAACTGCAGCAAAGTCAGAGTGTAAGTGGTCCACTGGTTCCGGGGGTCTTTCCCCGATGGATGTCTAGGTGACGAGGTCCTCACTGGAGATCTGTCTCTGGGGCTCATCTCGGAGGTCCTCGGAGGGGTTGTCATCGTCTCTTCTCAGGTGTTCGGTCATCTCTATCGTTTAAGGGTAGGATCCAGACTGAAGCTTGTGTAATTCCTAACTACCACGGGATGTTAATCCCGTGGCAGTAACATAGAAACAGTAAGGCAATTAGCGTAGCAGTTGTTCCATCCAGGAATAACCCTGGATGAAATTATCAGTATAACCCAAGCTAAAGCATAATAATGTGCATGTGTTCAGATAGACTGGCAGTACAAGATTGTGAGATGCATTATATGTATGCTTGGCTAAAGAGATGCGTCTTTAATCTAGATTTAAACAGAGAGAGTGTGTCTGAACCCCGAACGTTTTCAGGAAGGCTATTCCATAGTTTAGGAGCCAGATATGAAAAAGTTCTACCTCCTTTTGTGGACTTTGCTATCCTAGGTACTACCAAGAGTCCAGAGTTTTGCGACCTAAGGGAGCGGGTTGGATTGTAGCGTGATAGAAGATTAGTTAGGTACGCAGGAGCTAAATCATTTAGGGCTTTATAGGCAAGTAATAATATTTTGTAACTGATACGAAACTTAATAGGTAGCCAGTGCAGAGACTGTAAAATTGGAGTAATATGGTCATATTTTCTTGACCTGGTAAGGACTCTAGCCGCAGCATTTTGTACTATCTGTAGCTTGTTTATTGAAGATGCAGGACAACCACCTAGCAGTGCATTACAATAGTCCAGTCTAGAGGTCATGAATGCATGAACTAACTTTTCTGCATCAGAAACACTTAACATGTTCCGTAGCTTGGAAATGTTTCTAAGATGGAAGAATGCTGTTTTTGTAACATTGGAAATATGATTTTCAAAAGATAGGTTGCTGTCTAATATAACACCCAGATTTTTAACTGTAGAGGAAGTAACAGTACATCCATCTAGTTGCAGATTGTAATCCAAGAGATTCTGTGTACTGTCTTTAGGTCCAATAAGTAATATCTCGGTCTTATCTGAATTTAATAGGAGAAAATTACTGGTCATCCAATCTTTTATATTTTTAACACACTCTGTTAGCTTAGATAGTTTAGAAGTTTCATCTGGTTTTGTTGAGCTATATAGTTGAGTGTCATCAGCATAACAATGGAAACTAATCCCGTATTTTCTAATAATATTACCAAGGGGCAGCATATATAATGAAAATAATAGAGGACCTAGGACAGATCCTTGTGGTACTCCATACTTTACTGGTGATAATTGAGATGACTCCCCGTTTAAATAAACAAAGTGGTAGCGATCGGACAGGTAGGATCTAAACCATCTTAGAGCCTGCCCTTGAACACCTGTATAGTTTTGTAATCGATCTATCAGTATGTCATGATCTATAGTGTCGAACGCAGCACTAAGATCAAGTAAAACTAGCAATGAGATACAGCCTTTGTCTGACGCAAGTAGCAAGTCATTTGTAATTTTAACAAGTGCAGTTTCTGTGCTATGGCGGGGCCTGAAACCTGACTGAAATTCTTCATAGATATCATTTTTTTGCAAAAAGGAGCACAATTGAGCAGACACTACTTTTTCTAATATTTTCGACATAAACGGAAGATTTGAAATGGGCCTGTAATTTGCCAGTTCACAAGGATCTAATTTTGGTTTCATAATAAGAGGCTTAATAACTGCCAGCTTAAATGGTTTTGGGACGTGACCTAAAGATAGCGAGGAGTTAATAATATTGAGAAGCGGTTGTTCTGCAACAGGTAACAACTCTTTCAATAGTTTAGTTGGTACAGGATCTAATAAACATGTTGTTGGTTTAGATGCAGTGATAAGTTTATTTAGCTCATCCTGTCCTATAGTTGTAAAGCACTGCAGTTTTTCTTTGGGTGCGATGAATGATGCTGAAGTACTAGACGCTGTAGAATCTACGTTTGTTATTGTATTTCTGATATTATCTATTTTGTCAGTAAAGAAATTCATAAAGTCATTACTATTAAACTGTGAGGGAATATTTAGATCGGGTGACATCTGTTTATTTGTTAATCTAGCCACTGTGCTAAATAAAAACCTTGGATTGTTTTGGTGATTATCTATGAGTTTGCGGATATACTCTGTTCTTGCAGTTTTTAGAGCCTGTCTATAGCTGGACATACTGTTTTTCCACGCAATTCTAAAGACTTCCAAGTTACTTTTTCTCCATTTGCGCTCAAGAATACGAGTTTCTTTCTTGAGAGAATGGGTATAACTGTTGTACCATGGTGCAGCACGTTTTCCTCTAACCTTTTTTAATTTGATGGGTGCAACAGTTTCTAACGTATTGGAGAAAATAGTTCCCATGTTGCTAGTAATTGTGTCTAGTTCATCTGTATTTATGGGTACACAGAGCAGTTGAGATAAATCAGGCAGGTTATTTGTGAATCTGTCTTTAGTGGCTGGAATAATAATTCTGCCTGGGCGATAACGCGGAGCCATATAGTTAATATCAGTAATATGCAGCATGCACGATACAAGGAAATGGTCAGTAACATCATCACTTTGAGGTATGATATCTATATCAGTTAGATCAATTCCGTGCGATATTATTAAATCTAGCGTATGATTAAAACGATGCGTGGGCCCGGTGACATTTTGCTTGACACCAAAAGAGTTTATTAGGTCAGTAAACGCAAGTCCTAACGCATCATTTGTATTATCAACGTGAATGTTAAAATCTCCAACAATTAGTGCTTTATCAACAGTAACCAATAGGTCTGAGAGGAAATCTGCAAATTCTTTTAGAAAATCTGTATATGGCCCTGGCGGTCTATACACAGTAGCCAGAGCAAGAGATAGGACAGATTTATTTTGCTTATCTGACAGTTTAACATTGAGCATAAGTATTTCGAATGAGTCAAACCTGTATCCTGTTTTCTGAGTAACATTGAGAATATCACTATATATTGTTGCGATATATTCCGCCGCCACGACCAGTCTGACGAGGCTCATGCTTATAACAGTAGCTTGGTGGAGTAGATTCATTTAGACCAAAATAATCATTTGTTTTAAGCCAGGTTTCAGTCAGACAGAGTACATCAAAACTATTATCTGTGATTATTTCATTTACAATAACTGCTTTCGGTGTAAGTGATCGGATATTTAGGAGCCCAAGTTTTAAAAATTGTTTTTGTTCATTTATTTCGCATTTTTCTGGTTTAATCACGATCAGATTTGTTCTAGATCCTGCATTAAATTTATATTTTGAACTCAATATTCGGGGAACAGACACAGTCTGTATAGATTGGACACTGCAAGTACCTTTATCATTTAAGTGGGTAGAACAAAAGTCATAGCTGTTATTGGAGAATTGGCTTACTAGTCAGATAGAGCGTAGCGTCCTGGTGATGTTGTCCGACAGGAGTTCCGCACCGAGTCTGCTGGGGTGCAGGCCATCAGCACGAAATAGCCTAGGACGCTCCCAGAAAAGATTCCAATTATTGACAAAGAGAATTTTCTGCTCTGTACACCATGAAAACAACCATTCATTTAAAGCAAACAGTCTACTGAACCGTTCGTGTCCTCGTCGATACGTGGGAAGAGGTCCTGACACGATGATCGTCGTCGCTGGCGATGTGCTGCGTACTGTCTCGATCAGGCTCCTGAAGTCCCTCTTCAGTGTCTCCGTCTGCCGCAGCTTGGTGTCGTTAGCCCCCGCGTGAATCACAACAGCTGCAACGCTCTCGTCATCCTTCAGGATCGCGGGTATCTGCACAGAAACATCAAGAACACGAGCACCAGGGAGACAATGAGTGTGCACTTTACCTTCAGCTAATGTAGCACGGACATGCCGGACGATTGAGTCTCCGATGACCACAGCGTCACGATCAGTCTCGCAGAGAGGGGCGAAGCGGTTCCGGGATGAGATGTCGAAGACCGGGGGGGGAGAAGTCGTCGCCCGGGGCCTGGATCGCGTCTTCCGCTGCTGCACCCAGGGTCCGTGGTTTCCCGGCGCCGTGAAGGCCATCTGTGACGATCGCGTCCCGGGTGCACGGGGCCTGTGCAGAGAAACACACGGAGTAGAGGTGGTGGGAGCGTTAGCAGCGCGTTGCATACTTACCCCGGACTTATGAGCGTCAGCCCAAGATGTTTCCAGCGTTGCTATCCGTTTCCTCAGCTGGGCCTGTTTCCCAAGCAGCTCGCGGATCCGTGTCTCCACGGCCTCCAGCTCCAGCTGCGCCGAATGCAGCTCGAACGTGTCCTCACCTGCACACAAAGGTAGACACGAATCTGCCATTTAAGCAAGTAACAGTGAAACAATGTTAAATGTGTGTATGCGTGTGTGAAAAAGGGGTTTTAGCTGTGTTAGCGGAACCCGCGCTGGCTTTGCTAACGGGCTATAAGCTAATAGCGGACTTGGGAAATCAAAATAAAACTTGCGATAACAAGCCGCTCTAATTATTCTCGTTGCAGAATGCGATCGGGAATATATTCACACGTTATAGAAACACAAATTATTGTGTATCAAATCGGAATTTAAGATAGAAAATAGACGATAAACAATTGGCTTGGCGGAGATTCAGTTCAGAACACGCGTCAACGACAAACCGGAAGTAAATCAGCATGTTTGCCGTTGCCGTGTGTGAGAGAGTGAAGGTCAGGAAAGCAGCAGGACTTGATGAGATTACTTGCCGCGTTCTGAGGTCCTGTGCTGATCAGCTTGCTGGTTTGTTTACATCCATATTTAATGAGTCCCTCGCTACCTCTGTTGTTCCCACCTCCTTTAAAAAATTATAATCCCTGTAAAAGTTATAATCCCTGTGCCTAAGAACAGTAAACCCTCTTGCCTGAATGACTATCGTCCAGTTGCCCTCACATCGACAGTCATGAAGGTTTTTGAGAGACTTTTAAAGAAACACATTTGCTCCTCCTTCCCTACTACTTTGGACCCTCTTCAGTTTGCCTATCGGCCAAATAGGTCTACTGATGATGCCATCTCCCAGGTCCTGCACTCCTCCCTCACTCACATTGACAGCACAAATGGCAACTATGTCAGGCTGCTATTCATTGACTATAGCTCAGCTTTCAACATTATAGTCCCCACCAAGCTAGCAGTCAAACTCTCAGACCTCGGCCTAAACACTTCACTCTGTGACTGGATTCAAGATTTCCTCACCGCCAGACCACAAGTGGTGAAAGTCGGCCAGTTCACCTCCAACTCCATCACCCTGAACATAGGAGCCCCACAGGGCTGTGTCTTGAGCCCCCTGCTCTACTCTCTCTACACACACGACTCCGTGTCCTCTCACAGCTCCACTTCTATCATTACATTTGCGGATGATACTGTGGTTCTGGGCCTCATTAACAACAATGACGAGGCCGCATACTTGGATGAGGTGGAGAGACTCACATCATGGTGCCAGGACAACTGTCTCTCTCTGAACGTGAGCAAAACTAAAGAGCTGATTGTAGACTTCAGGAAGAGACAGCAGCGGCCCTACACTCCTCTTATGATCAGTGGGACCCCTGTGGAGAGGGTGAGTAGCTTCAAGTTAGGGCTGTAGTCAAGTCCCCTTTGTCGAGTCCAAGACAAGTCCAAGTCCAAAGAGGTTCGAGTCCAAGTCAAGACCGAGTCCAAAGTGGTTCGAGTCCGAGTCAAGACCAAGTCCAAATGAGACAGTCAAAACAGAGAAAGAAAAAAATGATCTTCTTCAAAACCACATACTTAATTATTGATAATTAATGTGATACGAGAGACGGCATATCTTCTATTCTAATATAATAATTTTGCATTATTGTTTGTAATGATCTAAAAGCATGTGCAGCAACACTGTAGGATCAAATTAGGCTATTTTATTTCTCCTCCTGAGACCCAGCTATGGAGTTTTTGCCTCTGTAGTGGACATTAGATTAGTGAATGTATCTGAGACCATGTCACAGTTATAAGTCTGGATGTCCTGTACAGAGCACATTCAGGGCTTTATAGAGATACTAAATGTTTTTAAACCCTCTCATACGTCTTTAAAGCTGGCTATATTTAATTTAGTGAAAAAATTGTACATCCTTATGGAAATATGATTATATTCTGTAATGTCTTTTACATCTGAATCATTTTCAGATTGTTTGTCATAAAGCAACATCTCAGGAAAATATTATGGGTTTTCAAATTAAAATATGACTTCCTGTTATGAAACAGGTCATCATTTCATACATGTTCAATGTAGAGGACACCAGGACTAAAAGCATGTTTATTATGCATTTTGGGAGACAACAATTGAATAGAGAAATAAATTACATATCAGTTTGCTTATGAAATATTATATATTATTATGAAAATCTGGCCATGTATTACTCCCATTATGAAAATTATTTTTCAACATTCTGTCCCAACAGCAACTTATTAATAAGCAAATTAGATACAGTGTATAGGTACACTGTGTTTAATGGGAAACCAGTTTATGGATTTTATTTACATCAAATTATTTTGTTATACATTTTAAAACATAGTTGAGAATCATCCTTAAACAAAGTTTAGTATAAAAAAATCCTAAAACCTAAAAATGTATTTGGTGATTTAAAAAATTCCCATTGATTTTGCCGTTTTGATGTCTATTCATGCCATTTAATTTTATTCCTTGTGTCCTCTACAGAGGACATATAATCAAATATGAATAAAATAGAGAGTTTTTCAAAAATGAAATTATTATAATAATTTTTTTCTTATGGTCTAAACAATGTAATGACATGAAAACTTTTTTTTTTTAGGGGGGGAGGATATTTTAAGTTTAGCAATTTCACTAATATTTGACCAATTCTCGATTTTGTGTGATTTTATCTAGTCAACTTGAAAATATAACTACAACATGATTCAAGCAACTTTCTCTTTATTAACCCTCTAATTAAAGAAAAGTATATTCTAAGTGCACCACACATGACGTTGTCTTCATGATGTAAATGTTAAACAAATCACTAAATACCTTTGCAGAAATTATGAACTACAACTACATCTTGTACAAACTTATATTATGCATATTAGGCTATATGTTCTGAAATAATACAAGACAAATGCTCCAAAAAACTGAAGGTATATCACCTAGAGTGCCATTATCAACTATAAAGGCTCTGTAAAACAATGAACAGCAGTTTTCAGCCTGTCACTGGGATGCAAACATGAAATATCAGATATACAGCAGTAGTTTTTCACAGGTTTTGTATTTGATTACGCTGCTGTTCCGTTGTTTTTTCTATGTAAGCATGGACGCGTTTGACTGTTGCGCTCGCGTCTCTTGCAGCGTCTCGTGCATGAAACGGCTTTCTAAAAACGTGGTGCTCTAGTTATTAAAAGATGTTTAACTCACATCTTCTTGTATTTGTTCTATTCCACTGCCCACGTCATCACAAAAGCACACTCTGTGTGAATGGCGCCTAGAGAGCATCACACGTGAGCGGTTAGTCACGTGCACCGACGTGCGGATGGATTGTTCTTTTCTCTTTACTGTTATTATCAAAGTGTTTAATTCTAGCGTTTGGTAATATTTCTATTCAAAATCGTGATTCCTTGATTTATAAAAAATCTAATTGTGGCAAAACATTAAATTCGAATTATTTGATAAAATCTGATAAATCGCCCAGCCATCGCCACAGTGTTTGCTTATTTTTTACTTTATTTACATTTTTGTGTAATTTATTTTATTTTACATCCAGTTGTATTCCGTGCCTCCAGGCTTTACTCGTTTTGCTCTTATTCGTTCTTTTTCTTATTCATTTGTTGCCACGGTTTATGATGATTGTCAGTGTTGTTTTTTTTTTTACATTTAAATATTTTGCAAGTTTGTAATTTTATATTAGGCTTATAGCATGGTAATGGTGTATTTTTATTCGTTTTGTTAATTAAAGTCCCATGTTTATTGCAGAAAATGTGTCAATGTAAGATATAGATAAGCAATTGACCTGAAATGAAAGTGAAAGCAAAATGTGCACGGGCGTTAATACGGTATTTAAAAGCGAAGGAAAATGAGAGGGAAAACTCCAACAAACTTTGTAAAACCAAACTGTATTATGCAACTTGCCGACAGCGTGTCTGTGGCCAAAATAAAGATTATTTATGCCTCCACGCAGCGCACACACTCAGAGCCAGGCATATGACGCAGCTGTGTATTCAACAGGCGACCAATGGCAATGCCCGTTCTAGATGGAGTTAAACCAATTACATTACCCATTTGCGGAACAAGCGAGCCAGATTAATGGTTTTGTTTTGAAAGAGAAAAAAAAGCATATATTGCTGGACTCGGTCAAGACCAACTTGAACATTTGGCGAGTCCGATGACCAAGTCCGAGACCAAATACCAACGAGTCCAAGACAAGTCCGAGATGATAGAAAAACGTCTCGAGTCCGGACTCGAGTCCGAGACCGGACTCGTGTACTACAGCCCTACTTCAAGTACCTCGGTGTAAACATCTCAGAGGACCTGAGATGGACTACACACATTCAGACTCAGGTTAAGAAAGCCAGGCAAAGACTGTACCATCTGCGACAGCTGAGGAAATTCAGGGTCTCACCAACAATCCTGAAAACTTTCTATTCAGGGGCCGTAGAAAGTGTATTAACTCAATGCATCTCAGTGTGGTATGGCAATTCCTCAAACCAGGACTGCAAAGCTCTACAGAGAGTCGTGCGTTTAGCTGAGCGCATCTCAGGGTCTGCTCTCCCCTCTCTGCAGGACATCTACTTCAAACGCTGCAAAAGCAGAGCTGCTAAAATCATCAAGGACTCAAATCACCCCGGCACCATCTGGCAAGCGCTTCAGGAGCATGATGGCAAAGACTGAGAGACTGAGGAGGAGCTTCTTCCCTCAGGCCATCAGGCTCCTTAACACAAACCCAGTCTCATAAACACTTACAAGACTCATTGTTAACTGTAAAACATTCATATTCTCATCATCCGTATTGCTGCTATGTGTACATACCCTGAACAACCCGTTTGCACATCCCTCTTGTTCATATTACTATTTATTAAGTCCCAGTATACTGTTTTTGCACATCTTATTGTTTTGCACTTTTTATTCCATTGCACATTTTACTCTTATTTCTCTTTTTTTACTATATATATGCTCTTGTGTTGTGTTACTTTTATATAATTTTAATTTTTATTCTTTTGCACTGTCCGCTGAGCGGACTTGATTTGATTTACATTTCACTTCTGATTATACCCTGTATAATTTATTATGTGACAAATAAAGAAACCTTGAACCTTGAACCTTGAACAATTCAACCGGAGCACAGGCCACTGAGGTGAGGGGCGGGACGTTCCGACATGCACTTGAGGCGGTTTAGCCAATCACAACACACTGGACCAGCTAGCCAATCAGAGCCCATCACGTATTTCTGAGGGAGGGGCTTCATAAAACCAGGAAATAACTGGGGTGTTTATCAGAGAGGTGTGGAATAAAGGTAAATTACGTGAAAAATAATGCATTTTTTAAATAAAATAGGCATGAACACATGTTTGACTGCACCCCATAAACACAACCAAGCCTAGAAAAAATAGCCAACCACCCATTTAACAGTGACAGAACAGCGTTTTATGCTGTTTTTGAAGCGTAATTTCTTCATTTATTGTAATTTATAACGTGTCAGGAGTTTTTAAAAACAAATGACGCATCAGTTGAAACTCTGAAAACAATGGATCCCTAATTAAACGGTCTACTTAGAGCAAGGACGTGCTGCCAGATAAATAATCAAACTCTAATAGGCTAATTAAAGTTGAACTTGTGAAGCGACGCATGGACCCGCGCTGACGGTACGACTGCAGCTTGCTTACACGGGCACTTCTGAGCATGTGTGCAATGTGAGGAAGGTGCGGTGGCTTCAGTCATTATCCACCCACACTCTCAGGCTCTTTCTCCCCTTTGCTCAGTCTCTCTCTTTAATCACACGCTTTATTGTCATTTGGGCCGCAGCGCTGCGCTTTTGGACCCAGCCAGACAGCGTGAATGATGAATGCTTTAAAAGCTGCATGCCACGACTCTAAGAAGATGGAGATCGTCTGCTCAGTGTGCCATTTTTAAGGGTACTTGAAAACAGTTTGGCTGTTTCTGTACATGCTAAATAAAAAATTTGTAGAGGTCTTGGAGCTAATTTATTTATTTATTTATTTTACGCAAAAACTGTATGCCCATAGGTGGCGTAAAACTTGGTAAAAATTACATCTTTGTAATAAATTGAAAACTCTGGACATTTTTCATACTTTGTTTATAATTTAAGTCTGTGTCACTAAAACTATGATAGCTTTTCTGAACAGGTAAAAAAAAATGTACAGTAAAAAAAAAATGGCACAGTCCGTAAGGGTGGGGTGGGTTCCCCAATTCTACCCTACTGACCAGGTGACAGTGTCACTGTATATGGATATTTAAAAGTGCTCATATTTGTCAATGAAGACTAAAGGCCATCCAAAATGTTTGAATGTTGAAAAATAAATACAATCTCAAGTTGTGTCAATCACGTTTACACACTGCCTTCGAAACTTTCATCTGTCATAAGAAAATTCGGATCGGGTTCGCTTTTTGAATTACAGCTCAGGATTGGATGGACGCAATATTTCCTTTTTCTCTTGACAGGAGGTCTTTTTAACAATTTCTGCACCGCTGTTCTCCACTCAAACATGCCCAGATGCAGATATACAGTATGCTTGTGCATGTGATTATTGGCTTTATGTTGGGCCGCTGTGAGAGTCCCGGTTGAAATCGTTTCTCGAGCCGTGCCATGAGCATCGTTCACTGTGCCGGCCTGGACAGTTGCTTAGCAACTGGATGTAGTTTTTTCATGCTCTGAACCTTTTCACCAGTGAAATGTGTCAAACCCATGAATATAAGTTGGATGAAAAGCCCGCTGAGGACATTAGCTGTACATCTGTTACATGCTATGTCAGCGCACCAACATTCACAGTTTATTCATGCATGCACTTGTTGTTGCAAACTTTGCAGGTGTGGGTTTGGCTGACTTCTAGAGCTGAAGGACACTCAACTCTTACATTGACACATTTGACAGACGCTTCCATCCAAAATAGCTTGCACTGCATTCAATCTACACATTTTATCAGGGTGCCATAAACTTAAGCCTCTAAAAAAGCCTATGTGCTGTGTCTTGTCTGACTAAATAACTTGCAAAAGTAATCCAAGCATTTCATACAACCACCACACAGTTCATGCTTTCCCTGTAAATGAATCCCCTTGGCTTTGGCATTACTAGTGTCATGCTTTACTGTTTGAGCTAAAGGAGGGCATGGTCTTATTTGTTTGTTAGCTACAAGATGTCAAAAAACAAATTATTTGAAGGTACATGGACCAGAAAAAAACATACAAGCTGATTTTTGACACGTCTAATTTCATATGACACTGATTGAGCCAGGTTATGATTTATGCCAGAACATCTGTCAACGTATTTGCAACCTCTTTTGCATTTTTACCATGTGTGAAAATGACTGTATTGTCTGCATACATTGTGATATTACATTGTTGACACGCCATGGGTAAATCATTAATATACATGCTAAAGAGAATTGGCCCTAATATGGACCCTTGTGGAACACCAGTTGAAAGGCATAGTGAATTGGATTTGTAGTTATCCATTTTTACTACCTGAAAACGGGAAGAGAGATAAGATTCAATTAAATTGACAGATTTAGTCGAAAAATATAAATTGAGTCATTTATGTAAAATAATATTATGATTCACATTTTCAGTCATTTCAGAGGAGTTTGCTGAAATAATTTACCTGTTTATAACTCCTCTCATATTGTCACATGACAGATTTGCATGAGCAGACTGATCCAAAAGATCCCTCTGTTGAACCGATGCAGTTTAAAGTTGCCGAGTGTCATTTTCTGTGCCATTTGTGGCTCCAAATGAAACGGCATTCACTGGAATGACACAGGGCAGCTTTGTGGGTCACCTCTGCTTGGGATTGACCCTGTGACCCCTGAGCTTCCAGGACCTTCAGCAGTTTCTACCACCGAATGCACAAGTGTGGATCACTGGATTTATCTCAATACCTGACAGCCGTCTGTATGTTATATGTTCATGCTTGAGAATCACATTCATTAATGTGTGATTATATATCCATGGGTAAAAGTTTGGTTTTCTTTGTGGATACCTAAAGAATGCGCTGGGCATTAGTGCAGTCTTTATTGATTGATTGAAATATAATTTTATTCTTTGTGCCATGTCATTTCAGTGTTTTTTTTTATTCCATTATGGACATCCTAATAACAGCAACATATGTGCCAATGTTGAAAGACATTCAGTTCACATAATTTAACTAACCAACTAGAAATTGTCAATGCAATATCGACATACAGTCCAGTTTTGACCGTCCACATCTTTTTACAGAGTTATTGAATTGTAAGAACCATTTAATCTAGCATGCGCTGTCATTAGCAATATGTCATTTCACTGGATCAATGTAGTGCCTAAATGTTTCTTAATCAATGGAAAACAAAAGAGTTGACAGTGGATCAATAGTTTTTCCATGTGACCTCTGTGTGGACCACACATTCCCAACAGGAACAACAGCACTCCCAGAATTCCCAGAGTGTGTGGCACAGCGAGGGTTAAAACCAAACACGCACTCCAACTCAACCCTATTTTTGTTTGTGATACACTGTCTCAGTATAAATTCGTAAGACAATGGAATCTGCACCATATATCAATAATGACTGTAATATATGTTGTAAAACAATTGCACTGTAAAATAAATGAAAATGAATATTTCATAGGTATATCAATTTTGCTTTACACTACAGTAGGGAAATTACAATACTTATTTCCCAATTTCTACACTTGAAAGAGATATTTTGAATTTGGACTGCATCAAAACCACTTGCTCTCAGCAATTAAGCTTTCAGTGAAAACATGCTTACAAAAACGCTTCTCGCTACAAATATAGAGAAATGTAATCATCTGCCGTGAACATAAAGCATAACTGGTGGCCGCTGCATTTCCAAGCCTGCGCTCAACTTACAGCACGTGTGATAAACGAGACTGCATTCATTCAGTGTGAACAGAGCTGTTCTGAAACGCAGGAAACACCGGATCACCAGCTGATCGTCTGAAAGAAGTGTGCACTTCACTTAAAAACACAGCGAAACCAGAAAGAATGAAGGGATTAAAGGGTTACTCCAGTCCACACCAAAATTAAATTCTGTCATTAATCACTTACCCCCACGTCTTTCCAGAAATGTAGCAAGGAGATCGGTAAAATAATCCATGTGATGTCATTTTACGAAGCTACGAGAATACTTTACTGTTAACCAGGGGTGATTCTAGGATTTTCATTTTAGGGGGGCTCAGCCCCCAATGAGGGTATAATAATAAATAAATAAAAAATATTTACAAATAACAATAACGTGATCGTTTTATAAAGTATGCGTTCATATGTGTTAAGGGCTTTCGCTGAAGGAAACAGCTGTGGTGTGATGAGTGGTGAATGCAGCGAAAACTTTACAGTAGATTGGAAACCGATTGCTCTCCCATGACTTTTTGTAAACAGTATTTATGACAAATAACTGCATAGATGTAGATATTATAACAATCTATCGATAAACACACACCTTGTCCTTTCCTCTGCGTCACCGCAGTCTGTGGATTGAAGAACGCGCAGAAAGATGGGGAGGAGCCGAAGTCTGCTGCCGTTTTCATTTGAAATTTAAAGGGGAAGAATCACAAGATTTTTAGGGGGGCTGAGCAGAAATTTAGGGGTGCTAAAGCCCCCCTAAAAATGGCCTAGCGACGCCCTTGCTGTTAACACTTAAAGCCACATTGTGCTTTCAGTTATAGTTTGTTTGACAGAATCTGTGTCAAAGCATAATGACCAACTTTAAAGACCTTTTATGTTAGAATAAGAAGTTTAAATATATTTTAAAAACTACCCTTTTTGCTTGGAAGACCTATAGTCTCATATCGTCATGTGACCACGATAATATCGAATTTTCTATCAAGATATTGATAATATCGTTACATCCCTTTAAACAGGTTATATTTCTGATCCTGCTGTATATGCATAAATAAATGCATATTTGTTTAGCAAGCGACTGCTGATATAGTCAAACGTAAAACCATTCGAAGTCTCACTTTGCCAAATAGCCCGAACCGCACCGTCAGCGCTCAGCACTCGTGTTCAGACGTGTTGTGTGCATGCCATGGCTGACAGATACTGTATGTTTGGTGTTCCTGACACATGGCCATCAGTAAACAGCTCAAATCCAGCATCTGGAGACAGTCCAGGCCAGTACAGGTGGGCTGACGGCAGTGTCTCTATCAATCATGGCATGCAGCAGTATTAAGCGGATTATTTTTAGCATATTGTTTACCATCTAGATTGAAAGTCTGCCTCCACATTTCGCCACTATCCTCCATGTAAAGCGATTGTCTGTGTGTAGGCGTGCGAACATTTTATAGTTTTAACGTGTGATTAAGAAGTTCCAGACCGAGCGGGAGGGAGGCTGTTCTGGTCATTCGTCAGATACTGAATGTGACACAATTAGCCTCACAAATGCAGCAGAATGTAATGCCTGTACTTTGGCTGCCAAGATGTACCCAGCCGTCTGCATTTTGATCATTACAAATAATAGGCTCTCCTCAGGGTGAAATTAGCCCCACTGACAGGTTTGCAGAGATCTTGGGAAATGAGGCGTGCTGTAAGACTAATAGGTAGTTGTAGTTTTTCTGTTGGTTTTTGGCCAGGTCAAGCTGTAGTACGCACAGACTGTAGCCTAAACTATACAGGACTGTATTGTAAAGCATGAATAATTTCCAGTCCCATGCACAGAATGGTGAGAACCGGCTCGGTCGTTTATTAATGTAAGCAACTGATCCACTCTTGTCATGACAACACCGATCAGCACAGACCCTTCGCTATCAGTCATCAGTCTCTATTAATAATGACTTGCTTCTTCTGCAGTTATTTCACTTGCACACATTTTGCAAAGCACAAGCTGTTTCTTGGTGCTCCATGCCTCGTTTGGTCTTATGTGGAGCGTGAGTTGAGCTTGAGAAAATGCATGGGTCATTATTGCTTTGCAAGTGAACCGTATGTTAAGCAATAGCTATTAGCTTGATGCTGGCGGTAAAGCAAATACATGGTTTAAGGTGATCAACATGCATCCGTGACTGAGATAATAAGCATGTTTCAGAGAACTAGTTTGTCTTGCTAACTCTCCATTTACAGTAAGAGTGAAACGGTGACGCAGTATGTTGATTTGCACGCTTCAGATCAGTGTTAATTTCGTCAACTAAGACGATGACGAAAAATATTAGTCAACAAACCTTCTTTCTGTGACCAAAACGATACGTTGATGAGCTAAAATTAATATCTGATGATAAAAACTATGACGAAAGGTATGCCTTCATTAAAAAGACGAGACAGGACTAAAATGTTATTTGAGGACTACCGGACATTCAAAATACATCCTATAGGCTAAGTTAACTGTTGTCTTACAAAATGTGCGTCTTTGTCATTGGATAAGGGGCGTTTGTATAGCTAGTCTCAGTATGGCAGCCGCAGTGAACAGATAGGCCACCAAAACATGAACTAGTGATCTGAAACAATGGCCTCAGCACCCGAAGGGTTAGGGACTAGGTGAACAGACGTCCCGTTTCTCCCAGGAGTCACAATTCGTTGTCGATTAATTTAAAGTTAGTGAAGGCAGGATAGGCGGAATCACTATCTCTCTCGCGCACGCTCCACTTCTTCAGTTCTCATACAGCGTGCGATCAGTTCTCAGCGCTCAGTGCTCAAAAACACACACAGCAGTCCAACTGTCTATAGTGTAGAGTGTCTCAAGTAAATACAGTCGGTTATGGCTTAAGTGAACATAAACAGCGGGTGAACACTGAATGTGTCTCAGTATTACAGTATTACATGCAGTATTACGTACATGCATGCACGTCTTAAAGGGACAGCGTTCCTAATTATCTGTCATCTTTGTTAAACAACAAAAGATGTTCAATAAATGTATACTTGTTAAGTAAACCTACTGTATGTGAAAAATTAGTTTAATTTGTATCGCTACCAAAAAAATAAAAATGTATTACAGTTTTTCCTAATTCAACCCTTGATTCAAATTTCTCATTTACTTAATTGATTAGGTCTAAAGAGAGAATAATTAATTATTATTTTTGTTTGAAGACTACATAAAATAGCTACCAAAATAAATGTAATTGCAGTTTGACTAAAAGTTGACAAAAATGCAATGACTTTCGTCGACTAAAACTATGAAAGACTCAATCGACTAATATGTGACAAAGGGTGCTTTCACACCTGCCTCGCTTAGTTGGGTTGAATCGCACTAGAGTTGGTTTTCCCTCTTGTTGCAGTTTGTTTGGGCTGGTGAGAATGCAGCAGTCGCACTCTGGTGCGCACCAAAAGCAGACCAAACAAGCGTACCGAGACCTCCTTGAAGAGGTACTGCATTTTGGTTCGTTTCAGCTGGTTCAGTCCAGAGCAAACAGTGTGGTGTGAAAAGGAACCAAAACGGCTAAAAATAGCTACAATGTATAATTGTTTTGCCTGTGGTCCGGACCAAAGCAAGTGAACTATCGGACTTTCCTGGTGTGAATACACCCTAAGCCTATTAAGCATTTTCGTCTCAAGATAATGACTAAGACTAAATACAAAATGAGTGCCAAAATGAACACTGCTTCAGATACGACTGACCAACCTGCTCATCGTCCTCTAGTGTGAGCAGATCCTTATGGATGCATCAAAGTCCACAGCAGTGGTGTAGTGGTGCCTGGAGAAGTGGGTATACTCTTAATTTAAGCCCCCAGTTTTTTTTTATTGGCCCGGCAAAGGATGAACGACCTGTGTCATAAACAGTGACATGTAAAATTAGTCTTGCATATTTAGTTCACTCCAAAATGGGCCAGTAATATTTGCACACGGTCACTTAACTTCTGCTGCTTGAGTGAGGATCATTATGAAAATAATATTATCCTCAGAAGAGGTGCAGATTTTGCAATAAATAATTCACATAAATAAATGTAAAGCATTTTGTCAGAACCTAATAAATAGATTAATTTCCTTTCAGAAGTGAGGCGGAAAGAAATGTTAAATACGATAACTTTTTTTGGTCTAATTGACAGGTTTTATCACAAATATTATTTTGATTTATTAATTGTTAAATCTTGCTTTTATATGGCTGATAAATCAAATACACTGCTGGACAATAACCAATAATGTATACCATTTTTCCAGTATTTTCTTAATGACAATTTTATGATTTGTTTATATAGGCTACTACGTGTTATCCCCCGTCTTTCATCACAGAATAAGGCAGAATATATATATTTAAAGCCTATCTATTGCCAAGTGTAATCAATGCTATCAATTAGCATGGCATTATTCAGAATCAGATGCTTTTTTATTACCTGGAGATGACTTAAAAACACACATAAACCATATTGTCGCAATCATATGTTTACTGTCTTGTTTGAATCATATGTTTACCGCGATAGCTGGATTCTTGCATGTCATGACTCATAAGTTAGTACTTCTATGAGGCCTTTTCGTAGTTTCAGGCTTCGAGTAGCCTATAAATGAAACAAGTGTTTATGTCTTGTTCCTGACATCATCACTGTCTTTTTCTGGATGTTTTTAGGGAATATTTGCATTTTTTCACATGCGATTGGATTAGTTACTCATATGCTGGATGCTCATGATTTGGCTAGTGAATGATGGGCAGCAGAGGAGATTTAGAACCATATACGCCGTATACCCGCGTCTACCATACACTACACCACTGGTTCACGGCCAATATTTGCTTTTGTTATTAATGTTTTATGGTTTGCTGAGTCACAAGTAATCAGAATTACATCTGAAGTGGTGTTAGCAGTGTGGTGAGACTCAGCGGGGTGCTGTCCATGATTTGTCAGAGCATGCCAAGATTCAGAGTGCTGCGCTGCTCTTTAGTAAGTCTGGCATCTTTTCTGAAATCTGACAAGATAGGTACAGCTTGTCCAATGATCTTGCACAATTCAGCATCCAAGAAAGAGACCGTCAGAGATGGACGGCACACATGTAAATGTCCTGACAGCTTCCAGACATTGTTGTGATGATGTGAACTCAGACCTTAACAAACAACTATTTTATTACCAATTCATCTGTTGATTACGTCTGTCAAATAATTCGATATTTCACATCGGCATCTTACCCAGCGCTCTCTCTCAAACTCTGTGCAAACTATACAGTATATGCTAAACATTTGTAGGCAGAAAAATGCTAAATAAATACACAAAGTTAAAGTCAATATGAAGTAGTGACAGATCCTTTTTACATTTTGTGACGTACATCTGAGTGAAGTTGATTATCAAAAGAAAAAAAAAAGTGTAGGTGGGACTTGGTTCAATCCGTCATCGGTTGTTGACTGGATGTTGAGATGTGGGCATGGCGATTGTCATTGCTTGTAAGAAAAGGCCAGAGTTTAAATGATTGGAGAAGTCCTGAATACGTCACCAGAGAGAAGACTGAAACGTCACTGGAAGATCCAGTTAATACATTTATATTTACAAGGTCAAAACATTTTCAAACAATGAAACACTAGATGGATGAATTGTTAACAAATCTGAAACATGCATTTAACAAAAAGTAGAGGTAGAACGATCTGTAATCATTGTGATAAAGTAATATATATATATATATATATATATATATAT
Source organism: Oxygymnocypris stewartii (assembly GCA_003573665.1). NCBI lineage: Eukaryota > Metazoa > Chordata > Actinopteri > Cypriniformes > Cyprinidae > Oxygymnocypris > Oxygymnocypris stewartii. The sequence continues at coordinate 111,196 of QVTF01025494.1, read as the reverse complement.
ATATGCATGTCAATTCATATGAATGCAGTTATTTTAAGTGACTGAATTAGTTATATGGTTTCAAGATGGGTTTCATTATTTCAGTTTCAGGTAATTTCACGCCACTGAGTCATACTATTTTATTAGTGAATGAATGAAGTGTTCACGAGCGACAGCACTTCATAACATGCTTAAATGTCGATAGAGTAAAGCAGAAAAAAAATCCTCAAGTCTTTGGCATAAGCAAAAGTGGTAACCCAACACAATTGAACATTAAACTCAATCAAATATCAAAACAATTAAATAACTAAATCAATCTTCACCTTTTATCATCTTGCTAAAACTTCATTGAAACTTAATTTCATCAGTACAAAATTATACTTAATTTCAAAATTTGTATTCATTTTTATTCTCCCAGTTGACTCTTATGGTAAGCATATTAGGAACTACAGTTTCAGTTATGACAACTGAGACATTTTTGAATCCAATAGAAAAGCAAGTTTAGCAGAGAAACACATTTTTTTATTGCATATCAGACAACCAGTGTTTGTTGATTGAGTGCAGTATCATTATTCAGTTTGCAAATTGGATTGCAAATTTTAAATATGGTTAAATGAAAACTTTCATTGCAGGTATAAAATATTTTATTTGTATCTAGTATTTTGAAAATGCTCGTATTATAAAAATGTGTCAGTAAAATATATTATGTATGCATCACTGTGGCATCAATGACTACATTTCAGAGATGTCAGTAATTCAATGCCAGTTACTTTCATTATGGAGTTGCTGAATAGTTGTCACAGTCTCAGATGCACATCTCGATCTAGTTCCTCAGAATGATAGTCCACAGTCTCCTCAGACCAGACAGAAGAATGAATGAATGAATGAATGAATGAATGAATGATGCATTTATATAGCTCTTTATTGTGTATTGTTGTACACCCAACGCGCTTTACAATCATGTGTGGGGGGGGGGGGTCTCTCCTAAACCACCACCAGTGTGCAGCATCCACTTGGATGATGCGACAGCTGTCACAGGACAACGGCTCCAGTGCGCTCACCAAATACCAGCTACAGGTGGAGAGGAAAGAGAGTCATAGAGCCAATCAAGTGTATGCTCTCACCACACACCAGCTACAGGTGGAGAGAAGAGAGAGTCATAGAGCCAATCAAGTCTATGCGCTCACCACACACCAGCTACAGGTGGAGAGAGAGAGAGTCATAGAGCCAATCAAGTGTATGCACTCACCACACACCAGCTACAGGTGTAGAGTAGAGAGAGTCATAGAGACAATCAAGTGTATGCACTCACCACACACCAGCTACAAGTGGAGAGGAGAGAGAGTCATAGAGCCAATCAAGTGTATGCGCTCACCACACACCAGCTACAGGTGGAGAGGAGAGAGAGTCATAGAGCCAATCAAGTGTATGCTCTCACCACACACCAGCTACAGGTGGAGAGAAGAGAGAGTCATAGAGCCAATCAAGTGTATGCGCTCACCACACACCAGCTACAGGTGGAGAGAAGAGAGAGTCATAGAGCCAATCAAGTGTATGCGCTCACCACACACCAGCTACAGGTGGAGAGGAGAGAGAGACATAGAGCCAATCAAGTGTATGCGCTCACCACACACCAGCTACAGGTGGAGAGGAGAGAGTCATAGAGCCAATCAAGTGTATGCGCTCACCACACACCAGCTACAGGTGGAGAGGAGAGAGAGTCATAGAGCCAATCAAGTGTATGCGCTCACCACACACCAGCTACAGGTGGAGAGGAGCGAGAGACATAGAGCCAATCAAGTGTATGCTCTCACCACACACCAGCTACAGGTGGAGAGGAGAGAGAGTCATAGAGACAATCAAGTGTATGCACTCACCACACACCAGCTACAGGTGAAGAAGAGAGAGAGTCAGAGAGCCAATCAAGTGTATGCTCTCACCACACACCAGCTACAGGTGGAGAGGAGAGAGAGACATAGAGCCAATCAAGTGTATGCGCTCACCACACACCAGCTACAGGTGGAGAGGAGAGAGAGTCATAGAGACAGTCAAGTGGATGGGGATTATTAGGAGGCCATGATTGACAAGGGCCAGTGGGGGGAATTTGGCCAGGACACCGGGGTTACACCCATATATTTAATGAGAAGCGCCATGGGATTTTTAATGACCACAGAGAGTCAGGACCTCGGTTTAACGTCTCATCCAAAAGATGAAAGAAGAAGCTTCTTAACAAGGACCCGCATGTCACTCAAAGATAAAAGTTAGCAACCCCGTCACCATCTCATTATTAGAAAGGATGACGGTTTGACTCACGTGTGTGTGACTGCAGGCTGGCTCTGTGATCTGTCGAGATGAGCCCCCTGTCATTCGCTAGTGAAGATTTCTTTATCATTTGCCTGACAGCTTCCCTTGAGACGGCAGATAAAGTGGGCAATAGTGGTGGAAATCATTTTCTCCTGCCCTACAGTATCACCGTCTGCAGCTGCAAGGTCACAGGATGTGCTGCAGAGAGAGAGAGAGAGAGAGAGAGAGAGAGAGAGAGAGAGGGTCATTACACATCGATCACTGTGCTGTTTGGCATAAGCAATGCACCTGCACCAAAAGCCTCCTGATATTTTTCACACGTGTTTCTTAATAATGCAGTACTGTTTATTTGCCACAAGCCCGGGGCCGAGGGAAATAGTTTCCACGGCTTACAGTTTCCATACATTGTACCGTAAACAACACGTCACCATAGCACAACACATCTTAAGTTACCGGGACAGTCCCCGTGGTGTAATCTGAGGTTAAGTGTCTTACTCCAGGGCATGATGCTGATAGCTGTCATAACATCCCGATTTCAGTCGTCCATAACAATAGCTGTGAAATATCATGGTTCTCCACACAGATTTACGAGCAGTTTAATAAATTAGGTTAATTAAAACAATGGTACATAGTCTTCAAGTACTGACTATTGTTGTTCATGTAATTATATGCAAATATGCACACGTGAGCGCTGAAAAACAGCCATCTGTCAATCAAACAGCACTGAACTGACTTGATATTCAGCAGAGTGTGGCCATAAAACAACAACACAAGTTTATGTGGGATTTGAACCCACGACTCCCGACTCTGTACCGCTAGACTAGTAAGTCATACAAATTCCCCAGCACTTTTTAAAGCAAAGTTAGTGTTGATAGTATTTTGTACCTATATATATATATATATATATATATATATATCTTACCTATATATGAACTTGATACCAGTTAAGCTTTTGTTATCTCTAGTTGTCTCTTGCAGGGTTTGAACTTATTTTTTTGCTTATCACCAAAGAATATTGACCACTGGACAAATACATTTTTTCAAGAGCAATTAAGCTTTTTCAAAGAGCAGACTTAAAGACTTTTATTATAGTTCTAGATTGCATTATTTTGACACAACAAATTGAATGCACAGTAGTTCTGTCCCTTACGGCCTGGTTTTCATTCCTGTCAGAAAGTAAATATGGCGCTACCCTGACTAAAGCAGGGGTCTCCAGACCTGCTCCTGGAGAGCTACTGTACTTTCCATGTTTCCTTAATCAAACATGCCAGATTCAGGCTGTCAGCTCTATAGCAGAGACCACAAGACCTGAAATGGGTTTGTCAGACAAAAGAGACATGCAGAATGTGTGTGTCAGGTTTTTTTCTGTTCTAGGTGTATTCTGGGTACATCCTATTCCTTAATTTGATGAGATTCTAAAAACCAGTGCTGTTGCTGCATAAATGATTTAGTTTGATTACTCTACTACAAGCAGCTGTATTGGTTTTCAACGCAGTGATTCTTCAAGCAGTGCAGATTACTGAGGTTTGAGTGTGAAGTTGAGTGATCATATCCCTTCCCAGAGTAGAGGTGTCTGTGTTTGAACTGTTTCCGAACAAAACTCAAGGACATTTTGAAAAAGCACTGTCAAGATCAGTTTTTTAAGTAGTCCTCTGTTTCCCATTCACATTTACATACAAACTATTTTTTTTGTGTGTGTGTTTACAAACTGGTCAAATTTTAAAACTCCGTCTTTGTTTCCATTAAAGAAATACATATTTCCACAGTGAATATTGGTGATATGTGGATGTTCCGATTGTAAAGGAGGTTTTTGACCTAAATAACACTGAATGCAGCTAAATCGGTTGCCTCTGGAAGTCGCAGGGGTGTGTGTGTGTGTTTTTCTCTCAAGGTCTTTACTGTGCTAAAGGTGAAATTACACTCATAATCTCTCTGGACGCCCGCCATGCTTACCCAACACACTGTATTATAGCCGGCCAATGCAACAACATGCATCTATTCAAAGATTTCTAAAATTCACATTGCTAAAATAAAGATTTGGAATTAATAGGAGACTCTTTAATGCTAGTTGTTTTATTGGGTTTTCGTTGCTCAATCATTTGAAAGCCCAGTGAAGCTGAGGTACAGCATGTCCACAAGCTCTAATGCAATGCACTAATCCAGAGCCCAGGGGCACCAGAGATTAGCTCAGATTTACCGTTTTCATGAAGGCAAAAATGACATTATGAATAGAAATTACATTGGCTAGATCAGCGTGCCGGGGGAGGATGGTGCAGCCGCGCTGTATTTATATATCCCTCGATTTAATGTTTCTCACTTTGATGAACTTACAGACAGTCCTCTGTTTTTCTGGTCTGCCGATGTGACGCAGCTCAGACTAAAGGTACACTCGCTTCTGTAAGCTCTTTAAAAATGCTGGAATTATGAAAGTATTAGAGCCAACTCCACAAAACAATGCGATGAAATCTGCACTGCACTTCATTAGATGAAGAGACCATGCACTAATAACAGTGAATGACGTATCACACGAATCCAACGCTCTACGTAACTTGTAGTATGTGAGAGCGCTTCAATGGTGCCAATTCAGTCAAAGGTCATTTGTGACCCTGGACCACAAAACCAGGCATAAGTGTCAATGTTTTGAAATTGAGATTTATGCATCATCGGACAGCGGAATGAATATGCTTTCCATTGATGTATGGTTTTGTTATGATCTGACAATGTTGGAAAATCTGGAATCTGAGGATGCAAAAAAATCTAAATATTGAGAAAATCATCTTTAAAGTTGTTCAAATGAAGTTCTTAGCTATGCATATTAATAATTAATAATTACGTTTTTATATATTTATGGTAAGAAATGTACTAAATATCTTCATGGAACATGATCTTAATATCCTACTGATTTTTGGCATAAAATAAAAATCTATAATTTTGACCCATACAATGTATTTTTGGCTATTGCTACAAATATTCCCCAGCGACTTAACACTGGTTTTGTAGTCCAGGGTCACATTTATTCTGTAATTGCAGTGTCATTTATAACCTGTCCGTCTGTAACAACTGGCCATAATTCAAGAGAACGCAGAACCACCTGAAGCCCAAAAGCATTGTTTAACAGAGGAAGCACCACGAGCATATAATGCTGTCACATGATGGCTGTTACTTTGGACAAATTGTTATGCAAAAGTGTTCAGTAAATCAGCCTTATGCCTTTCCTGGAAGCCCCAAAGGAGCAGAAGCACTGAAAGTAGCTTTTGTACCTGCTCACAGTGTGATTAAAGGCATTTTAAGAGAGGTCAGATGTAAAAATACTTCTGTTATGTCATTGATGGCTGGAGTCTGTGACTAACACACAAATACAGGAGCTCTTTAGCTCATATTAAAGGAATAATCCTCTGTAGTTATGAGTTTGCACTTTCTAGCCATAGCACAATGACGTGATTAAAGCAGTACTTACAATGTGCCGTATTTACACATATACAATACTTCACTTTATGTACACAACACAGGGATATTCTATTGGTTGATTGCATTAATAACCATCATAATTCCTAATGTTTACTATTCATAGAAGGACCTTTATAAGTTAAATTATTGAAATGACATATAGTATTCAAATATTACATTCTTTGATGACTTAATTAAATTAGGGCTTAAATACATTGTGTCGTAATTCAAATATCTTTGAAATATGGTTAAAGTATAATGAATTGTACTGATGAGAATTTATGATAAACTAAAATATACTTTCTGTTGAAACTTGAAACATGTATTTAAATATATTTGTAAGTACATATTTGTAACGATAAAATTGCAATTTATGACATTTAAGTGGTACAACTTTAAATATAATACAAAATAACACACTGCAGTTAAAAATGATAATCATGTGCTTCATTATGTCAATCAGCACATCAAAAGCCTGCATTAATTTTAAAGTTAGTTTGACATTATTTCAAACTGTGCTCTTTAAAACAGTCGTAAAAGTGTCTCTCTTTAAGTCACTTAAGTTGCCTTATGTTTCATTAATATTAAATTATTTGCAAGTGAAGTTGTTTATATTTTTAAGACACAGTAAGCAGTGTTGGGGGTAACGCATTACAAGTAACGTGAGTTACGTAATAATATTACTTTTTTCAGGTAACTAGTAAAATAATGCATTACTTTTTAATTTACTAGAAAATATCTGAGTTACTTTTTCAAAAAAGTAACGCGAGTTAGTTTTTTACATTTATTGTCGACAGTGCGCTGTTTGAACATGCTGTTACTGTAGTTCTAGACTAAATTTGAATGTGCATTAATTCATCCCACTCGCAAAAAACAGATTCAGCATTCATCAAAATTAATTAAAACAGTGAAATGCAAACTCAGAATATGACGCAAACCTACAATAATTAAATATGTTAAACAACACAAATATATCTAATCTCATTTTATTAACCAATGTGTTTGCTGCTGACCTTTGATAATCCATTTCAACCATACTAATAAGCAAAAATTACTTTAGATAAACTAACAATTGTGCTTCATTGTTTTGTTTTTTTATTGCAGAAGAGTGTTGAACCTTCTTCTCCTGCGTTCTACTGTACATACGTGAATGTACTTTTCCTTCAGGCTGAGGTTTATTCATTATACGTTTTGGTGTGAAAGGGTTTTTACATTTGCTATAAATATAACTTGTATTAAAAACAAACAATCAAGCCTTTTTACTTTTAAAAGTAACTTTCCCCAACACTGACAGTAAGTGCACATTTCACAAGACTTCTTCAATGTCATGGAAGAAAGTATTGCATACAGTTTTCAAACAACATGACTGAGAATTATTTCTTACTTATAATAAACTCATAAGTGGTCTGAGGCTCTCATTCATCCACACATGTTTCTGCATACTACATAGATGATGCTTTTGAGAAACATACAATTGAAAGCCACTTACTTGAGCTTTGAGATGCTGTTGTCTGCCAGAAGTCAAGTGCTACCAAAGTAGTACACACCTGACCCTCATCGATGCTATTTATCACAGAAATAAACATGCATTTGAATGAGTTTCTCAAATCAGAGAGGGATTTGAAACTCATACAGATGTTGATGCTTTTGTCAACAGGAGATATGTTGTAAGTGAATTTTAAAGAGTCTGTGTTATAAATACATATTAAATAATCAGTGTCTTGTGATTGTGAGGCTTCCCATTGCTGTTGTGCTAAATCGTCACACATTATATTCCTGATGCCTCATTTGGTTATTAATCATTTGATCAGTAAAAGCGTAATTCAAGGCCCGTCTCGGTAGATTCTAGTACTTAATATGTCATGTGGGCATGTGGTACAGGGCTCAGGGAAAGGTAACCATCTTTAGGACGCTCTCCAATTATTTAAAGCACACTGGTGCTGAATGTCATCACATGATGTACTCCAAAGATGCGGTTGAGTTTGTTGTGTGTAAAAGGTTCATTGCTGCTGGTCATGGCCCTGTAAAGCACTGGCTAGTGTTGATGTCTTTAGTGCAAGTATGAGCCACTTCTGTGGAGTTAAAATTATTAATTTTAATTTATTATTATTATTTAATATTAATTATTAATTATGCAAACAGAATGTGATAAATCAGTGATCAATGATGATTTCTCTATCACAAGAATAGTCCCTGTATGTGTGTGTGTGTGTGTGTTATGTGCAATGCTGCTCAAAGTTTCATATGTTATTACTAAAAGCGCTGGGCTACATTTGTAAAATTGTTCATGCTTTAATTAAACATTGCATGCTGGGATTTCTGTGAACATGTTTGAGTTTTGAAACAGTGAACTGAAGTAGTTGCACATTCCATGCATTTTTGTGCTTGAATTATTATTATTAATATTTTTTTTAACAGTTATTGGAGTCAAATGTGAGTGGTCTAGCAGTATTGTGTGTTTGTTAGGATGCTATCCTTAGGAAACAGCTGTCTAGGTGGGATTTTATTTGAGCTTTTTTTAGTAATCAATCAAGTCAAGTCACCTTTATATATATAGCGCTTTTAACAATACAAATTGTAACAAAGCACTGAACAATATCAAAATAGGAAAATTGTGTCAATAATGTAAAAGGACAGGATTTAACACTCAAATTTCAGCTGAATGCATTTCATTATTGGATTTAGTGATGGCATCGTCCAGCTCAGTTCAGTTTAAATAATATCTGTGCAATCAAGTCGATGATTTTGCTGGAAATGAAGTGTCCCCAACTAAGCATGCCAGAGACGACAGCGGCAAGGAACCAAAACTCCATCGATGACAGAAAGGAGAAAAAACCTTGGGAGAAACCAGGCTCAATCTGGGGGCCAGTTCCCCTCCGGCCAGACGAACCAGTAGTTTGTTCCAACCTTAAATCACAATCACACAGCTCTCTTACGATTGGCATCTGTAACGGGGCCGACAAGACGAGAGGCGTGCGGATCCATATGCAAGCTTTTATTGATAGACATGGTCAAAAGCACAGGCAGGGTCGAACAAATGGCAAACAGGTATATAGAGGGCAAGGCAGAAGAGTACTCAAGTAAACGGGCGTGGTCTACGATCGGCAAACAATATCCAGAGGGCAAGGCAGAGAGATAATCCAGGTAACAAGCAAAAGGTCAGGTACCAGACAACACGGAAAGACTAGACTGAAACTAAGATAAGAAACGGAAACTAGAAATGGCCCCGTAAAGCAGCTAACACTAGGAGAGTGAAAAATGCAGAACAATACAGGAGACTGAACACAAAAACAAAACACGGAAAGGCTTGGTAGTAGCTAAAATTTGGAGAATGCTAAATGCTAAACACTACTCAGCGATCTGTGAAAGGAAATCTGTGAAAGTCTTTTGTATGGTGTGTGTACTGGCTCTCAGGTGAGTATGTGATTGGGGACAGCTGTGTGATTAGTGCAGCGTGTGATTATACAGTTGGGTGATCAGTGCAATAGGTTATGGGAAATGCAGTCCAGTATGAAGCAACAGTCTGTGTGGTGCAAGAGTCAATGAGATGAAAGGGCAACCAGATTCGTGACAGAGCCCCCTCCCCCAAGGAGTGGCTTCCAGACGCTCCAAACTCAGAACAATCCAGGAGGGCAGTGGAGCGGAGGTGGAACCGGGGGAGGGACGGAGGGCCAGGTCCATGAGGAAGTGCCATGACCAGGAACTGAGGCAAAGCAGGCAGAGCAGAGTACCAAGGTGGAGCAGATGGAACCGGAGCCCACCAGGGCGGAACAGATGGGACTGGTGCTCACCGGGTCGGAATAGATGGGATCGGAGCCCACCAGGGCACAGCAGGCGGGACTGGAGCCCCCCAGGGCAGAGCAGACGAGACGGGAGCCCGCAAGGGCGGAGCAGACGAGAGAGGAGACCTCCACGGCGGAGCAGACAGCGCAGGAGTCCACCATTGCGGAGAAGACAAGGCAGGAGACCTCCGCGGCGGAGCAGACAGGGTAGAAGACCTCCACGGCGGAGCAGACAGAGCAGGAGCCCACCAGTGCGGAGCAGGCACCCTCCAGGGCGGAGCAGAGACTGGGACCTAGTTGAAACTGAGACACAAGAGACAGGCAGAGCATATATGGCCCCAAAGGACGAGGCAGGTAGTGCATAAACGGATTCCTAAGTTGATATGGGGTAGACTGGCAGTTCAAAGGCAGCCTTCTCGGCTGACTCAGGGCAGGACAACAGTTAATGAGCGGCCTCTGTAGCCACGGCAGGACAAGACGAGGATTCAAGGGCAGCCCTTCTGAAGTGGTGTATGCAGCCCAAACGCAACACAAAGCAATCCCCATCATGGGAAGCGCTTCGGACAGGGGAATTAGTGCAGGAACCCGAGGGTTAAAGTGAGCAGGTTTGGGGATACCAGCTGCACGTGCAGACACCAGTGGTGCATCCCTCACACTGGATACCAGACTAGGATACTGGAGGACTAACCTTGAATATCTGGGTGTGGCAGACAGAACGTGACAAGACTCTGGCTGATCAGCAGTGATGTGAAGAGATTCTGGATGGTCAGCGGTGACGTGAAGAGGCTCTGGAGGGTCAGGAGAGATGTGAAAAGACTCTGGATGATCAGCGGAGACGTGAAGCAGCTCTAGATGATCAGCGGAGACGTGAAGCGGCTCTGGATGATCAGCGGAGACGTGAAGCGGCTCTGGATGATCAGTGGAGACGTCAAGTGGCTCTGGATGAACAACAGTGACGTGATGAGACTCTGGGTGAACAGCTGTGATGTGACACGACTCTGGCAGATCAGCTGTGACGTGACGAGACTCTGGCAGATCAGCTGTGACGTGACGAGACTGGCAGATTAGCTGTGACTGGATGAGAATCTGGCAGATCAGCTGTGACGTGACCTGACTCTGGGTGATCAGCTGTGATGTGACTTGGCTCATGGTGATTAACTGAGAAATTCCACCATTTTGTGAGTGCATTCTGGTGCGTCCGCCACAGACGCGGTGTCGCGTTCCTCTTCCGCGACACCCTCAGTAAACGAAGAGCCAGCACACAGCAAAGCATAGTCCATAAAATCCTTTAAACTTCAATTAAACTTCCCTTCAGGTAAGCATGACTTAACGGGCTCATTTAATCCAAAACGAAAAATGTCTTTTAACATGACCTCATCAAAGGGTACCTTGTAAGTTATCTCAAGGTACCCTCAAGGTAAGTTATCTTATTGAGTGACGTATTCCTCAATAGATGAACTCCCTTGTCTCAGGTCGAGCAGCTGGTCGAATGGATCCATACCTGGCCAGGGTTCCTTGGAAAAGCTGCTGGACCCTTGTGAGGCGGAGTATTCTGTAACGGGCCGACAAGATGAGAGGCGTGCGGATCCATATGCAAGCTTTTATTGATAGACATGGTCAAAACACAGGCAGGGTCGAACAAATGGCAAACAGGTATATAGAGGGCAAGGCAGATGAGTACTCAAGTAAACGGGTGTGGTCTACGATCGGCGAACAATATCCAGAGGGCAAGGCAGAGAGATAATCCAGGTAACAAGCAGAAGGCCAGGAACCAGACAACAAGGCAATACGGAAAGACTAGACTGAAACTAAGATAAGAAACGGAAACTAGAAATGGCTCCGTAAAGCAGCTAACACTAGGAGAGTGAAAAACGCAGAACAATACAGGAGACTGAACACAAAAACAAAACACGAAAAGTATTTGTAGTAGCAAACATTTGGAGAATGCTAAACACTACTCAGCGATCTGTGAAAGGAAATTAATGTCTTTTGTATGGTGTGTTTAATGGCTCTCAGGTGAGTATGTGATTGGGGACAGCTGTGTGATCAGTGCAGCATGTGATTATACAGTTGGGTGATCAGTGCAATGGGTTATGGGAAATGCAGTCCAGTATGAAGCAACAGTCTGTGTGGTGCAAGAGTCAATGAGATGAAAGGGCAACCAGATTCGTGACAGCATCAGCCGTTGTAAAACCCATAATTATTAGTGGACTAGGACTAGTTGTCATCCAGTCTTTATCCCAGTAACTATAAGGTCCAGGCTAATGTCTGTGGGTAACAAATGAACATGATAAAACAACGCTAACATGCACTGACAGCACAATGTATAGAAAATAGATTTGAACTGAATGGATGAACCGAGTTTGTATGAACCGAGTTTGTATCTTTATTTACTTACATAAATATCTATTTTTTTTGTGAACATGACACTTTATTTTCAGGATTCTTTAATGAATAGAGTTCAAGAGAACATATTGCCACATTATAAATGTCTTTAATCTCACTTTCGATCAATGTAATGCGTTAAGAATTAACTTCTGGGGAAAAAATATTAATCTTACTGACCCCAACCTTTAGCATAACAGTAGCATTACCTTTTATATTTGTGCCTTTTCATGCATCGTTTTGGTGTTTAAATTTAGCTGAAAAGCCTGTAGTTATTGTTATATTATTATTGTTTTTTATCATGTAAATCAGGGCCATAGCGGGGGTTCATGGGGCCCCCGTGCAGTTTGTAGCAGTTTGAAATTGTTTCATTTGTATGTTCGTTCTATTTATTAATTTGTGCTATTTACACAATGTTTACGTTTTTTCAAGCTAGTAGGTGTCCAGGTACAGAAACCGAATAACCAAATGTAAAATAGCACTGAATAGTCTTTACTTAAAAAATAAATATACAGTTAAACCAAAATGTATTCAGACACCTTCAACATTTCTCACATAATCACAGTTTATTTGCTATAGTTTAGAAAATGGTAATAAAATATGACAATAAACTGTCAGAACAAATTCATCTTGATAATGTCTGATAACTTTTATAAAGGTATTTAATGGATTACAATCAACCAAATATTCAGACTGTTAGTATGACAATATTTACACAACTATCAACACTTTGTTGAACAATTACCAAGCAATGCTTCATGTTGTTCAGTCTGTGGCGTAATAAAAGATTGCATTAGCAATTGAAGAAAAACACTTAAACAAAACACGCTCAGGTCAAAGTGTTGGAATAATTTCCCAATTGTTTTATCAATTTTACTGGTAGTCCACTGTATGAATGATTTTGGGGTATAATATGTCACAGTTTACTTTATTTTTCTATCCTCACTTATATAAATTAAATATGGTGTCTTGCACCCACTAGTAAAAAAAATACCAAAAATGATATCTGGTGTCTGAATAATTTTTGGTTTGACTGTGGATTAATTATTGTTAAACTACAAAGTAATTCAGTCAAGATCAGTGAGTGATTTTTTTTCTCTCATTTTCTTGGATTAATATTTAGGACACCTGCGGCAGCTAAATTATGCGCGGCCACTTTAATAGACAATGCATTGTAATGGCCGTTACAGTATCCATTATAATTATACACACTTAACTCTACTTTCACTTTAGACATAACCAACAGTTTTTTCGAGCATACTCTCCAAGATGGGTATTTTTGACAATTTTGTAGAAGAGGCAAATTCTGTGTTCAAGCGCTTTGAACGCGCCCCTCTGCGCGTGCCCTGTGCGCACAGAACACTGCGTGCGGGTGCTGAATTGGACTTTTTCACATCTTTTTCTGTTTGCATGTTTAAACTGAGATTTGGAACCGCGAGTACTCAGTTGAGCTTTTCCTTGTGTTTGAATGCTTTAAACTCTTTTGAATGTTTACATTTTTAAACGTTTAAGCAAGGCTTAAAAACACATGCAAATGTGACGTGATGACACGCAGCAGTGGCCTGTCAACTGTTCTGAGCCTCAGCCAGTCGGTTGAGATTGCCAGGGGCCCCTTCCTCAGCCGTGGACCCCTATAATCATTACCACCTTTCACCCCACTAGTGACGGCCCTGATGTAACTTAATAGTTCCATTGTGACAACTAACCCCATAGAGATGTAATGTGACAACATGCCTCACTGTTTGTGCAGTCACAATAGGTCAATGCTTGGGCTGTAAACTGTTTGTGGCAAACTGTATACAAACCTCTTGAGCATTTCCTGAAAATAAGCATTTTTTGAGCATCGGTCGGGATCGTACTTGAGCACATCTGGCTTGTGAATGACCTTGGATTGAGCGTTTCTTGTGTTCAGCACACATCACACATCTCTGAATCCTTCATATGTGGGTGTGTTATACAGGAAGATGTGAAGCTGAGCTTCTTAATTTAGCCCAGCGCTGTATGATTCAGCTGAAATGCGTGCGGAGCATCACGGATCAGCTGAAATCAGGCTTACAATAAATAAAATACACCTCGCTCTCCAATAATAGCCTGTGACATGAGGAATATGTGTCATTGTTGGAGCCATAGGTCATGGAACAAAGATAATTTGGATTAGTGACTTTATAATTATTTTCCTATTGTGCTGTCAGAGAGCTAAATGATTTAATGTTAATACCCGTCCATTAATAACCTGCATTTAACGTAACATAATTAGCTGAGTGATGTGTGCTAGAGGATGAGGCGGCGGGCGGGTGAGGAGATGTGTGGGATTGTGGGACGGAGATGATTAGGTGGGCGAATGGACCCTTAGGCTTGATGACATCACAGTGTGTGTGTGTGTGTGTGTGTGTGTGTGTGTGTGTGTGTGTGTGTGTGTGTGTGAGAGAGGGAGTACAGTATTGTTCTTTTGTACAAGCTGCTCTTTTTTCATACAGTAAAAGATGTGGATGGTGATTTTCACTACATTATCCTTCCATCCATCCCCAGACGTGTAGTTGACTTCTGTGTCGGGAACCTTTGCTTAGTGGTAAACACATGTACAGACGGATGAGCTGTGGTGCTGACACAAGAGACACGGGTTTGAGTCTGTGCTGTGGGGTTTGCTGCACTGCAGCCCTGTGGTGCAGCATTGATATGCGGGGGCCGTCCCGATTCACAGGCACACACTCCATCTGTCCTGCAGCAGAACTCACACACACACTCACGCTGATACCATATGTGGTGAGGGGTCACAAGGACATGATCAATTTGTTATGATGCTTAGACACATATATTGCCTGTAGAGCATTGCATTCTGGACCTTGACCTGATTAAGCCTCTCTGAAGGTTGCGCTACAGTACTGTCGATTGAAAAATTAGTTATTGACATGATTGCTAATGAATGTATTACATTTTTTGTCATTTGTATTATGAAATATATATCGAAGATTTTTAGAAATAATTTCTAATGCTTTTGAAAGAAGTCTTTTCTGCTCACAAAGTCTGCATTTATTTGATCAGAAAACAGTAAAATCTGTAATATTGTAAAACATTAAACAACACATTATTAGGCTATACAATATAAAACTGATTTATATGATAATATATGCCAAAAAGTTGAATTTCCAGCATCATTACTCCAGTTTTTGGTGTCACTTGATCCTTCAGAAATCTTCTTCATCATTCCCTCCATTGTTTTCTGCTCTTCTCCCAGTTGACCCAAAGCCCCATATTGGCTGAGGTGCTGAAGCACCAGGTCCCTGTGCTTACACAACAGATCTCCTGAGTGAGCTAGTATTAGCTAGTCGTTGAGATAGTGTACGGATGCCCACCTCCCTTTGTGGGGCATCTTCACAACTTTTGTGAAGATGCAGTGAGACAAGGGCAACCCGAAGAGGTGGAACATGTGCAGATATGCCCTACTCTTGAAAGCAAACTCAAGAAATGGTCTGTGTTGTGCCAAAACCACAATGTGGAAATGCGCTTCCTTCAGGTCAATAACAGCGAACCAGTCTTGGGGGTTGTAAGACATCTTGTGGAAGTTAGGGTTGTAGTATCTGCTTCATCTTGGCTGGAAGGACAGGTTCTCGTGCATCCTTTGCCAACAGGGTTGTCTTTGTCTGCCACTGAGGTGAAAAGAAGGCAGCTGAGCCTTGGGGGACACCTGGTGAACTGGTGAACTGAGTCTGTTTGTCTGAATGAGCCTGGGAAACATTTACCAGGCTCCCAATCTCTGTGTGGCACCAAAGGGACAACCAATCTACCCATGGAAGGGCAGTGAGGAGGGCCACTGAGGCGCAACTCAAGAGGCGATGCATCCCGAAGTAAAGGCAGTGAGTAAAGAGTGACTCTTACCTGTTCCATGGATCCCGTAAGAAAGCAATGTGTCCTCGAAATGCAAGCTCTTGGCCTGTGGAAAAAGGAGGGGATGGGGAAGGAAGCAAGGAGGTGCAGAATTGCTCACTGCCAGACTACACCCAGTATGACCCAAAGACTGAGGAAATTTCTCTTTCATTGAAGATTTGGGCACCACTGGCCATTGAGCCAGTGGTAGAATGGAAACAAATAGAAACAAAAGATTCTCCACATGGCCCTCATCTGGGGGAAGAAGTGGTACTATCACCACCTTTTGATAAACATGAGCTTCCCTCCATTTCTGGGTTGTCTGTCTCGGGGCCACTTTGTTTTCCAATTGGCAGGTTTGGCAGCTGGCGCCATCTAGTGTTGGGGTACTTGGGACTCAGATTTGGACTCTGAAATTTTGGACACAAAATTTTCCA
The DNA here is from genome assembly GCA_003573665.1 of Oxygymnocypris stewartii. NCBI lineage: Eukaryota > Metazoa > Chordata > Actinopteri > Cypriniformes > Cyprinidae > Oxygymnocypris > Oxygymnocypris stewartii. The sequence goes on along the minus strand of QVTF01025494.1, from coordinate 94,998 downwards.
GAGTACAGAACATTCCATGTTATGTTTTATTCCACTCATTCTTAATTGGTTAAAGATGACTCAACTTGGACTCAACAAGGTGGACTCTGACTTAACACTACATCTATCAGCATCCATTCCATATTCCAGAGCTCTATATGAAATGCTAGGGCCACCATGCAACGGGCCAGCAATATCTCTCAGAAGCTCGAGGGCACACGATGTGCGGGAGGAATGAGAGATCCATGTGGATTGACCTGGTGAATGAGCGAATCAGTGTTAGACAGACCAGTGTACCATTACCTCAGACACCTGTAATTGATTGTGCAAAATTGGCTCATGAAGCGCTTGTGTCCTGTGATGATACACGCATGTGTGCTCCAAAACATCTATGAGTATGAAAGAGTGTTTGTGTACCAGCTTAAATATATTTAAGGGGCAAATTTGTATCCTCAAGTGACCGAAATATCTGGCAAAACCTCCTTTTGGGGATGTAAAACAGTATGAAAATAAAATATGCCCCCCACCCCCATCATAACTAGCTGTGTGTAAAACCAATATAAGTCTCTTGAATGTCCCCATTTAGGGTGTGAAATAGCCACAGATCAGAAGTGTGCTCTAGGTAAGTTTATATGTTTAGTAAGGGTTAACTGAAGATAGATAGTCTGAATGGAGTGTGGAGAATTGCTGCTGTTGTCTCTCTGTCTCCAGGGATGTGCACTGTCCCCAGAGAGAGAAAGAGAGAGAGAGAGAGAGAGAGAGAGAAAGAGAGAGACAGTGAGGGAGCGGCTCAGAGCAGCAAGATCTGTTCCTGTATCCCTCCTTAATTAATGTGTATCTACAGTATTTTGTTCTAATGTTTTTTTATTAAGGTGTCTTACTGCAGATCAATTTATCCATCCGTTCGTCTGTACAAAATAAATTATATTTAAATAATGGTTAATAATAAAATAAAAAATATAACATTTGGATAAAAAACTAAATGCTCGAAGTACTGATGAGCTGCTTGGTTAATTAATATTAATAACATTTTCTGCGTTCGCTTGAAGTGATTTGCTGAAATTAAAACGGGGACAGTAGTTGGTGAGTGCCAGCCAATGAGATTGGTGTTTGTTTATAAGTTCCACCAACTACTCAATGAACCATTTTTCTTCTACTAATAATACCAATTTATGGATAATTCTAAATGAACTGTTAAAATATATTTCAGCATAACATTTTGACAGAAATATACAACAGAAAATATTATTTACATCTAGTGCATCAATTCTGTATGGTATGTTAGAGTATGACTCTTTCTTTCCCTCTGTCTAACATGTGTGAGAGAAACACAAAACACTTTCATCCAAGAAACTGCAAGACAGGCACCTTCACACTAGACTTTACATTGCGTCAAATATGCTGTGCAGTTACTGATAAGAATTGAAAAAGTGTGCTTTAATCTCAAGTGCACAGTTAGAGTGTTCAGCGAGTGAAAAGTGACCCGAGTGACCCGATTCGCGACTTGTCGCAAGTGTTTTTTTTGTCCAAAAATCCTCTTTTATGTGGTGTCATTACAATTATTTATCTGCTCCAGATCAAGACAGTGCGTCCCCGAACTCAAATCTTAAATATCAAACATGTCTGATATTTACGACTCTTGATCGGCTGCCTCTGACGTGATACCCACGATAGCCAATGAGAGCGAGCAAGCGTCACTTAGCGGATGTTGTGTGCTTCTATAGCTGAAACTTGGCAGCCACAAACATGCCATGAAAGCGGAGAACATCACCCACATTATTTTCTATACTTTGTTTTTCACTGTGAAACAGAATGCATGCCAGGAGAGCCAGCTGACAACATTGATTGTCCTCTATTTGTTTTTCTTCTCCAGTCACGTTTGATCTTGTGAGTGTCCGTGAGATCACGTGTCACTGTGAAATCATTCATACAATCTTGAAATGTGCGGTCTGCTCGAATCATCTAGTGTGATCATTCAGAGGATTATAAGGTTAAAAATCAGTTGAGCTGTCTTCATGTCTGAGGTCTCCCATGGTTTTAAAATTGGTTATGATTTGAAAATCGTCTAGTGTGCGTCTAGTCTAAGGCAGTCTGATGGGTGAGTCTGGGTTTTCTGGATACCAGGAGAACGTTACCTGCCTGATTACATCCTGACAACTGTTTGGGAAGTTTGGAGGATGAGGAGGTATAATGGTATGGGGCTGTTTTTCAAGGGTTGTGCGAGCCCCTTTAAATCATAATGCTTTAGCATACCAAGACATAGAGGTCCCTTTTCTATTCCACACTGCGTTCCATTCGGAAGGGCTCATCCCTATGCCCTAATCCCTTCATAGGGTTTACCCTCTGGAGTGTTCCTTGAAGTGCCCTTCTGCGTCATCATCCCGTGCACATATGGAGGTACTGTCATCATTCACTCACAAGTGCTCTATCTATCTATCTATCTGTCTGTCTGTCTGTCTGTCTGTCTGTCTGTCTATCTATCTATATATCTTGTTCCCATCTCTTCATGTCTCTCTCTCTCTCTGTTCTGCAGGGTTCACTCCCTCCCTCCACCTCTCTCTCTCGCTCTCTCTCTCTCTGTCAGTGTATTGTGTAGTATGGTTAAGGCTGTGTGTGTGTGCACGTCTCTCGGTACAGATGCTGAAGGGTGATTTCTCTTCTCTGTGACTCACAGCGTTGTGGATTTGACATGATCATCTGGTTCAGTAAGTAAAACTCACCTATGCTACTAGTGCCGGATCGTTTTAAGGTTAATGCATGTTTGTAGTGGTGATCCTCAATGCGGCGTGCAGGAACGTTGAGCAGCTGTGCTGAAATGCTTGTGTGTGTCTCTGTCCTTCAAATGCAGAAGGTTGGCATGCTGGCAGGTGGAGACACATTAGGTTTCGCCCCGTGTCCCAAACGAGCCCGCGGAGCTCTTGACCAGTGTCACGGCTGTTTTTTCTCTCTCTCTGGAAGCTCCAGTTACAGTTGAATGGGATTATGTCAAAGCTTTCCTGCATGGGTGCCCTCAGATACGCCTGAGTGCAGACAGATTTTACTGCCGAGCTGTGACGGGGACGGTTCCTGATGCTGTTGAGTTAAACTGCTTCAGAGTAAGTCAGGTGGTGTAAAGTTTGTCGTGCAAATGTAGATTTCTAATGCGGGCAGGGAAAGATGGGGATGTATGGCGGTGACCTCCAGAGTAGTGGCTTCACTGCGACAAACAAGTTTTTTTGGAAGTGGTGGAAGGACTAGATAAGAACACGAGGGGGATCTCATCCGTACCGATGTCAGTGACATTAACAAAAGTGCTGTGGATCATTATGAACTGAAATCTTAGGTGAAATGTACTATTACAGCAAACTTGTTATGAAGGTAAAAATGTTGCATGTTGAAAAAAATTACTTGAAAACATTATATTGAGTTTCTATATAGCATTAATATCTGAAGAGGTTAAGCTGATTTTATAACTGCATGCTCAGCATTTTAGTCATGTATTAGGTGTCATACACAAGTGCTTCAACTGTGAATGTGTATCTGCTGTAATTACTGCAGAAATTGGCTTCTGCTTCTGTGGCTCGTCCTTCATCATGCCCGGCAGCGGGAGGCTCGCTCCTTACTCACGCGTGTGGTGCTGTATGATTGTATCTGTAGGGGATCAGGTTAGTGCATGTTGCATTCTGATGCGTCATCCCCGCGCACATGTGCTGGGTGCTCACGAGCCCACAGCTGGGCTATGACAGACAGAAGTACAGCCTGCGGTGCCGGATCGTCTGTCACATGGAGTGAACGAGCCGCGGATGAGGTCAAATGGTTTGCGTTATCCTGGAGGGATCTTTTTTTCTTTTATTCACAGCTTGTCTTTGTGTTTGTGTACCGAGTACAGTATTAATCATTAGCTCAGGGACTGCAGGGTTTTGAGTGGGTGGGGGGCAGCTTTGTGATCTACCGCCATTCAGTGCAAATAAACCTGGATAAGGCATGCTTCATTATTACAGGCCCATAATGAATGGCTGTTGCATCAATTCTGTACAAAATAAAATCAGATGCATTTCATATAGTTTGGTACATTCAAGCTCTAAAAGACTGGACATACCGTACAATGCTTTTCATTATACTTTGTTTGAATTGTATATAGAAATAGCAGACACACAATAATGTAGCTTTTTCGCTATTAGTCTTCAAAGAGTTAAACTTCAGCGTGTGTCATCCTGAAGTAGGGACCCTAGAAACCAGAACATTTCATAGACTTTCATGCTGGATAGATAGAAAATACTTCAGCCTAAAGTATACTTCTTTGCACATACAACCGCACATGCGCAAGGTGACTGGCGATATGCAGTATGTTGTGTTGTACTGTACATTAGTTGAAGAAAAGGATGCGATACAAAACAACACCTTAAAATAGAAGAAGAAAAACACATAGCATAAGTTATGCTTCATTTTTTTGTTCTAACTTTGCATTAAGTTACGTAGGTCATTTTCAGCTTGGTGCACGTTAACAGGTTAAATGGCAGATTCTCTAGTTTTCGTTTTCTGTCCTTTAGAGCGAATGTCCTGTGAATGACATGAATCAGTGCTGCCCTCTGATGTCTGGGAGAGTATAACTGTGCATGTGTCGCAGAATGCAGAAAATGAAGTATACATGGGCCTTTAGAAACCACCTTAACTACAGCTAGCTACTAAAAAAATCCCTCAGGGAACATCCTGGCATAGTAGCAGTGAGTTCTGCACACTGTATGTCCTGCATTTTTTGTCACATAAGTGTTTCAGGATTTAACAACAGTCGCTTTTGCAAGTGTTATTTTCATAGATCACCTCATCACAGCACAGCAGCAAATGTTTGGCAAATTCTCTTCTCATGCACATCCCAAGATGCTGTTCTTCACATATCATCAGCCTCAGAATCACGTGTTCAGCTGTAAACCTACATACACAGGGTTCTTGCTGATGCGTTCAGCTCTGGTTTGACACATGCATGTCATGTAGTTGTTGGAGTCTCACAGGCTCTGTCCCAAATGTTGCACTTGATCATGCACTGTTACAGTGAACATCATGTCCCAGCAGGTTGCTCGTGAGCGCCCCTCACGTGTCTTGTATTTGAGCCCTACAGCGATCCGCTACTCCACAGTCATTACGTCACCAAAGCCTGGCCTCGGAGGAGGACCTGGGGCCCGAGGGCTTAGAGCATTGCATTTAGTTAAATGGCAATGAAATAGACTGACAAATTGGTTTGTCTTCTGTGAGTAAACCTATAGCAGAACTATTCACCCACAACTGAAAAATAATTTACTCTAAATCCAGACTTTAGCCAGCAGTGACAAAAGTGCAATACAATGAAAATAGTCAGTGCTGTTTGTCTGCACACACTGATCAGTAGAGAGACTGCTACCTAGCTGCATTGTCCAGTAGTGTGAGTGTGTTAGCTGATTTAGTTTTGTGGTAACAGGCTTGCTTTTACAGGGAACGGTGGTGTAACATGACATTGTGTTGGTCAGAGGCTGCAGCTTTACAGCCAAATAAACAGAATCTATAAAAACAATCCCTCTTAAACTGTTCTCTGCATGAAAGTCTGATTCAATATGCACTGACCATTCATTTGAGCAAACTTTTTCAAAGAGTATCTTGTAACTTAGGGAGATACGGGTTCAGCGCAGCTTCCTAACCACTGTCAGCTTCATGTGAGGATGAGAAACGTTCTCACATGTACAGTATCAGTACAGTAGTGGTCATGTTAGTCTGTAAATGAACACTGGAAATGGGATAATCTCTCTAAAATCATCATTTATAGTACATGACTCACTGAATGATATATGATTCATGTAGCTGTTGTATAATACTTTATTAATGGCGTCTGAACAGCTGTCCTTATTGTTAAGTCATTCTGCAGTGAGATGAAATGAAGTTATTCAAGCCATTAGAAGTTATCTGAAACCTTTACATCACAACAAATGTGCTTGTAAGTAAATAACATTGATATTTATGCATTTGATCAATCATAGTGATTTACAGCGCATTCAAGTTGTACATAACCAGTATGATCATTGGGATTCAGTTCAACTGCTTTTTGACACAAGCAAAGGGTGAATGTTTGCGGTTATATTATAACAGCTTTAAAGGGATAGTTCAGCCAAAAATGAAAATGAAATCATAATTTAAAAGGCATACGTGCTGCGTTTGCTTGTTCAGAAAATGGCATAATTTATGGTGATTAGCATGAGGCTTTAAAAAAGACGCAAAAGTTTCACAGAGATATCTCATGCGACGCATGCCGTATGTTCCTGCGGGTATACAATAGTGTTTGGTGATAAACTAATTGATATTTAACATATTATTTAACGAATATCCTGACTTGGTAATAATGAGACTATTAGCGCTGCAGTTCACTCCAACTTGCCACGGAAAACTTGTGAAAAAATTTAATGTGACATGAAATACAACCCATTTGCGTTTTACTCTCTCAGAATAAAAATACCTTTAGGGGTACAACAGCTCATCACTGGGGCAGTTCCCTTAAACTGACCATCTTTACCTCTAACGGATGCATACTAGTACCACAAGAGTACATATTACTATCTTAAGGGTACACATTACTCCTCTAAGGTGCTCATATTCATCATTTGGGTAAAAGAAGGTACAAAGGTGTTTCTTTTGAGGGAACTGCCCAGTGACAAGCAGTTAGTATCCCTAAAGGTTCTTCTGACTGTGAATGAACAATTTCATTCTGAATATTAAATGTTTCATTATACAAATCAATGTAAATAACTATAAAATAAATAATCAATAGCAAATGCACTAAGGTAAATGTAATACATCTCTAGTAGTGCAGCTTCTGAACTAAGTGTGCAGATTCATGGAGTTAAATAGCGTGAGAAGATGAATTCTGTGGACCAGCTTGGACAACATATTTAATATTTCATGTGTTTTTCAGATCTGTGTGCATGCTTTGACACGTTTCAGTACACGAGGCACAGATGCGTTTGCATAGTCAGCCCATCTGAAGCTCTTCTGCTGTAGAAACGCTGGAGCAATACGTCGTTCTTCAGATGCTTTCCCATCTCATGTATTCTCAAGAATGGAAAACAGTTTGGAAATGGTGAAAATTCTTCTGGAGGCATTGAGGTTGCACACTTTATCTTTAATCAAGGCTCAACTTACTGCCCACTTACTGAAACACTTGCTTCATTAACCAAAGAGACTCTCTGGTACATTTGACTTATTTCACTGCATTACCTGTCCTTGATGCTTGTATACTGTCCCAAATCAAAAGAGCCCATCTGAAGTCTCGGCAGAACACACTGCACAGAATATCCCACAATGCAATTCAGGCCGACTTGATCTATTTCCAGGGTGACAAATAAACCAGAAGTCATGATGCATGCCATTTCGGAACCGTGACCGTGGCTTTCCAGTGAATAGTTACAACTGAGATCTCAGAGATTCCGACTTCCAAGTACAATTACTAACTATTCTATTCCATTCCATTCCATTCTATTCTATTCTATTATCTTAACTATTCTCTTTTGTTATTTGGTCAGATTTTCAAAAGACATTTTACTTAAATGAAATGTGATGCATTCAGTGTAATGAACGGTAGCACACTACTGTTTGAAAGATCTACAGTATATTTACAGGAGTCCATGGTAGAAACAAATACATCCATCCATCCACCCGTCCGTCCGTCCGTCCGTCCATCCATCCGTCCGTCCGTCCGTCCGTCCATCCATCCACCCGTCTGTCCATCCATCCATCCCTCCATCCATCCATCTCTCTCTCTCTCTCTCTCTCTCTCTTTCTCTCTATACCTACCTACCTAATGCTCTTAGCTTTGTGTCCGTTTTGATGCATCGTAAGTAAATGGAAAAGAGCGGCAGGCACAATATTCAAAACCTCTTTTGTGTGCAATAGAAGAACGGAAGTCATATGTGTTTGAGGGATTTTTGAGTGAACTATCTCTTTAAGATGTGGATGATTCCTCTGATCAGAAATGTTGCAGCATTGCAGTAGTTTATTCAGATGTTGCTCAGGACTTGCATTTATAAATGTGACCCTGGAGCACAAAACCAGTCTTAAGTCACTGGGGTATATTTAGCCAAAAATACACTGTATGGGCCAAAATTATAGATTTTATTTAATGCCAAAAATCATTAGGATATTAAGATCATGTTCCATGAAGATTTTTTTCACATTTCCTATCGTAAATATAGCTAAACTTAATTTTTGATTAGTAATATGCATTGCTAAGAACTTAATTTGAACAACTTTAAAGAGGATTTTCTCTTTAGATTTTTTTGCACCCTCAGATTCCAGATTTTCAAATATTGTCTGATCAGAACAAACCATACATCAATGGAAAGATAATTTATTCAGCTTATTCAGATGATGTATACATTTCAATATCGAAAAATGTACCCTTTGATGTACCATGAGCCTGTGGCAGGGAATACAGACCATTACGGACTACAAGCCCCCACCACAGACCTGTGACAGCACCATCCCCCTGCTGAACGAGCTGAATGCCTTCTTTGCTCGCTTTGAGGCACAAAACAGCACCACTGCACAGAAGACTCCACCTCCTCCCGGCGACCAGGTGATGACGTTGTCCTCGGACAGCGTGAGGAGATCCCTCAGCAGGATCAATGCACGCAAAGCTCCGGGTCCTGACAACATTCCTGGGAGTGTACTGAGAGACTGTGCAGTGGAACTCACTGATGTCTTCACAGACATCTTCAACATCTCACTAAGTCAGGCTGTTGTCCCCACATGCTTCAAAGCTACCACCATTATTCCAGTCCCGAAGAAGTCATCTCCATCCTGCTTCAACGACTACCGTCCAGTAGCACTCACTCCTATTCCAATGAAGTGCTTTGAACGGCTAGTCATGCAACACATCAAGTCTGTCCTCCCCCCCTCCCTGGACCCCTTCCAGTTTGCATATAGGTCCAACCGCTCGACCGATGATGCCATCGCCACTGCCCTCCACCCAGCCCTCACACATCTGGACAAAAAAGACTCATATGTCAGGATGCTGTTCATAGACTTCAGTTCAGCATTCAACACAATCATCCCTCAGCAGCTCACTCAAAAATTGGCCCAGCTGGGGCTAAACACCTCTTTGTGCAACTGGTTGTTGGACTTTCTGACCGGAAGACCTCAGGCAGTACGGGTCGGCATTAACACATCCAGCACCATCACACTGAACACAGGGGCCCCCCAAGGATGTGTGCTGAGCCCCCTCCTCTTCACTCTGCTGACCCACGACTGCACACCGTCACACAACTCTAACCTTTTCATCAAGTTTGCGGATGACACGACTGTGGTGGGTCTCATTAGCAACCGAGATGAGACAAACTACAGGAGTGAGGTGAGCCGCCTGGCTGGGTGGTGCAGGGTCAACAATCTCTCTCTGAATGTGGAGAAGACAAAGGAGATTGTTGTTGATTTCAGGAAAGTGCACACTCAGCATGCTCCTCTGACCATCAACGGTGCGACTGTGGAGAGAGCGAACAGCACCAAGTTTCTGGGTGTGCACATCACAGAGGACCTCTCCTGGACTAACAACACTGCAGCACTGGCCAAGAAAGCACAGCAACGTCTCTACTTCCTCCGCAAACTCAGAAGAGCCAGAGCCCCGACCCCCATCATGTGCACTTTCTACAGAGGCACCATCGAGAGCATCCTGACTAGCTGCATCACTGTGTGGTATGGCGCCTGCAACGCGTCCTGCCGCAAGTCCCTTCAACGGATAGTGAGAGCAGCTGAGAAGATCGTTGGTGTCTCTCTCCCCTCTCTCCAGGACATCTACAGCACCCGTCTCACCCGCAAAGCCCTCAGCATTGCAGGTGATCCCACCCACCCGACACACAGCTTCTTCAGTCTGCTGCCATCAGGGAGGAGACTGCGGAGTCTCCAGGCGAGGACCAGCAGACTGAAGGACAGCTTCATACATCAGGCTGTCAGGAAGCTGAACTCCCTCCCGTCCTTGCCCCGCCTCCCCTCTTTTACCCCACGCAACACTGAACTCTGACACTACACTACCCCCCCCCCAATGTCCACACCCTCAGGTCCTCCCTCCCCCCCCCCTTACAAACTGTGACCCGCACCAGTCACTTTGTGCAGCACTGGAATGATCTCTACCTCATCCAGCATTGTCTGTTATCTACCTCTTCTGACAGTCTGATAAAAGACTGTTATTTTTCTTGCACTACTCATATCTGCACAGTTTTGTTTTATTTAACTGGTTTGCACTCTATCTGCCATGTGCGTTATGTCACTTTATCTCTTTTTCATTTATTGTTCTACAATGTCCTCATTTGTATATCTGTATAGTTTGTATGTACATATGGTTAAACTGTATTTATCTGTATTTGAATGTCTACTGTCAGTGTTTAATGTTAACTGTATGCACCAAGGGTCTGAGAGTAACGCAATTTCAATTCTCTGTATGTATGTACTGTACATGTGGAAGAATTGACAATAAAACTTACTTGACTTGACTTGACTTATGACTGGTTTTGTGCTCCAGGGTCACAAATGTTAATGCTGGACTGATTTGGAATGACTTGTACTCAAACAGATAATCTGTTCTTCCATTTACTTCCATGATGGAAATCAGTCCATGCCAGGAGTGTTTAAGATGCAGTTCGCATGTCGAATTGAATTGATTTTTCTGGCAAAGCCGAGAGACATTTCGCCCCCTCACAACACTGGGCGTCCTCCCATGCAGCCGTATCTGCAAAGCAAAGGTGACATCCTCTGCGGTAGATCAATATGCACCGTCAGCAGATAATGGAGCCCTGGGGGCTCGCAGACGTGACATCTGAGAGGACTTTCACCGAGTGCAGCCGCCGGAGGTCCCCTTACAGAGAGACTGAGGGCAGCGGGGAGTCATGTGTGTGGCCAGGAAGTGACACGTCATCTGCTCTCTCTGAAACTGATCCCTCCCATCGCATCAAAGGGCAGCGCGCCGCGGCTCTGCTCTCACATCACCATCATGATGATGCTCTTCAGCTCAGTCGAGCGTGCATCTTCACGCTTTCCATTCATTCCTGGTCTGGATACTTTTCTAAATAAGTGCTTTTTGAAATCCTTTGTCAGTCCTTGCAGGTTGTTCTAGTTAAAAACCACCCCTGTATTCCCAACATTAACGCTCTTTAAAAGTCAATTCTCAAGGAGAGCAGGCCTGCTCATATTTCACCCCCAGATCAAAAGAATGACACTGAGATTAAATATGGTGAAGAAGCCTATTTTTAGAGCCGTTAATATTTTTCACATTATCTTCATGACCACCCAGCACTCCTTTCTTACTAGTCATGAACAAGCCTGTTATTAAAAATGGAAAAACTTAATAATTGCATATTTTTGTTTAGTCTTGATTAATGCGCATTTTTTATTTAGTTGTTGCTCATTGTTAATTAATGTTAGGGAAAGCTTTAATATTAAAAATCATGTGAAGAAATGAACATTAAATATGATAAACAACTGTTTTTATTTATTATTATACACTACTGTTTATAAGTTTGGGGTCTGTAAGATTTAATTTATTTATCGACACTTTTATTGAGCAAGGATCCATTAGCAAAGGATCCAATTAATCAAAAGTGACAGTGAGGATGTTGATAATGTTAGAAAAAAGGTTTCTATTTCTATATAGCTTTATTTTAATTGTAAAAAAATGATCACAGCTTTCGCAAAAATATTGTGCAGCATAACAGTTTTCAACATTGATAATAATCAGCAGCAAATTAGCATAATTTAATGATTTCTGAAGATCATGTGACACTGAAGACTGGAGTAATGATGCTGAAAATTACAGAAATGAATTACAGATATTCACATAGAAAACAGCTGTTTGAAATGGTAATAATATTCAATCAAATAAATACCCGTTTAATAACTATAATGTTAATAACTATAATATTACCTAATGCTATCGTAGGCATTTTATCATATATTTTGCTATGCTAGTATTAGTTGTTTTTTAATAAATGTACATTTTGATATTCACGAGATTCACATGACAAAATCATAATAATTTCTGAATTACATTAATGACATATTTGTGCATTTAATTATTATGTTATATTTTATCACAAATCCAAAAATTTGCAGTAAAGTCAAACCTCACTGATCTGTCCAGTTTTTTAGTCCGAGTAAAAATAAAGTTGTTGGTCATATGCCAACAATTTGGTATCTTTCGACTGCGATGATATTGAGTGATAGGTTCAGATTCATGCTGAGCTGTTCGGTGGGCTTCAGCTCAGAGTGCATTTTATGTGTAGACAACTGTTAGTTCAGACATGATGAGCACAAATGTTATCCTGGCTCCTGGATCAGTAAGACTAGCGCTCTGCACACCTTCACATGTTTGGGCAGCTCTTTCACCAGCGCTGGCATTGAGAGACAGCATGCATTAAGGTCTTGGCGGCAACAAAGGGCGATCGCTCAAGCCGTGGTTTGCGTGCAGTCATGTGAGAGACATAGCGTGTAATATCCAGCACTCTCCGCAAAGGCCTGACAACCCCGGAGCGATCCAAAAAGACCCTCTCTCACCATGAACAAAGGAGAACTCTTGGGAAGAAAAGGCACCGTGGCTCGCAATCTCGTTACCCTTTACACCAAAATAACTTTCAGAGGTAGCCTTTCATCCACAGCTATTTGTTTCAAAAATAGCCCCGTCTGTAGAGAGATCTTTACAATATCTCAACTCAATTAGAACTTGCCACGCAGACAGAGAACACCTTGAATTGTGTTTATGAAAATACCCAAAGTGCATCTGAGAGAGTGTGGTAGTGTGCTCTTTGTATTGCTAAAGGGGTTCCTGTGGCACAGTGGTAGAGCATTGTGTTAGCAGCGCAAAAGGTTTGGGTTCAATTCCCAGGGAACACACATACTGATAAAATAATCTATGCACTGGAAGTCACTTTGGATATATGTAAGGAAATCGCTCGGCCAAAAATTGCAATTCCGCCATCATTTACTTGCCTTCGTGTTGTTTCATAACTGTATGACTTTCTTTCTTCTGTGGAGCATAAAAGAATAAACGGCGAAGAGACGTTTTTTTATTTCTAATGTGATTACACAACCCAGGGTCGTCGTAAAAAACATCTATGTTGACATTTCGTCAAATCGACATGTTTTGCGACACGTGCTAAAAGCATCAGCAGCAGTTTTAACATTACGTGACATGATCTGACGCACGGACGCCATGACATCTGACGCACAGACGCCATGACACATGCCAAACCTGTGGCATTTGACGCACCACATGCCAAACCTGTGACATCTGACACACAGACGCCATGGCACATGCCAAACCTGTGACATAAACCTGTGACAATGTCGCGCTGCGTGTCACACCTTCGGTAGTGACTGACACCTGCCCCTAGGTGCCGCTGCATAATGTAGATTGCGTGACACAAGCACGTCAGCACGATATTGATTTAATTAACAGTATGTTGCGGTCAAGTATATGATTTATTGCATCTCGAAATTCATTTTTACAACAAATATTCCTCTGTTAAGATTAAAATGTGTCTAATGCCCCTTAATGTGTATTTTGTCATTGTAAGTTTATTTACAGTAGCCTGCTTTGTACAATAGCCATACATTCAAATACGTAAATAGGCTTTTTTTCTGACACTTGCCTATCCGAAATTACATAAAAAATATAATCTGTCACGAGAAAACTCCACAAGCCATTATAAAGTGATGTCTACTATTATAACGTGATTTATGAAACTTACACCAACCATTCAGAAGTGTGCCTGACCTTGACACAGGCTTTTCACAATGCAATGCAGTGTAGCCTAAGTCTGCAACATATAATGTAAGTCTAGATGCTATTTAAACAACATTTCTACTTATTAACATGTCTGCATAAAATCAAATGCTTTGACAAAACATTCAGAAAACTCCAGAAGAAATGCATGCTCATAATATATAGATTATGAGCATGCATTTTTTCTGGAGTTGTCTAAATATGACAGTTTATATTTTTTATGTAATCTCGGATAGGCAAGTGTCAGAAAAAAAATGCCTATTTACGTATTTGAATGTATGGCTATTGTACAAAGCAGGCTACTGTAAATAAACTTACAATGACAAAATACACATTAAGGGGCATTAGACACATTTTAATCTTAACAGAGGAATATTTGTTGTAAAAATGAATTTCGAGATGCAATAAATCATATACTTGACCGCAACATACTGTTAATTAAATCAATATCGTGCTGACGTGCTTGTGTCACGCAATCTACATTATGCAGCGGCACCTAGGGGCAGGTGTCAGTCACTACCGAAGGTGTGACACACAGCGCGACATTGTCACAGGTTTATGTCACAGGTTTGGCATGTGCCATGGCGTCTGTGCGTCAGATGTCACAGGTTTGGCATGTGTCATGGCGTCTGTGCGTCAAATTTCATGGCGTCCGTGCGTCAGATGTCATGTCACGTAATGTTAAAACTGCCTCTCAAAAGCATTCAGTTTTATCCGAAAGAGATGAACGTGAATCCGGCAACATTCTATTATGTTGGTTTTTGTACGTGTTGTGGCAGTTCTATAGCATTTGTAAATAACTACATTTGCTAAATAACTAACATCTACATTTGCAACCATGTCATTTAGTCTTGCTTCTACGAGTTTTGAGCTCTTTTATCATGACTCGTACACGGACACTTCACATCACGTGTGTATTGCTGCACCGGGTGCGCTATCGAGCAAGTTTACTGCATCAGAAAAGCTGATTATGAGATGCAAATGACAAAATGTATTAGTTTACAAATCATGCATTATGGTAAAAGGGTTTTGAGCTCATAACATAGTATTGTATAAGGATCCACATGAAAATAAATCTTTATTATTCCATAATCTGCCACATTTTTTAAATGGAAAAAACGTTTCTGCATGTGTTGTTCATTTCTGCTGTGAGTTGCATGTATACATTTTTGGAGATTTGCAGACATGTAGGTAGAGGCATGTTTTTCTAGTGAGCCTGTGTTATAGACAGTTACAGTGCTGTAGGGTTTAAGCTTCAAAAATCTTCTTCTTATGACTCGTGCAGTATGATTCAAGTCTGTATATGCCAAGCTATCGTATGTCAGCATTCATTGTACCTGCATGACAAGCAGCGTTCAGTGCGATTCTCCAAATGTTGATTATTTTGGGGTGAAATGTTCCCTCCATGTTCATGGTAGGAAGTGAAAGAAGCAGAATGTTCTAGTTTCTGTGTGTTGAAGAATTGTCTGTGCTCTGTCTGATTCCACTCGTCATTGTCGCTATCATTAACGTCTCTCCTCATTTCACATGGTGCAGGATGTGTGTCCTCACCGCCTCGATCCTTCTGCAGATCAGCAGTGAACGATGTTGCTCCCGCGTTCTTTATACTGCACAGTTACAGTAGGGGACCAAGCTAAAAAAAAACTCTGAAGTTACTATCACTATACCGTATATCACCAGACCGACTACACAACATCATGATGATGTCAGCTCCAACTCAACTAACTGCTAACACTGACATTGAAACCATATATATATATATATATTAGGGATGTAACGATTAACCGGGAGCCAGTTGCAAATCGATTAAAATATGCAGATCTTGGTAGATTACTTACAAATTGTAATCCGTTACCGATTCCAGATTGCATGAATAAAAATGTAGTAAGTAACATTTACATTAATGCATTCAGCAGACGCTTTTATCCAAATGCTATACATTTTTATTTTGTTTTTATTTATCAGTAACGTAATCCGTTACATTACACATTTTAGGTAATATATTCAGATTAATTTTAGTTTACTCGTTTATCACATTGATTTAAATAGCATTATGTTGTACCATAAGGATGTACAAAATGCAAAGAGTAAGGCCAGTGTTGCCAACTTAGCGACTTTGTCAACTGAAAACTCATCTCATTCAACACTACTTGACTTCATCATAAAAAAAATAAAAAAATAAAAAATTCTATATCTTCATCTTTCTCCTTACCTTTATCTCCTTCCCTTGCTAGCTTGTATTTATTTGAAAAATGCCTAAGACTTGGTGTTATTGGCACTTCCTCTGTCTGCTTCCCTCTTCAAGATTAATCGCTTTATGTACTCCCCAATTGTAAGTCGCTTTGGAAAAAAGCGTCTGCTAAATGACTAAATGTAAATTTAGTGGAAGTTTATATGTATGTGCGAGTGTTTAAAGGTATATATGCATGGAAGTTTATATGTATGTGCGATTGTTTATAGGTGTACATGCATGGAAGTTTATATGTATGTGCGAGTGTTTAAAGGTATATATGCATGGAAGTTTATATGTATGTGCGAGTGTTTATAGGTGTATATGCATGGAAGTTTATACGTATGTGCGAGTGTTTATAGGTGTATATGCATGGACGTTTATATGTATGTGCGAGTGTTTAAAGGTATATATGCATGGAAGTTTATATGTATGTGCGAGTGTTTATTGGTGTATATGCATGGAAGTTTATATGTATGTGCGAGTGTTTATTGGTGTATATGCATGGAAGTTTATATGTATGTGCGAGTGTTTATAGGTGTATATGCATGGAAGTTTATATGTATGTGCGAGTGTTTATAGGTGTATATGCATGGAAGTTTATACGTATGTGCGAGTGTTTATAGGTGTATATGCATGGAAGTTTATATGTATGTGCGAGTGTTTAAAGGTATATATGCATGGAAGTTTATATGTATGTGCGAGTGTTTATTGGTGTATATGCATGGAAGTTTATATGTATGTGCGAGTGTTTAAAGGTATATATGCATGGAAGTTTATATGTATGTGCGAGTGTTTATAGGTGTATATGCATGGAAGTTTATACGTATGTGCGAGTGTTTATAGGTGTATATGCATGGAAGTTTATACGTATGTGTGAGTGTTTATAGGTGTATATGCATGGAAGTTTATATGTATGTGCGAGTGTTTATAGGTGTATATGCATGGAAGTTTGTATGTATGTGCGAGTATGTATAGGTGTATATGCATGGAAGTTTATACGTATGTGCGAGTGTTTATAGGTGTATATGCATGGAAGTTTATATGTATGTGCGAGTGTTTATAGGTGTATATGCATGGAAGTTTATATATATGTGCGAGTGTTTAGAAGTGTATATTCATGGAAGTTTATACGTATGTGCGAGTGTTTATAGGTGTATATGCATGGAAGTTTATATGTATGTGAGAGTGTTTATAGGTGTATATGCATGGAAGTTTATATGTATGTGCGAGTATGTATAGGTGTATATGCATGTAAGTTTATATGTATGTGCGAGTGTTTATAGGTGTATATGCATGGAAGTTTATATGTATGTGCGAGTGTTTATAGGTGTATATGCATGGAAGTTTATACGTATGTGCGAGTGTTTATAGGTGTATATGCATGGAAGTTTATACGTATGTGCGAGTGTTTATAGGTGTATATGCATGGAAGTTTATACGTATGTGCGAGTGTTTATAGGTGTATATGCATGGAAGTTTATATGTATGTACGAGTGTTTATAGGTGTATATGCATGGAAGTTTATATGTATGTGCGAGTGTTTATAGGTGTATATGCATGGAAGTTTATATGTATGTGTGTGTTTATAAGTGTATATGCATGGAAGTTTATATGTATGTGCGAGTGTTTATAGGTGTATATGCATGGAAGTTTATATATTTTTTTAGTTATCTGCATGCCATGTGATCATTAATCAACATCAAAGAAACTGTGAACATGCAAATGTGATACTTCTCACATCTCAGGGGTACTTATTTGGTGGATAAGGTTAGATGACACAATGTTTTGGAATGCCTGTATTAACTAAGCAATAATGTGAATATGTGCATTTTTATTCCACCTGGTCTCACAAAAATACATTCCTCTGTGCACTTTCTGTGCGACACCGTTTGACGTACCTTACAGCACGTTTCAAAGAGAAATGTCCACTGAGTGGTGCTAAAACACAGGTTCAATATGTGAACCCTGGCACGTTTTTATTACGTAGATATAGGTACATATTGCTGTGTTTTTATTACGTTGCAAAAGAAACGTATTGCGGCGGTTCAGAATTTAAATATCTGGGGTCTGTCCCTAAAAGTTAATGCTCTATCCACCAAACCCATCCCTAAACCTACCCAATAGTGTTAACAAATGCACAACTGATATAAACACATATTTGTTGATGCAACTGTGCCATTTTAACTTCCTTATATGCAGATTTGAACTGCTTCATCGAACCGTGATTACACGGGATTCGAACCGGAGTTCCTTGTCTCCTAAGTACGTCTCCGTACTCCGCGAGCTACCGAACAAACTTATCGTTCCCATGAAATCCCATAGATATGAGGCTGGATATGTGCGATGCTATTGTTCAAGAGCATCAGTTTTCAAATCTCCCAGATTTGTAATATTGTTTTGAAGTCGTAACATGATATTCTTCAAGTAATTGTGCAAAAATTACACTTTATTAATCAAAACTCAGTGCATTTGTGTGAAAATGAGTAAAAGGCGTCCGAGTTTTACCGCCTCTAGTGTTTATTTATTTTGGAAACTGCTGTAATATGTAAGTATTGGTATGTATTTCATGTCTCGCTAAAAATAGCATCCAGGTAAATGCTATGAGACCAGGTAGTTTTAATTAGTTATAATCAACAATACATGGTTTAAAAAACCTACAGAGTAATAATTCAAATAACAATGAATTGGTTCATCGGTATTTGATACAATGTTTAAACCTGAAATGCTGTCGCCACCTGACTAATGACTGATCTTTGTGTGAATTTCCACCAAACTGGACCAAAAGTCCATAAAAAGTAACTGTAGTCTGATTACGAGTATTTTAAAATGTAACTTACTCTAATTACAAGTACTTAATGTTTGGAATCTGATTACGTAATGTCAGTGGTTCCTGTAGTCATACAACGATTTGGTTTCAAAAACAGTGTCAGTAAACTAATTATTATTATTTTAAATCTGCGTTGAACTTCGAATCAATCTCAAAGTAAAAGGTGGTTCTAAAGTCTGATTTTGTGGTGCATGTGTTCAAGTATTATCATCCTAATTCAGATGAACTGAGGATTTTGAAAGTCTGACAGAATACTACTGTTAACCCTGCATGATGTAAATGTTTGAACATGATTAACAGTTGAAAACAATCATTAGAAAAGTGATCAAAAGTAATTAGTTACATTAGTAAAGTAATTGAAAAAGTTACACTACTATTACATTTCAGATAGGTTAACTTGTAATCTGTAACTTGTTACACTTCCAAAGTAACCTTCCCAACACTGATACTGTACATTTTAGAATAGTATGATTACCGTATTATATTTTGATGCATTTATTTATATTTAAACATAGTAATGATCAACACCATAACTATAAAAAACTACACACACACACACACACACACACACACACACACACACACACACACACACACACACACACACACACACACACACACACACACACAAACAAACAAATCTTTCATCCTAAATCCTAATTGTTCTCACACTTTTCCAAAAAAAAAATATTATTGATTATTTCAAAGGGTTACTAATGACACATCATTTGGATATTTTCATGTCTCGGAAAAAATTGGGATTAAATGGGTTAATAATGAAAATGCCTGCACTTCCTCAGATTGCTGCAGCATGTCAACTACTATATTACTCGTTTAAGGATGGCTTAGGAAAGAGCAGCTACTGAGAAGATATAATGGTCAAAGAGAGGAACCGAAAAGAACAGAGTGCTCCATAGACCTTTGTCAGGATAGCACCATATTTCATTTTTGAAAAGAACAAAAACAAGGCTTTGAAGGATGGAAGTACGGTGTGTTCAGTCGATTTTACTGTTCATCTTCTCCAAAAACTCTCCAAAGACACTTTCAAAAATCTAACTTAAAACAGTTTTAAAGTTTGGTTTGAGATGTGATCAAGTGTCTATATCTCTCACAGCCATATTTTCATCTGTGCACTGTTCAATGGTATCGATCCCGACAAAGGTCTGCAGTTGGAAGATGCTACAGTAAAGGCTGATTTTGTCTGATAATTGTTATTCGAAATAATAAAACACAAACACACACATTCCTGTTGCCTTCTGGACGATGCACTTTTAATAGTAAAACAAAAACTGTGAAAATGTTACAGTAAAAACCTGTTAAATAGTTAACAGTAAGTTCACCTAATATATACTTTACTACATTTCACTATTGGTTATATTCTGTATAATTGTGTATGTGACGAATAAAAAATCTTGAAAATCTTGAATCTATATATAAATATATACAGACCTTTTGCTCCAGCACCACCGCTTCCTGCTGCCCGATCTCCTCAGCACCGCGATCCCACTCAGCAGCGAGGGCGCTCTGACAGCGTGTCCCTCCTTCCTCCCGGGCTTCGACACCAATGTAACGCAGTTAGTAGATACGGGAAGAAGGAGGCGGGAACCGGCGAACATTCAATAATTTAATACTCAAATAAACAAACATAACAGAAAAGCGGCAGCCCCTCATGGACGACTGCCGCACACAACACACAATCTAAAAGTCCAGGCCTGGTCCTCTCTCGTCTTCCACTGTTGTCACTCCTCATTTAACCCTTCCGGAGCTCCTCCGTGGGACTCGAGACCGGTGAGTGGCGCAGGTGTCGTTCATTACCATTTACTCCACCGGCCTCGTTCCGTTCCCACGGCTCTCGGCCCCGCCCCACTTGCCACAATATGATTATGAAACTTTACTATTTCAGATGCAGAAATTAGGGCATTTCATCAGTGTAAATAATCCCTGTTTTATTGATAATTACATATTAGTTAAAGATGATATTTTATCATCAAAACTACACCCTCTACCCAACATACAGATATTTGTTGCCTCTCATTAAACTGTATTCATTTTTCTAAATAACTCATATTTGTGTCCCTGGAGCACAAAAGCAGTCATAAGCAGCACAGGTATATTTGTAGCAATAGCCAAAAATACATTGCATGGGTCAAAATTATTGAATTTTCTTTTATGCCAAAAATCATTAGGATATTAAGATCATGTTCCATGAAGATAATTTGTAAATTTCCTACCATACATTTATCAAAACTTATTTTTATTCTTAATATGCATTGCTAAGAACTTCATTTGAACAACTTTTCTCAATATTTAGATTTTTTTGCACACTCAGATTCCAGATTTTCAAATATT
Organism: Oxygymnocypris stewartii; assembly: GCA_003573665.1. NCBI lineage: Eukaryota > Metazoa > Chordata > Actinopteri > Cypriniformes > Cyprinidae > Oxygymnocypris > Oxygymnocypris stewartii. The sequence goes on along the minus strand of QVTF01025494.1, from coordinate 73,848 downwards.
GTCCAATCATAACAAACCATGCATCAATGGAAATATTTTTATTCAGATTTCAGATGATGCATAAATCTCAATGTCTAGAAATGTAATCCTATGACTGGTTTTGTGCTCCAGAGTCACATATAGTAGAGCAATATTATATTATGGAAGCCACCAGTATCAACTAATAAATAAACTGTAATTAATAAATGTGCTGAGTTATGTTCAATCATTTCAACATGTCATAAGAACCTGACGGTTGTCTGAATAACTGCTAATCAAGGCAGCTTTTGAATGTTTTGAATGCACTTTCATGTGTCAGCTCAGCTATATATGATTAGACTGCTGCACAGGTTTATGTTCAGTCACAGATTGTCACATTAGAAGCTATGGAGGCCTGGAAGAATCTCCCTGTATTGTATATTATTCCTAATTTAGGAATTAAAGCAGTCCTGATAAGGCAGCTTACTTTTTTTTTGTTGCTTTGAAATTCCTTGCATACATTTAGAGGACTTCCTAAAGGTCTGAATTTTCAACTTGTGACACATCGTTTGTCTTTGTCAGTCTTTTATTTGCTTTCATAAATCAAAACATCAGAATCTGAGTGCAGGTGCTCTTTGGAATGATTTGTCACCTCATGTACCATGATAACATCTTGTGCTGAGAGCAAGATCTTCCAGAAAGCATTATATTGAAATATTGCGCATGGAGTAGTGCTATTGGGTAGTCTGTTCAGATTATGCACAGTGTTGTTTCACAGTGATGACGTGTCACAGCATCCAGATAGGAGCAGCTGCACCTGTATTATTACCTGTTGTACCCTTCTGGAGGACTTCATTATGCCTCCCTGAGAGACGCTTCGTTAACAATCATTGACACAGCTGGTGGAGCTGGTGTTGGAACAGGAGTGGACATTGATTAGTCCTGGCGGCCCATTGAAAATAAGCTGTGTGCTTCTTTTAAACTAAAAATAGGAAAGTATCTTTTGTCTAATATTTATGTACTTCTCAGAAATGTGCTTTGTGTATTTCCCAGAAATATACTTAAAATGGCATTTAAGTATACTTGACTTATACTTAAAACAAGTCTAAATATATGTGCTCCTAGTATCTGTGTTTTCATTGTTATACGGTAGGAGGCGCTAGTACACATCTTCTGTACAGAATTTATACAAGTGAAGAAGAAACCGAAACAACAGATGCTTCCACGTGTAATCTAACACCATCATCAGACATAAAACTGTGTAACGTTATGAATAAAATATCACCAATGACGAGGTTATAACGACTGTCAAGCTTTGAAGTATTGATCGACTCATCTACTTTTTGATTATCATTTTGAATCAATTCATATCAGCTTTTTGTTCAAAATGTTGTTTATTTCTTTATTTATGAAACGTGTTTATAAAAAAGAATGCATGAAACTAGAATTAAATGTTTTAATTTATACTCTGTTCTTTCTTTTGTATGTTCAGATATTCAAATGACAAATGAATACCTAAAAAGAGACATAGTAGTATACTTAAAGTATAATGTGAAGTGATGTGAAAATGTAGAAGTATACATTCAGTATTAAACTGCTAAACGCGTAGTTTACTGAGACTTTACTTCAGCGTGTACTAAAATGCTATTACAAGTATTTAATTAGAAAACTATTAGTATACCTTTAAGTGCACTTTTAGTATAGTTGCAGTACATGCTAAAAACATTGCTGTAAACTACTCAAAGTTTACTACTGGTATACTTAAAGTAAGTATACTTTTATATACTAGAAAGTAGGCCGATTTTGTTCCAATGTGTATTGAAATAGGACACTTACAAGTATACTTAAGTATACTTAACTTCAGTATCAGGACTGATGCGATGAGACATTCCCTAGTAAAAACATCATATATTTAAAATACATTTATTTCACACTAAGTATAGTTCAAATCTATTGATATATTTACTGACACGTCGCTCAAAACATACTGATATAAAAATTATAATACAACTTTATTTGGATTATTGCTTGTGCACAATGTATATTTTTAATTATTTTGCGTAAAATGTGTTTTAATGTCAGTATTGAAGAGGATTGTATGGTGTTTGAATAATATTGCTCTTTAAATGTAAGATAATTAAAGTGTACCTGAAGTATACTTCTACACAATACAGTGCAAAACATTTTAGCTGTTCCAGTTTGCAGACTTGAACTTAGTATACCAAAAGTACAACTGCAGTTTTTAATTAAGTACACAAAAAACTTTTGAACAGTAATATTTGTAATGTATTTTAAAGACGTCTCTTTTACTCACCAAGCCTGCATTTATGCGATCCAAAGAACAGCAAAAACAGTGCAATTTTGAAATATTTGTACTATTTAAAATAACTGTTTTCTATTTGAATGTATTTTGAAATGTAATTTATTCCTGTGATTTCAAAACTGAATATTGAGCATCATTACTCCAGTCACATGATCTGTCAGAAATCATGCTAATATTCTGATTTACTGTTCAAAAAACATTTATTATTATGTTGAAAACCACTGAGTAATTTTAAAATATTATTTTTTGTCTTTATCATCACTTTTGATACATTTAAAGCATCCTTGCTAAATAAAAGTAGTCATGTCAAACGAATAATCACAATTAATTGCATCCAAAATACAATGTTTTTGTTTACATAATATCTGTGTGTATACTGTGTATATTTATTATACAAACACAAACATGCATATATTTAAGAAAAATATGTTATGTTTATATATTAAATATATATATATATATATATATATACAGTATATATAATTTAAAATATAAGATTATGAATATATAAATGTAGAAATTGACATATTTTCAAAATATACACTATATGTGTGTGTATGTATATATACATAATAAATATAAACAGTACTCATACATACATAATAAAAAAACTAAAATATGTATGCGATTAATCGCGATTAATCGTTTGACAGCACTAAATAAAAGTAGTAAATTCTATAATTTTCTATTTAAATTCTTTAAAAAATATTACTGTTATAAATATTACTTACTGTTCAAATACTTTGGACTGGTAGTGTACATAAACATGTAAATGTATTTGTAGTATGCTTAGCATGAAACAAATGTATTTCAATTACATTTTTTGTATATTTATTTGTCACCAGGGCACAAAACGCATCAAGCTGGAGTCTGGAAATACAGGCAAAGTGTTCTGACAAATACTTACATGTTCATTTGCTCCTGACAAAGACTTTCTGTGAGAAAAATGCAAATGTTTCTCTTTAGAAATGGTACTGATATTCTGTCCCAGCGGTTTAGTCTTTCAGATCGATTCAGTCAATAATCATGTCTTCTGATGATTTATGGTTGGTTTAGGTGATATTGGTATACAGCTAGTGTGAGCTGTGTTGGGAAGCTGCTATAAAATGAACTGCATAAACTATATTTAGTAGATATATAGTAGTATATATATATATATATATATATATATATATATATAGTATAGTATATTTTAGTAGTCTAAAACTGTACATAAAGAAACTTTTTCTAAAAAATAGTACAAGATACTAACCAAAATAAGCCAATTACTTGGAAGCTATTAAAGAGCTGTTAAATGCCTTTATCTTCATATAACAGATGATACTTGGGCTTTACTTTAACTGGGCAGTTACTGCATTAATTAAAACATGTCAGTTGGGATGAAATTAAAAGCTGTACTTCATTTTGACTCATGGAGAGTGGGGCTAAAATATTTTATTTAAGAGAGGACATGTGATCATAAAGCCTCAGCTCGCTCTGCGGTAAAGCTGTCGTGATTAAAAATGCAGCAATGTGGTGTTTTGTCATGCTACGCTGTTTTTAAGTTGGAAACAGTAGCTTGTTACTGGAAAAGTGACACTATTTTAAAACAACTGAGCTACTGTTACACTGCTGAAAGCGTCACTGCCTTCAGATCACTACTCCGCAACCATGCATTGAAATACTGCCGATTGCAATGCATTTAACAAGTATTTGTGGCTCTGGGTGATTTCGGAAAGCGATAAATGTCATAACTGCCCTATATGTAGCAGGATAGTTAGCTGGTATGGTGCTCTATGCAGCACAAATGCATTAGAGTGGATGAATTATATAATTTGTTACCATCACTAGCTCCCCTCCAGCTAACCTTGCTGCAGTGTGGGATGCATTGCCCGCATTTCTTGATAGCGTCAAGCCCTGTGATGCACTCCGCAGTCTCGTTCAGATCACACAAGCTGTGTAAATGCTCACATGTCCCTCCAGTATTTACATGGCTCTGTATTTAGTCAAAGAACGATCAAAGCGCAGCATGCCGCAGCTATGATGTGACAAGGAGAATCACAGGAATAGATGGACACCCCCCATCTCTGTGTGCGAGCGAAACGCAGATGCGTTGATGACACGATGTGCTTTCCTAGTGCCTCTCTCACTTTTGTTCTGCTCGCACCTCTGAGAAACACTCATGCTTCTCTCTCTCTCTCTCTCTCTTTCTCTCTCTCCCTCCCTCCCCTTCTGTCCTCCTCTCTCTCTGTCTCTGAAGGAGTAATGGAGTGGATCACCATGTAGACAGCAGCCGTCGGGAAGCAGGTAGAATGGGAAACCACGTATGGAGAGCCGTCGGTCTGCAGCCGTGGTGAGCGCAGACGTCCTCAGGACCTCAGCCGGGATCTCGCGGATGGCTGTCGCGTCCCCACTCGTGTAACGCAGAGGAGCCTCCCGTCAACTGCGGACAGCAGAGAGGATCGGTTTTCTTCTTCATCCCCCTCCTGTTCTCTCCTGCATTGCTCTCGTTTTTTTTAGACACCTGTTCTCCGGCCGCACCAAGGACTGCTTCTCTACCCCGTGTGGCGTTTTCTCCATTTTTCTCATCCACTTTGAAGAAAAGCTACCAAGCAATACTTAGCCACCATGGGGGACATGACAAACAGCGATTTTTACACCAAGAACCAAAGAAATGACAGCAACCATGCGGAGGGATTTGGATGCTCGCTCATGGAGCTGCGTTCCCTCATGGAGCTCAGAGGACCAGAGGCGGTGGTCAAAATTCAAGAGGACTACGCAGGTATCGAGGGACTGTGCCAGAGGCTGAATACCTCGCCGACAGAGGGTAAGTGCGCGCTGTCTCATGCCACCATCACACAATCATCCCGCATGAGCTCGATCCCAACACTCTTTCAAATGATAATCATTTCCATTCCTGTATGCTTTGATATCCCTCAGACAGGTTTTTCCCCCTCAGACCTGCTGCTGATGCTGGTTGGCTGTCTTGCAGAGTTATTAACTAGGATGTGTCTCCCAGGCAACAGCACTGGGGTCAAACTAAATGTGCTACTTTGTACAATAATAGTGTTGCTGGGTAGAAGAAGCCATGCATGCTTCTCCATATGGTTTTAATTAGAGATGCAATGACTTCTGGATCCATTCTTGCGCATTTTCTCGCATCGAAAATCAACCGCATCACCTTTAGAGCAGGAAGGTGCTTGCCTCCATCCGTTGGTAAAACGGTGTTATTTGCGTCTTCATTGTGGCATGATTTCTTATGGCCTGACTGTGGTGCGCCTGTGCTATCCAACGCATGCACCATTTGATTTTCTCCTGTCGTAAGCGTCGACATGTTCGTAGCTGCATGTGATATATGTGTAGGAGTAGATAGCTTGTTATAAATGTCATCTATTTCCCGCTTTCCACCATATTGTGAATTCAAATGACTTTTAAACTGGCCTTCAGTAGATGTGTTACCCACGAAAGGCACTAGTGCACTAGAATGATAGATCCATCAGCCTGGAGGACAGCATAATCTTGCCTTCTCTGCAAACTATGTGTTTGGTGTGCGTGTTAGGGACATGTTTAAGAGCAGGCTGTTGCTCTGCTCTGCTGGAGTGACTTGTGCTGACACCCCAAGTGTGACATGATAATGAAGACAAATTGTCACATCTAGTCTTGTTAATAAGCTGAACAGTTATGCATTCTCTCTCAGGACGTAGTCACCACCACCCAGCAATGACCATTTAGCACTATCATACACCACCCCCTAAGATTCTTCCTTCCATTTTTCACCAGTTCAGCCCATTTTGAGTACCACCTATGAGCCACTATCATACGAAATATGCTTTAAAAATCAATGTTTAGCAGCTTAAACCACTCACAGACATACTCCCCTTGAGTTACTTTTAAAAGTAATGCATTACAATATTGCGTTACTCCATAAAAAAATTACTAATTGAGTTACTTAGTTACTTTTTATAGAAAGTAATCCATTGCGTTACTTTTGTGCTCCTTTTTGTCACCTTGGCTGGGCTTGCTTATTTATTTTTAATAACAGAAAACCCAAAATAATATTTTTGGTGACTGTAAAGGCCCTTTCACACCTAGGTCCAGTTGCATAAAAATAGCCACTATGTTAAGACTGTGTGTCTTAAGAACTAGTTTGACCAATTAGCAGTTAGTCAAGAGGTAATCAGTTTTTCTTTTATCACTCAAATTGGGCCAAAAAGTTTGATTGAAAAAGTTATGACCAGTTAGAAAACAAATTAGATTACTAATTTTTAAGACTAGACTACGTAGTTTTTGCACATGGCCCCGAGAGTGAATTAAATAAGCCTCAGGCTGAAGAAAATGTCTCTGTGTCTGCACTTACTCCAAAGTATTCTCAACACGGGGACAATAAAGGTGTCATTGAATAAATAGGAAAACAAATTAATGTTACTTATTTAGGACCTTGGACCACAAAACCAGCCAGAAGGGTTAAATTTTCGCAATTTTGATTTATACATCATCTGAAAGTTAAATAAATAATATTTACATTGATGTATGGTTTGTTAGGATAGGTCAATATTTGACTGAGATACAACTATTTGAAAATCTGGAATCCGAGGGTGCAAAAAAAAATCTAAATATTGAAAAACATGCCTTTAAATTTGTCCAAATTATGTCCTTATCAGTGCATATTACTAATCAAAAATTAAGTTTTTATATATTTACAGTAAAAATTTGACAAAATATCTTAATGGAACGTAATCTTTACTTATTTTCATAACGTTTTTTTGGCATAAAAGACAAATCTGTAATTTTGACCCATACTATGTATTGTTGGCTATTGTTACAAATATACCCAAGTGACTTAAGATTGGTTTTGTGCTCCAGAGTCACATTTGAAAAAGTAACTGATATTTTCGTGTTAATTTAAAATTAATGCTTTACTTTACTAGTTACTTGAAAAAGTAATCTGATTACGTAACTTGCATTACTTGTAATGCGTCACCCCAACACTGCTCCACTCAAATCTAATAATAGGCTGTATCTACATCTTTACAGTGAGCCAGAGGAAGCTCAAAGGCAAGAATTCACCCTTAATAGTATGTCAGTTTTATGATTTTCAATACAACATCCACCTCCACCAAACAAAAAGTACAAATGAGCCATGCATTACCTAAAAATCTATTCAAACTTTTCAATAAACAAGAACGAGAAACCAGCAGTCCAAGCAGTCTAGCAGTCCAACAAAGTTGACATTGGCCCCTTCGGCTGGTCATTCTTCTGGACCATCTTGAACCAAACTATGTCCAGATTTGACCAACTGGGATCCATGTAACAGCATATAGTTGTAGCTGGACACTAATGTGTAACTTTATCCCTCTTTGATTCCTTTAAGCGCTTCAGTCAATACTTGTGCCTTTAATCTATGCTTACCCTACTCATACTACAATCAATGATGAACCAGGGCTGATGGTCCCTTCATCTCTGCGGAGTAAAGAAATTGCTCTGTAAGGACAACACGAGTCTCCCTGGATCCCCCTGGATGCGATGCTACGGTACATTACGTGTGTAACATTGAGCCGCTAAAGCGCCCACTTTTCCCAAAGTTGTGGGTGTTGGCCACTCTCACAGAGAGAGTTCCTGGCAGATGGGAGCCGAGCTAGATATGGAGGAGCCTGGCGACCTCCCAAAAAAAGAGAAAGCATCTCCTTTATGTCCCCTCTCTTCAGATAATGCTGCCACATGCAGGACGGATGCCACACGCCATCTGAAAGCCTGCAGGTTGAGGTACAGGTAACGAGGATTAATCAGAACCGGGGAAATCTTTGAAGGACGAGGGAAGGGTTGCTATTTTTATACAGTACAATGAGCAGGAATTGATGACTAAGTCTGTGCATTCAGACAGTGGGAAAGACACTTGGCTACAACCATGGTCAACTTTTTGCCGTAGAGGTGGGATAGGTTATGAGAATGCCAAGCAGATATTGTATGCTAATAGTCTCAGCCTGCTGTGCCCTAGCACCAGCTGCAAGCCGGCCAGAAGTGTCTGTTCGCTCACCGTGACTGTCCTCCCCCATGCCTTCCTCTGTTCTCATTTCTATTTCAGTCTGATGGCCCATCTCACTTCGACGCAGTGCACATCCTTGCCTGAATTAGCCTGTTTAAAAGTAACCAACATTTAGACTGTCTTGCTAATCTCTCTGCTCACCTTTCACACATCCTGATGTGTCTCCTGACTAATTCATAATGAAATGAGAGGTAAAATATCTCCCGAGCCTGGCCTAGTGCAGCGGAGGTGTATTAAAGGCACAGATGTGAAACTTTTAACTTTGGCGCTTAATAGCACTCTGGCATTGAATGCGAATGCTTCTGTTGCTGAGGAGAAAATGCTAATTGCTGCTAATAGCCAATTTTTGCAGCAATTAAAATGGAAAGAAACAGAAGGGCTGTGAATATTGGGAAAGAGACACTCTATGTAATCTGATGCCGCATTTAAACTGTAAGAGGCAATGAAGGTCAAAGAGAGCTTGTAAATCATCCCAGAGCCAAGCTACAAACACAACATGACAACAGCTCACACAATGAGCATCGGTGGGCCAGCTCCACTTATCAGAGCCATCACTTCACCTGAGCGATCCCTGGTGACACTTTGACATTGCGCTGAAGGACCTAGTTCTGGAGCAATGACAACGGCTGTTGGCTACCGGATCACGTGGCTGCTTAATCACTGTCCCACCTTAGCTAGGCTGTGCCCTCCTCCCATGCCCTTGATCGGCACGCTAATGTAGTCTGCCGGTCCGCGTTCTCATTCCCCTCTGACAAACCTATTTAGTCTTGGGTCCCAGCAGGAATTGCTCAGAAGGAGTACAATCTCCTCTAATAAGGACAGTAGTGCTGCCCTGATTCCAGCAGCCATTCTTAAAAGGAGAAAGCACTTCCCTCAAAGGACAGATTATAAATAAGAGACCAGGCTACATTTCTCCTCTTCTGAGAGACAGATGCTCCTGAATGGATGACATTGGAGGGTAGTTTGAGTCGGTGTTGTTGGCACAGAAAAGTACGTGATGCATGAAACACGATCAGGGGCTTAAGAGCGATCTGAAAATGGTCCGGGACACATCGCAAACCTTATTAGCCTGGCTCATGAATATTAAGCAGGAACGTCAATCAGTAGTTGCAACTCATTTGCTGAAATACAGCGAGTGCTAGGCGTGTTAGGATTACTGTTCACACATTCATTCGTTTGATGACCAGGAACAAATAATAGATTCACAAGACCACGAATGCCTGTTAAATATACCCAAAACGAATTGTATATCATGTTTAAACACTATAGACATCAGAGCCAGCGGCAAATGTTGTAAGGAAGGACTAGCCGAGCGTAAGCTGCTCGAGGTGGATACATGAGCACTGAGCCACCCGCTGATCGCTTGGAGCTCCAAAATCGGCAAAACAAATTTACCAAATAGACACTATTACTATAAATAAACCGCAGATTTGAGTTTTAATAAAACTACATTCTCACCTGAAAAACTCTTAAAACTACATTTCATGACACAATAACAGTAATATTTAGAAAATTACACTGGTTTCTGGGCAGTGATGTTTTACAAGTCTACAAGAACATATTGAGAAACGGCTAATGGTGAAAATAAAAAATTATAAAATGCACTGTTGCCTTTTTCGGAGTGTCTATTTACATACACTAAGAGCAAATGGCCCGCCTTGTTGGCAGAGGCTATTTACACTAGCTCCGCCCACTAACGTGTGATTGGGACAGTCAACACTGAAAAAAGACTCTTGTTTAACATCAGTCTAAGTGGCGTAGATGATAAATCTTGTGCTTTTTGATGCGATCAACCCGAGTTTGAACCCGACTTTTGCAGAAATTTTTTTCTCCCTTCTCATATCTCAAATCTCATATCGCCTCGGAAAGGCATTTAATTTAAATAAAAAATAAGGAAATATTCAAAAAGTTGAAAATAAAGTATCGGGTAGGGTAAGGGTAGGTGTAGGGCAGGTGCAGTAGGCTGGACTACTGCAATGCTCTTCTGGCTGGACTTCCGTCAAACACAATCAAACCTCTACAAATGATTCAAAATGCAGCGGCACGACTGGTCTTCAACGAGCCCAAAAGAGCCCATGTTACACCTCTCTTTGTCTCCTTGCACTGGCTACCAGTTGCAGCTCGCATCCAGTTCAAGACACTGATGCTTGCATATAGAACAACCACAGGGTCAGCACCCACCTACTTTCACTCACTATTACGAATCTACATCCCTTCCAGAAGTCCCGCCTACTTCCACTCACTATTACGAATCTACATCCCCTCCAGAAGTCTGAGATCTGCTAGTGAGCGACGCCTCGTTGTACCATCACAGAGAGGCTCAAAATCACTCTCCAGAACATTCTCGTTCACCGTTCCTGGCTGGTGGAATGATCTTCCCACCCCCATCCGGAATGCTGGATCCCTGTCAATCTTCAAGCAACAACTGAAAACTCATCTCATTCAACACTACTTGACTTCATCATAAAAAAATAAATTCTATATCTTCATCTTTCTCTTTCCCTTTTTCTCTTTCCCTTGCTAGCTTGTATTTATTTGAAAAAAGACTTGGTGTTAGGGGCACTTCCTCTGTCTGCTTCCCTCTTCAAGATTAATTGCTTTATGTATTCCCCAATTGTAAGTCGCTTTGGATAAAAGCGTCTGCTAAATGACTAAATGTAAATGTAAATGTAGGGAGGGTTTATTGACCCAATAAGGTGGCGTACATTTAATAATTTGAATTAAAACTATAATTTACACTCAATGCGTTATTAATGCATACTGTTTCATAATAGACCACAATACTGAGGTGCAGATAATTGCCACTATTTGCAATAAGTAGTATAAATAGCAGAAAATCTTGTTATTTTAACAGAGTAAATAGAATCTATTGCTAAGAAAATATTTTTGTGTTTGCGCACTCTGATGTAACTAAGCCGAACACTATTGAACAGCAGAGCGGAACGAATGAATCCCCTTGTATCACACACAAGTGACTATTCTAGTCAACCAATCAATGTTCAGCAGTGAGTTTAGCTCCACCCTTTTGGTACCCTTTGATGTGCTAGATACCCTAATGGAAGGGTACCAAAAAGCGGTACGGTTCGCTATTTTGGTTCCATTCATAACTTCTGACAATGGAAACGAACATTATTGCGTACCGTACCGTACCGAACCGTACCGCTTAGTGGAATCGTGCCTTTAGATCAAGCCAGTGCATTATGGGAATTGGAGTTATCCTACATTTTTTGGTTTAGTTTTTTCTCTAGTCGTGTAGCACCGATCTAAAATGCATAGATAGCCAAGTTTTCTCCATCTTGCCAGCAGTGACTTACCCCTTTAAAGCTGGAGCTTTATGTGCCCAGCACTGTTTTTCTCTTTGCACTGCAGCCACACAAAACAAAGCTCTTAAATTATTATGATTAAAATATCTAAATGAACATAAGAATTTCTAAAAAAGTTGTGACACAGTCGAGGGATCCCTGAATGATACACTCAAACCTCCGGACTCAGTAACAGTGTGTTCAGGGTCACGCACATGGTTTTGTCACACATGTGTTTGAAGGAGTCGGCTGCTGTCATGACTTTGGCGATGTCTGGATCGGTCAGTGAATGCCGCCCCATCCGTCATGTCTGATGAAAGTCAAGTCTCTTGGGTGTTGCTTTTTCTTTTTGTCACCGTCTTGCTCACCTTCTTGACCTCTACATCTATTTTTGCACCTGTGTGTGCGTCCGTCATCCGTGCCCTTTCTCAACATTGAGCTTAGGTTTTGGCATATTTCAGCAAAGTGAGAGATGTAGATGAACGTGTTCTGGATTGTTTTCAGGCTGACCGAGTTGACACATGCAGGAAAAAAAGCTAACAGACACATTTCTGAATTTCACTCATATCCTCATTACCCTTCAATATTTTGTTCTTATTTTGCAGGAAAAAATATCCAAATCTGTTTTAAACAAAATTGCATTTCTTGTCAAGCAAAAGGCCGCTTGTCATATTTGTAAGAATATATTCTCTAGAAACAGGTCCTGGTATTTCACACAGTTAAATGTAGCTCAGTTTTAAGACTTTTGGATATTTCAGTAGAAAACAAGACAAATACTGAAGACACAGGTGAAGAGAGAGATTATGTCTGCTTTGTAGTATCACAGTGTTTAATATGCACATCTCTGACAGACACAATGTTACAATCTGAGTCACCTTGGTGTGATTGTGCTTGTCTTGTTACATCTTCTAAATATCAGACTATTGAGCTTTACTGTACAACATCAAGTGTGGTAAAAATTGACAGTATCAATTTATTTTTAACTCAAAAAATTTACTTTTAGGTTAGTCTTTTTGTCAACATCTCATTTAATGCATTTTACTTTCTAATTGAAGTAATAATTCGAAACTGAGCATAAATAGAAATTTAGACTTTAGACTTTGTGATGATCCTATAAAACTGTATTTTATCTCCTATGACTTTTTCAGGCTTGGAAATCACACCTTTATAATTCACTGACATTGCTGCTTACATACAAGTTTTAGCTTAAAGAGGTATTTTTACCTGATTTTAAACCACAAAAATGTTTAATATCCTTTTTCACTTGAGCAGGGGTGGACTTAGTGATTTAGGGGCCCTAAGCAAATTTCAGGTACAATAACTACATGCTCTTTTACGCCTAACCCTTATTTTGCTGACTAGCTCTCTCTCATTATAGGTATAATAACTATTATTTATTATAACCAAACTTACAACTTATAACCTTCACAACTTAAGTAGCCTAAATAATTAGTCAAGCTGATGCTGTTCTAAAGCCATATTACGCTATCGCTATACCTTATTTTTTTCGGATAACAAAATAAGACATTATATAAAAAATGCTTGCACTTGTCCATTTAACAAATTGTAAACTTTTGCAATCTTTTTACATTAAAATGTCATAAAATTATCCCATGCAATTTGTTTTGTTTTCCAAATGTTTTTAAGGCATATGATAGTGTTCGCCGAGAAACAAATCAAAAATTGAATTTATTATGCAAAAATCTCCAATCATTGCATTCGTGCATTTATATGCGTTTTTAGTGTATAGCTCATTTGCATTTATAGTCCTCGTTGACGCGCCTTGGAAAAGCACACAAGAGAGTCATTTTGAAACATCAAGACACATAAAATAAAAGACTTGAAACACAATAATTTATTTACTGAGGTGAATACATCTGTTCAGTCAAAACTGCTTATAATGCGCACAAAGAGTTCTCCATCTATAATCACTAAAAGCTGTCACTTATCGCGATCTCACGACGCTCCGTTAATAATCTCTCTACACAATTAATCTCTTATTTACATCTTATCTACATTGTTATAATGAGAGGATTCACAAGCGTGCAGAACTCCGCACCTGAGAATTTTTTTTTTGAGTGATGAGTGAACATTTGACGCTCTCTATAACACAAATAAATACTGGTGCATTTGTTTCGCGAACATCAGACGGGGCCCCTGATTCCCCCGGGCCCCTAACCGCTTACCTCACGTATTGTTGAAGTCCGCCCCTGCACTTGAGGAAAAATTATGACACTAAAATGGGTCAGTGTTGTTTGGTGTTTATTTATGCTCAATTCATATTTGTCATGGAATTGTTTTCTCTCAGTGTCATAAAACAACTACTCGAATTCAGATGTATATACAATATCAACTTATATAACATCAAATATATGTTATATAAGTTATATATAGATATAACATAGATAGTAAAAGAGAAATCCATCAAGTTTCCAGCATGCAGTGGCTCCACTGTGAAATTCAGCCATGCTACCCTGCATTTTAACACGACAGGGATGATCTTTACATTGTTTTTTATAGATATGACCATGTTTATTACATGCTATGTAAATGCTCTCCAATGACACATAATGAAAATCAAGCTATACACGAAACAAGAGCTCCTTTGTTCATGAGTTAGGTTTACCCAACAGAATGTTTCAGCTGACAGCGCTGATAATACCCCTAGTAAAAAAGTAATTCCCGTCTAAAGTATATATGTATAATACTAAACACAGTTCAAATCTATCAACATATTTACTGACACTTCATATGTGTAAAATGATAATTAAACTTGATTTGGAGTACTGCTTGTGTACAATGCACATTTCTTATTATTAATCCTAAAATGTGTTTTAATATCACTATTGGTGAGGATTGTATGATCTCTAGATAATATCGTTTATTAAATACAAGGTATTTAAAGAGTACCCGACGTATACTTGCGATGGGTCCACTTTAGCATAATCAGATATTCTTCAGTATATCTTTAGTTGGACTTCAGCACTACTTCTGCACAATTAAAGTGCTAATAGCTGATTTTGTTCCAATTTAGCAGACTTTAAGTTTACCAGTTAAGTATACTAAAAGTACAACTTCAGGGTATTTTTATGTATGTAAATGTTTTTTAGTATGCTTAGCATTAAATCAATGTATTTCAAATACATTTTTGTATATTTTATTGTTTCCCCAGGGATTACACAGCGCAGGGTAAGTTTGGGAAAGTGCTTTTCTATAGGCTGAGCTCTCATATGTTTTTCATGAGTTCAGGGGCTCCTGTGCATGTTAATGAGCATCTTTGTGTTTGAGATTCATCTGAGCCCGGCATCAGAAACCTGACTCTGACATCCCAGCTGAGAAAGAGAGAGGATGGTCACCAAGCGCACACACAAACACACACACACACACGCACGCATGCACACGCATACACACGCACATCTGCATGCGCGCACACACACACACACACGCACGCACGCGCGCACACACACACACACACACTCTCTCTCTCTCTCTCTCTCTCTCTCTCTCACACACACACACACACACACACACACACACAAACTCTCTCTCTCACACACACACACACATACTCTCTCTCTCTCTCACACACACACACACACACACACACACACACACACACACACACACATTGGGGGTGTTCAGATATAAAGATCAGACATCTCCTTACAGCCACAGGCCTCTGAACATGAAAAGCCCTTGTCAAAAACACCACTCCACAGCACAATGTCTAATTAAGTTGCCCTCAAACAGCAAGCGGCCATGTTAACCACAGCATCATGACAGATGTTGGAGATTCATAACGAAGTCCCACGCTGAAATCTCTCCGTCCACCTCCACCCACCTCCACAGGCAAGCTACATTTATGTGCTTTTGTAAATCACCGTTTCAGCTCAAACCTTTCTCCTTTGTACGTAAGTCACCTTGATACCACCAAAGCAACATCGAATAGGGACAGAGGCAGTGCGTATGAAATATTACTGTGCACGAGTCACATTATTCCCTATTCTATAACTCATATTAAATAATGCCAGTAAAATAAAACATTAATCAGAAATGGAAAGGTACTGACAGTTTACTAGACATTATTCTTTCAGCTCACAGACAAATAATTTGGAAAAGTCTTGAATATTAACAGTACATTAGGTCTATTTCTTTATGAATGTTGATTTAGCTGTATAAGATGTGAAAGGTTGTACTATATTCTGAATATTTCCTCAGAGCATGCAGCAGACTGTATTCACTTAACATAATAATTTTGAGGCAAATATTGATAAAAATATGATGCGTAAGTATTATATTACATTATATTCAAACCTTGTGATTTGAAACAGTTGCTGCAATGTAACAACATTATGACCGTGTAGCCAAAGGGTTTAAAAGAAAACACACAATAGACATGTTCAATCAGTGATGAGGTTGTCCCAAATCAATTAAAAGAGAGAAGACTTTTCGGCTGAGAAACAATGTTGGTCATGGCTGATAAAGCTCAGTCATCAGTTCATGCAAATTTAAAGAGCGTTGAGCCAGAAAATTAATTTAGCATGCAACTATTACTTGTTTAGAAAAGGGCTGCAGTAGGTGATGCTTTCAGAATATATTTCTATTTAGAGCACATAAAAAAGATCCTTGACCTGGTGGGAAAATAACAAACATACACACACTAAAGTCATGTTCATGGAGAAATCTTGTGCTGGAGTGGTTGTTCTTTAAGTCTGCCTGTCTCACCGCACTTTCTCTGTTATTTTATTAGTGAAGGTTCAGAGTTGACACAGCAGTGAATTAAAGGCTACTACACACCTCCATAACATAGAGATATCAATTCAGCAAAATACCATAGTCCCTACTTCTGGACAAAACACTGCACACAAACAATTTCTTCTCTAATGTCTTGCAGAGACCAAGAAACCATGGGAAATATTAAGTGTGTGTGTGTGATGCATTATGCTGAAGCTCAAGGATGAATACATGTTTGTCAGTACATTGTGAGAGGCAATGTGGCGAAAGACATAGTAAAACACTAATCGCTATAAAACAAATACCATTTTTCCCTGACACAAGCCATCTCCCCTCAGTTATCATCAGTCAGGTAACTGGTTGATTTGAGATACAGTATATAAGCACAGTAAGCTTGGGATACTCCTGTTAGAATGGGAGACTATGGTTACACTTTATTTGAATGTGTCCTTGTTACATGCACTTACTATTATAATAATAATTAATTATGAATAATTACATGCAAGTAACACTAAGCCAAATCCTTATCCTAACACTAACCATATAGTAAGAACATGTAGTTAATTAACAGTACTCAGTACTTAAATATTTAATTGCACTGTAACAAGGAAAGCTTAAAATAAAGGGTAACACTTTATTTTAAGGTGTCATAATACAGAGTAATTACCCAATTAAGTACTAAGTAGTAGCCGTTGTACTTACATGAATCAAAATGTTTGTAATTATGTAGATGTAATATATACACATATGATACAGACAGAGTCTGTTACATAGCTACTTATGTAACCAAAATATTGTTACATATGTGTTCAGACTTTATACAACGCAATTATAAATGTAACTACACAGTCATAAGCTACTTAAAATAAAGTGTATCAAAATCGTACTTGAGTGTACTTCATGTGTATCTATACTGTAGTGTACACCTTAGTTTGATTTAACCCCCCAGTACACCGCTAAAATACATGTAATACATTTCTAAGTAAATTACAATTACAGAATATTACACAAACATAAGCTACTTAAAATAAAGTGTATCAAGATTGTACTTAAGTGTACTTCATGTGTATTTATACTGTACGCCTTAGTTTGATTTAACCCAACAATACACAGATTAAATACATGTAATACCTTTATAATTACACTACAATTACAGAACATTACACAGACATAAGCTACTTAAAATATAGTGTATCAAGATTGTACTTAAGTGTACTTCATGTGTATCTATGTTGTACGCCTTAGTTTGATTTTACCCATCAGTACACAGCTTAAATACATGTAATACCTTTCTAATTACATCACAATTACAGAATATTACACAGACATAAGTTAATTAAAATAAAGTGTATCAAGATTGTACTTAAGTGCACTATATCATGTGTATCTGTACTGTACACCTTAGTTTGATTTAATCCACCAAAACACAGATGAAATACATGTAATACCTTTCGAATTGCATTAAAATTACAGAATATTTCACAAACATAAGCTACTTAAAATAAAGTGTATCAAGATTGTACTTAAGTGTACTTCATGTGTATCTATACTGTACACCTTAGTTTGATTTAACCCACCAATACACAGATCAGATTAAATACATGTAATACCTTTCTAATTACATTAAAATGACAGAATATTACACAGACATAAGCTACTTAAAATATAATGTATCAAGATTGTACTTAAGTGTACTTCATGTGTATCTATACTGTACATCTTAGTTTGATTTAACCCACCTATACACAGATTAAATACATGTAATACCTTTCTAATTACATTACAATTACAGAATATTACACAAACATAAAACATAAGCTACTTAAAATAAAGTGTATTAAGATTGTACTTAAGTGTTCTTCATGTGTATCTATGATGTACATCTTAGTTTGATTTAAGTCACCAGTACACCGCTTAAATACATGTGATACCTTTCTAATTACATTACAATTACATAATATTACACAAACATAAGCAACTTAAAATAAAGTGTATCAAGATTGTACTTAAGTGTACTTCATGTGTATCTATGATGTACATCTTAGTTTGATTTAAGCCACCAGTACACAGATTAAAATACATGTAATACCTTTCTAATTACATTACAATTACAGAATATTACCCAAACATAAGCTACTTAAAATAAAGTGTATCAAGATAATACTTAAGTGTACTTCATGTGTATCTATACTGTACACCTTAGTTTGATTTAACCCACCGGTAAACAGATTTAAATACATGTAATACCTTTCTAATTACATTAAAATTACAGAATATTACACAGACATAAGCTACTTAAGAACAAGAAGCTACCTATATCTACATTTTTGCAAACTGTAATTACAGGCTGTTCCATAACTTAGTTACATGGTAAGTACATTTTGTTTAATGTAAGTACAGCAGCTACTACTAAGTACTTAAGTAGGTAATTACTCTGTATTATGACACCTTAAATGAAATGTTACCAATAAAGCATAACCGACTACTAATCTTGGCATGTCTCTGTCTGTATTTTGGCAGCTGAATTGATGTTAATGTCATCAATGTTAATTTGTAACTAACAACATGTCAATCCAGTGTGGGATGCAACTTTACATGCAAACGTTACTACACTCTGTACATATGAGTGCTGTTATTCTGTCCGCTTTACAGCACAGTTTCATTTATTAATTTTGGATACCTTTTTGGTGCAGTCTATTGCTCCAAGCTTAATTTTGATTCACACACACAATTAAATATGGCATTTAGCCGTTGGGTGGCTGTATGGATTGAGCATCGACAGAGCACAGTGACGTACAGATGTGCATCAATGCAGGTGTTCTCGTGAGTTATCACCTACATGTGCTGCAGTGCACAGCCAATACCCACAGCGCTTTATGTGTAGCGTTTCCATGGGGATCTATTTTTATCCACAGTGGGAAAGCTAAAATATGCAATATTGTAGGTCGTCTCGCTCCCGCTCTCTTTTAAAAGGGTAATTTTTGAATATCGTATCAAGTGCATAAGCATATGCAAATATGTCCACTGGAAACTGATTCCAGCACAGTTTGAGCTGTATCTGAATAAATAGCACAGATAAGATTGTCTAACGTTCACACAAAGTGTAGAAATCAATCTTTCGTCGTTTTAAAGCACTCTTATTCCCTGCTCTCCATCTATATTTGTCCCACATATACGGCGCTGCATGACGAGTGTGTATGTGTCCTGGTTTTACACCCTAATTAATATGATATTCAGTGGTGTCATGAATCCCCAGAGCGCGTCGATTCACACTCGTTCAGTGAGTAAAGAGGTCAGCTTCATTCCTTCATTCTTCACTCCCTCGTTCGCTCTTTATTCATCTCTTGATGCTGATTTCATAAACTCATCTAAGCATGCAGTGTGCTTTAAAATGCACCCTCTTTAGCTTCACATTGTGAAACTCTGCCAGCATTTATTCCTCTGTTGTTTCAAATACGGTATGGACAAAACCCAGCAGTCGTCCACTGGTCCTGTGTGCTGTATTCACATCCAATGCATTGAAGTCAGATGTGCTTTTGGTGAACTTCTTCCCCTCCCTTATGAAAACAAGTACACTTTAGCATACTTTAATATAGAGTACTTTCAGTACACATAATGTGTTTTCAGACACATAATGACACGTAATTGAGAATTAAAGGAAAATGTGTTACATTTATTTAAAGTAAATGCAGTTAGTTGAATTTAAGAGTGCTTTATTGACCCACTTTAGTAGGATTTAAATACAATGATATATGTAACTTCATAATTACTTCTGTTGTCTAAAATTATAGTGTCTTGCTTTAAGTACACTTGAGTGTCCTTTTATTTAATTTTCTTTAATAACATAATTATTATTTTATTTTTTTACTTGTAATATTTGAAGTCCACTACAATTGCACATTTAGTAAATTTTAATGCACTTATTTTTTTATATATTTTAATGCTGTGGCTTTAGATGTTCAGTGATATGCAGAAAAGGGAATTGTTTAAATGAGATTTGCAAGTGTGCTGTTCAGTTGTATATGCATTGCTCTTATGGTATCAATATAATAATATATAATATAATAATTTTATATACACTCACCGGTCACTTTATTAGGTACACCTTGCTAGTACCGGGTTGGACCCCCTTTTGCCTTCAGAACTGTCTTAATTCTTCGTGGCATAGATTCAACAAGGTGTTGGAAACATTTCTTAGAGATTTTGGTCCATATTGTCATGATAGCATCACACAGTTGCTGCAGATTTGTCGGCTGCACATCCATGATGAGAATCTCTCGTTCCTCCACATCCCAAAGGTGCTCTATTGGATTGAGATCTGGTGACTGTGGAGGCCATTTGAGTAAAGTGAACTCATTGTCATGTTCAAGAAACCAGTCTGAAATTATTTGATCTTTGTGACATGGTGCATTATCCTGCTGGAAGTAGCATCAGAAGATGGGTACACTGTAGTCATAAAGAGATGGACATGGTCAACAACAATACTCAGGTAGACTGTGGTGTTTAAACAATGCTCAATTAGTACTAAGGGGCTCAAAGTGTGCCAAGAAAACATCCCCCACACCATTACACCCCCACCACTAGCCTGAACCGTTGAGACAAGGCAGGATGAATCCATGCGTTCATGTTCTTTACGCCAAATTCTGACCCTACTATCTGAATTTCTCAGCAGAAACGTTTTTCCAATCTTCTATTGAGCCTGTGTGAATTGTATTCTCCGTGTCCTGTTCTTATCTGACAGGAGCGGCACCCGGTGTGGTCTTCTGCTGCTGGAGCCCATCTGCTTCAGGGTTCGACGTGTTGTGTGTTCAGAGATGGTATTCTGCAGATCTTGGTTGTAACGAGTGGTTATTTGAGTTACTGTTGTCTTTCTATCATCTCTAACCAGTCTGCCCATTCTCCTTTGACCTCTGACATCAACAAGGCATTTTCATCCACACAACTGCCGCTCACTGGATATTTTCTCTTTTTCAGACCATTCTCTGTAAACTCTAGAGATGGTTGTGTGTGAAAATCCCAGTAGATCAGCAGTTTGTGAAATACTCAGACCAGCCCGTCTGGCACCAAACAACCATTCCACGTTCAAAGTCACTTAAATCCCCTTTCTTCCCCGTTCTGATGCTCGGTTTGAATTTCAACACATCGTCTTCACCACATCTAGATGCCTAAATGCATTGAGTTGCTGCCATGTGATTGGCTGATTAGCAATTTGTGTTACCAAGCAATTGAACAGGTGTACGTAGTAAAGTGGCCGGTGAGTGTATACTGTATGTGTGTATATATATATATTGTTTTGGTTTTCTAGGAAAGCTATAAATAGAGGCATAAACAATGAACATGATTGACAGATATATGTGCTCTTTTACGTTCACAGGCTTCCTCAGAGTCTAATAATGGAAGGCTCTGAATTGCACGAGACAACTATATGAATCCGTATTTGTGTGACACATGCAGTGATTTACTTTTCTTTGACTGTGGTTTTTATCACTGCAGCATGTTTGAGCCGTTTGCTAACACCTGCTAATGGCTGTGTTTATGACTCTTTGTCTAAACCGCATGAAACACTAACATATTTATATCTCCCCATGCTGTCTTCCTCTTCCTCTTAATAAAGCTTTAATGCCCTGATCACGTGATGACAGGCATGCTCTGAGCCCGGCTTCGCTGAAGTACATGCATGCGGTCGAGAGATCACAGGAACTGGGCTAGCGTTCACACCGGGGGGGACACGCACACACACACACACACACACAGACACACACACATGCTCACACACACACACACACACACACACACACACACACACACATACACACAGACACACACACACGCTCACACACACACACACACACACATGCTCTCTCTCTCTCTCTCTCTCTCTCTCACACACACACACACACACACACACACACGCGTTCTCTCTCTCTCTCACACACACACACACACAAACACACACACACTCTCTCTCTCTCTCACACACACACACACACACACACACACACACACACACACACACATTCTCTCTCTCATTTAAGATGGAATATATAATGAGTTTATTTTTAGCACACTGTGCTATTTGCAAGCTGTGTTGTTTCCCAGCGGCTGTCTTCTCCTCCTCGTGTCACTCGCTGCTTCTTCTCCTGCTCTCTCTGAAACACAGTCTCTGGGTTTCTCTGGTGTTCCCATTGGAAGCAGCCACCATCTTATTCCTCGCCGCTTTAGCTCGGTGTCGACTTTGTTTGATAATAATTCTGCTGTCAGCTGAGGTTAGGGCTGTAGTCAAGTCCACCTTTGTCGAGTCCAAGACAAGTCCAAGTCCTGGACTATCGAGTCCAAAGAGGTTCGAGTCCGAGTCAAGACCGAGTCCAAAGAGGTTCGAGTCCAAGTCAAGACCGAGTCCAAATGAGAAAAAAATAATTTCTTCAAAACCACATACTTAATTATTGATAATTGATGTGATACGGGAGACAGCATATCTTCTATTCTAATATAATAATTTTGTATTATTGTTTGTAATGATCTAAAAGCATGTGCAGCAACACTGTAGGATCAAATCAGGATATTTTATTTCTCCTCCTGAGACCCAGCTATGGAGTTTTTGCCTCTGTAGTGGACATTAGATTAGTGAATGTATCTGAGACCTCACATGTCACAGTTATAAGTCTGGATGTCCTGTACAGAGCACATTCAGGGCTTTATAGAGATGCTAAATGTTTTTAAACACTCTCATATGTCTTTAAATATGGCTATATTTAATTTAGTGAAAAATTGTACATCCTTATGGAAAATGATTGTATTCTGTAATGTCTTTTACATCTGAATCATTTTCAGATTGTTTGTCATAAAGCAACATCTCAGGAAAATGTTATGGGTTTTCAAATTCAAATATGACTTGCTGTTATGAAACAGGACATCATTTCATACATGTTCAATGTAGAGGACACCAGGACTAAAAGCATGTTTATTATGCATTTTGGGAGACAACAATTGAATAGGGAAATAAATTATATATCAGTTTGCTTATGAAATATTATATATTATTATGAAAATCTGGTCATGTATTACTCCCATTATGAAAATTATTTTTCAACATTCTGTCCCAACAGCAACACATTAATAAGCAAATTAGATACAGTGTATAGGTACACTGTGTTTAATGGGAAACCAGTTTATGGAATTTTTTACACACATATTGCATAAAACAAAATGGTATATCAAATAATTTTGTTATATATTTTAAAACATAGTTGAGAATCATCCTTAAACAAAGTTTAGTATAAAACAATCCTGAAACCTAAAAATGTATTTGGTGATTTAAAAAACTCCCATTGATTTTGCCGTTCTGATGTCAATTCATGCCATTTCATTTTAGTCCTTGTGTCCTCTACAGAGGACATATAATCAAATATGAAGAGAATAGAGTTTTTCAAAAATGTTATTTTTCAATTTTTTTCTTATGGTCTAAACAATGTAATGACATGAAAACTTTTTTTAGGGGGAGGGGGGGTGGGGTCTCAGGAGGATATTTTAGGTTTGGCAATTTCATTAATATTTGACCAATTCTCGATTTTGTGTGATTTTATCTAGTCAACTTGAAAATGTAACTACAACATGATTCAAGCAACTTTCTCTTTATTAACCCTCTAGTTAAAGAAAAGTATATTCTAAGTGCACCACACATGACGTTGTCTTCATGATGTAAATGTTAAACAAATCACTAAATATCTTTGCAGAAAAGATGAACTACAACTACATCTTGTACACACTTATATTATGCATATTAGGCTATATATTCTGAAATAATACAAGACAAATGCTTAAAAACTCAAAATGAACAGCAGTTTTCAGCCTGTCACCGGGATGCAAACCTGAAATATCAGATATACAGTAGTAGTTATTCACAGGTTTTGTATTTGTTGATTACTGCTGTTCCATTGTTTTTTCTATGTAAAATGGACGCGTTTGACTGTTGCGCTCGCGTCTCTTGCAGCGTCTCGTGCATGAAACGGCTTTCTAAAAACGATGCACTCTAGTTATTAAAAGATGTTTAACTCACATCTTCTTGTATTTTTTCTATTCCACTGCCCGCGTCAACACAAAAGCACACTCTGTGTGAATGGTGCCTAGAGAGCATCACACGTGAGCGGTTAATCATGTGATTATGTAATTTATTTTATTTTACATCCAGTTGTATTCCGTGCCTCCAGGCTTTATTCGTTTTGCTCTTATTCGTTCTTTTTCTTATTCATTTGGTGCCACGGCGTTTGATGATTGTCAGTTTTTAGTTTTTTTTACATTTAAACATTTTGCAAGTTTGTAATTTTATATTAGGCTTAAAGCATGGTAATGGTGTATTTTTATTCGTTTTGTTAGTTAAAGTCCCATGTTTATTGCTGAAAATGTGTCGTTTGACAGCAATTGACCTGAAATGAAAGTGAAAGCAAAATGTGCACGGGCATTAATAAGGTATTTAAAAGCGAAGGGAAATGAGAGGGAAAACTCCAACGAACTTTGTAAAACCAAACTGTATTATGCAACTTGCCGACATCGTGTCTGTGGCCAAAATAAAGATTATTTAAGCCTCCGCGCAGCGCACACACTCAGAGCAAGGCAGCACACTCATATGACGCAGCTGTGCATTTAACAGGTGACCAATGACAATGCCCGTTCTAGATGGAGTTAAACCAATGGCAATTACATTACCCATTTGCGGAACAAGCGAGCCAGATTAATGGTTTTGTTTTGAAAGAGAAAAAAAAAACATATATTGCTGGACTCGGTCGAGACCAACTTGAACATTTGGCGAGTCCCAGACAAGTCCGAGACAAGTCCGAGTCCAAATACCAACGAGTCCAAGACAAGTCCGAGTCCAAATACCATCGAGTCCAAGACAAGTCCGAGACAAGTCCGAGTCCAAATACCAACGAGTCCAAGACAAGTCCGAGACAAGTCCGAGTCCAAATACCAACGAGTCCAAGACAAGTCCGAGACAAGTCCGAGTCCAAATACCATCGAGTCCAAGACAAGTCCGAGACAAGTCCGAGTCCAAATACCAACGAGTCCAAGACAAGTCCGAGACAAGTCCGAGTCCAAATACCAACGAGTCCAAGACAAGTCCGAGACAAGTCCGAGTCCAAATACCATCGAGTCCAAGACAAGTCCGAGACAAGTCCGAGTCCAAATACCATCGAGTCCAAGACAAGTCCGAGACAAGTCCGAGTCCAAATACCATCGAGTCCAAGACAAGTCCGAGACAAGTCCGAGTCCAAATACCAACGAGTCCAAGACAAGTCCGAGACAAGTCCGAGTCCAAATACCATCGAGTCCAAGACAAGTCCGAGACAAGTCCGAGTCCAAATACCATCGAGTCCAAGACAAGTCCGAGACAAGTCCGAGTCCAAATACCATCGAGTCCAAGACAAGTCCGAGACAAGTCCGAGTCCAAATACCAACGAGTCCAAGACAAGTCCGAGACGACAGAGATAGAAAAACTTCTCGAGACCGGACTCGAGTACTACAGCCCTAGCTGAGGGATGTGTTTCTCTGACCACAGGAGGGACTGGCATCACCATCTCAAAGTTATGCAGAACATCTTCTAGGTCAAATATCATACATTAAAAAAAGCCAGCATCTATTTCTGACATTATTTCACGGGTGTCACATTCAAAAACAGCTCGGTGGGATTCAGACATGTTTATAGACAGTTCACTTCTTTTAGCGTCACACAGTGTCTCAAGAACACAGCACTTGTATTGTTTGTGTTATTTGTAGTTTTTGGAACTAAAAGTAGCAATGCTGCTGATATATAAATATGTTTTTTTTAAGTATGATGCTCTTTTTCAGTAAGCTACACTGAAAATGCTGGGTCAGATTTTTTAAGAGAGAAAAAAATTATAATACAAATTCAGTGAGGATGCATTAAATTGACCAAAAGTGCCAGTAAAGAGATTTATAATGTTGCAAAATATTCTATTTTAAATAAATGTTGTTCTTTTTAAACTTTATATGTGACCCTGGAGCACAAAAGCAGTGTTAAGTCGCTGGGGTATATTTGTAGAAATACATTGTATGGATCAAAATTATAAATTTAGCTTTTTAATGCCAAAAATCATTAGGATATTAAGATCATGTTCCATGAAGATATTTGTACCGTAAATATATCAAAACTTAATTTATGATTAGTAATATGCATTGATAAGAACTTCATTTGAACAACTTTAAAAAATATTTTCTCAATATTTAGATTTTTTTGGACCCTCAGATTCCAGATTTTCAAATATTGTCCAAACCATACATCAATGGAAATATTATTATTCAACTTTTATTAAACATAAATGACCCTTATGACTGGTGTTGTGCACGGTCCAGGGTCACATATTCACTAAAGTATCACACTTTCCACAAAAACACTGAACATTGCTAATAATCAGAAATGTTTCTCGAGCAGCAAATCCTCATATTAGAATGATTTCTGAAGATCACGTGACACTGACGACAAATCCAGCTTTGATCACAGCATTCAAAAAAATCGCCAAGCTCGTGTTTATTTGACATGACAAAACTCATATCAGTTGGGCATTATGAAGTACTCCCCTTTTGGTAATCATTTAGTTGAAATCATTTTTGTTCATTTACGTGATTGATGGCTGATACTTATCTACACATGTATAATACAAATCAATCAACTTGTTGTTTTTTTGCACATTTGTTTGTTTGATCTTTTGGCCATTATAAAGCGTTTCTGTTACTCAGCGTGTTATTTAAACCACAGTCTACCTGCTCCATTAGCTTGTAGCTTAGTTGAGGACACTGGTATTGTTGTGTATGGCAGCTGATTTTAACAGAGACATACGCCGTGCTGCTGGTGAAAGCTGGATCCACAAACCCTGTTCCTCACGGAGCCTGGAACACAAGGCTTTGTCCAGCTGCCAGAGCCGAGCTCCTGAACGATCCTGCTTCCACACGCCAGCGCTCATGACCGGATCTTCCACCGGAGCTTTCTCAGCTCATTGTACTTTTATTCCTCACCTAATTGCATTGCTTTTGTATTCTTGTATGTAGCATTTTGATCAACGTTATGCATGTCTTTCTAATGTCATAGTGCATACTGATTGGCCTTTTCTGCTCGGTTCCTCTCAAACACATTATTAAAGAAATGATTCCCATCCC
Source organism: Oxygymnocypris stewartii (assembly GCA_003573665.1). NCBI lineage: Eukaryota > Metazoa > Chordata > Actinopteri > Cypriniformes > Cyprinidae > Oxygymnocypris > Oxygymnocypris stewartii. The sequence continues at coordinate 46,340 of QVTF01025494.1, read as the reverse complement.
CGGTGTCTCTAGTTTGGGGGTGGCTAGATTTTTTTAATGTTTTTAAAAGAAATCTGATTATATATAAGGTTGAATTTTTTTGATTTAATATTTCTATTTTTTTTTCAGAATCTGATCAAGTTAGATGGGTTAATATTATTTTAGAGATAATTGACTAATAACATACTACATTAACGGTACTAATAGGTATTATTTCATAATATATCAGTGAGAACTAGATCTGCATTTCCTGAAATAAATAACAGTATTTCCAATGAAAAAATAAAAAAAACTATTTTCTATGTGAATATATTGTAAAATGTAGTTTATTTAAATTTTTAATTATTTTCAGCCCCGTTACATTACTGCTGTTCTAATTCTAATATGCTAAATGGCTCCTCAAGAGACATTTCTTTTTATTATCAATAGTAATAACTATAGGTAATAATCAAAGAAACGAATTATTACCTGGCCATGATTTAATAAAATAAAGGAACAAATTGTTAATTTTTGGGCAAAATATAATATTTAATTTAATAATTTAATTTTAATTTATTTATTTTATTATTTTAATGTATTTATTTAATGTTTAAATTTATTTTTATTTATTTAATTTTTATTTTATTTATTTTTAAGTTATTTCATTTCTTTTTTTTCTTTTTTCTTTTTTTTTAAGAAGACAACAGTTGTGCTGCTTAATACTTTTGTGAAAACTGTAAAACAAAATGTCTGGAATACACCACATGCTTTCTGATTCCAATCATATTTGATATTTTGAGCTGATTTTAGAACACATTGTTTTCATTTCTCATGCGTCTCCTAGCAACAAGACTCACATTTCTGCCTGTGGCTGCTATGATTGGAGCGATTTTAAAGTCTGGTAGTGTGTGATCCTCAGTCGTGTAGTGTATGATGCCTAGCGTTTAAAAATCTGTTCAGATTGTAAAAGTTGTGTAGTGCCTTAAGAACTGCATCATGACAGAGTTTGCAGAACTGAAAGCAGTCTAATTATACAGGACTTGCTTCAGATCAGTTGACTAGTTGCCGAGGCAGCTCCCTGACTAGTGTGCGTCTCTGAAGGGCTTTATGTAAGTGTGTAGATGAGTCAGCAGGGTAATTTGAGACTGTCCCAATCTTACACAGAGAGATGGATTGCTCATCTTCCATTCGAGACGTTACAGCTCTGAACTGATGCTGAGACATTCACACTCATCTCAATGGCAGCTGATCGGGTGGAGCAGGAGCCTCAGTCACAGTGTTTGTTTGCGTTTTCCAAAAGCATCAGAAGCATAAGTAGATCTTAAGATTGCCACATTACATTACATATCATTGTTACTATGCATAAAATTCATTCTGAAAAATGCATCACGGTTTCCACACAAATATGAAGCAGCAATAATAATCATAAATGTTTCTTGAGCAGCAAATTATATTATAATTAATTCTGAAGAATCATGTGACACTGAAAACTGGAGAAATTATGCTGAAAATGCAGCTTTGATCACGGATGCGTTTTAAATTACATTCTAAAATATATTAAAATAGAAAATAGTTATTTTAATGGTTATATTTCACGATATTGCTGCTTTTACTGTATTTTTGTTCAAATTAGTGCAGCCTTGGTGTGCATGAGGCTTATTAAAATAAATATTACAAAATCTTACCAGCCCCAAATTTGGTTTATTTATGTAATATTGATTTTAAATAGGCTAGTTTGTGCAAGTGAATTTAATAAACCAATGGATTCTGTTAATAAATCTGTCATAAAAAAGAATAATTATGATTAAAATAACCATGGTTTTATTACAGTAAGCACAGTTTACCACAATATTTGTAGTAAAACTGCAGTAACCACACGTTTACCATGTAATAATAATAATACATTTTAGTACCATGTTTATTTTTCATGGTGCACCTTTGTAACTTATATACCCTTAAAGCATATGCATACTTGTGTGGTACTAATATGCTCCCGTTTAGGGGTATAGGTGCACATTTGAGGCTACTGCCCCAGTAAAGGGCTAAAATACTATTATGGTACATTGTATTTCTGACAGTGTAAACAAAAAGGCCTATGAAATGTAATAAAACAACAACAAAAATGGCTTTAAAATGTAATAATAGTTACTGATTATATTCTTTTAATAATTTAACAGATCAGTTTAGAGGTATAGGCATCGGTTTCGACGATACTGGGCTTGAAAATATTGGTATCCGATGGAAAATAAAATAAGAGGTTTATTTAAACCGAAGTCTACCTGTTCCATTAGCTTGTAGCTTAGTTTGAGGACACTGAAACCACAAAACCAGTGTTAAGTCTCTGGGGTATATTTGTAGCGATAGCCAAAAATACACTGTATGGGTCAAAATTATAGATTTTTCTGTTATGCCAAAAACCATTAGGATATTAAGATCATGTCCATGAAGATATTTAGTACATTTCCTATCATAAATATATCAAAACTGAATTATTGATTGGTAATATACAATGCTAAGAACTTCATATGAACAACTTTAAAAATGATTTTCTCAATATTTAGATTTTTTTGCACCCTCAGATTCCAGATTTACCAAATAATGTCCAAACCATACATCAATGGAAATATTATTTATTCAGCTTTCAGATGATGCATAAATCTCAATTTGGAAAAATGGACTGGTTTTGTGCTCCCTGGTCACATATTACAATTCTATATTATAATAAATTTAGTTCGTCTGATGTTCTACACTTTCAACTGTGTGTAATATAAAATCATTTTAGCAATATACGTGTTTCTTGCGATCATTTGATTTCTTGCCACACACTCAAACAAACATCAAAATAGAAAACTGCATCTTTCCATCAGAGTGTTGTAGTTACAGTTTTGACCAGCAGGACCCAACAGCCCAAATCTGACCGAGATGCCCAGATGCCGGTTACACCCCGAGAGCCACGGCTGTATGTGAAGCTGCTCTTCTTGTGTTCTCTGCTGACTTGTAACGTTTGTCTTTGCTGTGTTCCCTACAGGTTTGGATGGAGATGCCACAGATCTAGATAAAAGAAAAGAAGTCTTTGGACAAAATCTTATACCTCCAAAGAAGGCAAAAACCTTTTTACAGTTAGTGTGGGAAGCATTACAAGATGTGACCCTCATCATCCTTGAGGTTGCTGCGCTGATCTCTCTGGGACTGTCCTTTTACCAGCCGCCTGGAGAGGGCAGCGAATGTGAGTATCTGTCATAGACTTCTCCTATTTTACAACACATGATTTGCAGAGAAATATATAGCCCTATATATAGATTTGCACTTCTTATTCATTTATAAATGTAGTCTGTATGGTTTTATTAGTTCTGTTCAATGTGAAAAACATCCCAGTGCTTTTCATGCATGAAGTGAGAGTCAATGGGGTTTTATTTTCAACAAAACAAATCAAAGTCAGAATTGTATCAGCAGAATATAACACTTTATTGTCGAGGTTAGTTCACATTAACCAGTAGTTTAACTGCTGCACTGTAGGTACATGTATGCTGCAGAACTTTGATTTAATACTAATGTTACTGTATAAGTTCACAGTTGCCCCAAAACATATGTTTGCACGTCAGCCACATTTCATATTATGTTATATTGCACACATGCCAAACCAGTGGGTTGCACTCAAACACTGCACACGTTTTCTGAGCCATTTTAACGATGACTTCTTACCAACTGGTGTCGAGGTGTGTTATAATGGATGTCAATTCCCAAACATTGCCTCTGGGCACAGAATCCGGTGCTCATGGCATCTTATGGCACTTTTCCACTGCATGGTACGGTACGGTACGGCTCAGTTCGCGTTTCCACTGCGGTTTAGTACCGCTATAGAGTGGGCGGGATTATTCACGTGTCGTTATAGCTGCGCCGCCTCTACTGCCGTGACATCACCGTAAACGCGCCACAAATAAACTCACAACAAAGAAAGGAGACGGAATAGTGTTCTTCATTCTCGGCATGTGGATGTTTTTAACAGCAATGGAGAGGTCTATGAGAATGCTTGGGATTTACCCCAGCAGCAGAGACTGTGGTGACAGTGCCACGGGCTGTAGATGAGGAGGACAGGGATGTTTTTACATTTCCATTTATGCATTTAGCAGAGCCTTTTATCCAAAGCGACTTACAATTACATTCAGGTTATACATTTTCATTAGTATGTGTGTTCCCTGGGAATCGAACCCACAACCTTTTGCGTTGCTGACGCAATGCTCTACCACTGAGCCACACAGGAACAACAATGGAGAGGTCTATGAGAATGCTTGGGATTTACCCCAGCAGCAGAGACTGTGGTGGCAGTGACACGGGCTGTAGATGAGGAGTGCAGGTGTGCTGCGTTACTTGATTAGTTAAATATTCATGTAGCGTTAGCGTGTTCTGTAAAGTGAATTATCAATAAACTTCTGGCCAAGTACCGAGACAAGAGGCGGACATGTAAAACAATCATCAGCAGTTCGTTTAGTTTCGACATGCTGCTGTTTAGGGCAAGAGTTACCTGAAATACACACGACCACAATATCAGATCGGGAACCACAATTAATCATTTTCAATGCTACATGTGTCTTTCTTTAGTATTTGAAACAGTGCAGACTTCTATTTATAATTGAGGTTTTGATGAAATGTGTGTCTGTGCATCTATCTTCACTATAAATGATTTACATACGGTGACTTTCAGACTCTTTAAGCATGGCTGAAGTGTCCAAATATACTACACACGGTAATGAATAAACCGACTCCATCACTGAATCCACCGAAATACTTAGATTTATACCAACAAAACTCGTTTTATACACTTTCAATCAGGTAGAAATAGCTCGTTGAGGTAATGGTTACAAGTTACTACTTTTTACAGTTTACTATTTTAGATCACTGTGTGTTCACACTCTTAAAAATAACGTGCTCCACGATGCCATAGAAGAACCTTTTCTGTCTAAATGCTTCCATAAAGAACCATTCTGTGTCACAAAAGCTTATTTGTGGTGAAAGAAGGTTCTTTAGATTATACAAAGGTAAGAAAGAGAACCTTTGACTGAATGATTCTTCTATGGCATCGCTGTGGAGAACCTTTTAAGCACCTTTCTTTTTAAGAGTGTATAATATATAAGTTATATATATATAAAAATGTGACCCTGGAGCACAAAACCAGACTTAAGTCGCTGGTATATATTTGTAGCAATAGCCAACAATACATTGTATGAGTCAAAATTATCAATTTTTATTTTATGACAAAAATAATTAGGATATTAAGATCATGTTCCATGAAGAGATTTAGTCAATTTTCTACTCTTATATATCAAATATAATTTTTGATTATTAATATGCATTGCTGAGAACTTAATTTGAACAACTTTAAAGATGATTTTCTCAATATTTAGATGTTTTTGCATCCTCAGATTCCAGATTTACCAAATATTGTCCAAACCATACATCAATGTAAATATAATTTATTCAGCTTTCATATGATGCATGCATCTCAATTTCACTCAAATGGACCGGACCCTTATGACTAGATTTGTGGTCCAGGGTTACGTATAATATCCAAACCTGTTTTGGTTGCTGGACGTCTGATGGTTGAAGCAGTGCTCAGCATGACTGTGCATTCAGAGTGAGGGACTCCAGTGAAAGAGTGCTTTCCAGGTCTCTAGAGTTAATGAAGTGTGCACTGGAAGAATAACCTTTGGGTGACAGCCATACATCAAGCCGTAAAATGTGCAGGGAACATAAAAGCATTAAAGTAGCGAACGTAATGCTGAGCAAGTATTATCAATCACCATAATGCTCAAGGATTCAATTACTCCAGGAATGGAACATTATCTTTTATTCCAGTTCAGTCTAGATCTGAGCAAAGAATAGCTTGTGAGATCTTGAAACTGCTGCTCGGAAACTCTCAGATACTCATCAATATCATAGAGCAGTTTGTGTTCGGGTTCAAAACAAACCTGCAATGCATCTTACTTACGTCAATCTGGCATAATATCATCGAACCTATAAGAATAGTTCATCCAAAAATGCAAAGTTGCTGAAAATGTGCTCCTTATCGGGCTATTCAAGATCAAGATGAGTTTGTTTCTGCATCAGGTTTGTAGACATGTGTGTCTCAGCAATGGATGTGAATGGGTGCCGTCAGATAAAAACATCACAATAATCCACAGTCCATCAGTTAACATCTGGAGAAGACAAAAGATGACACAAATCCAGCATTAAGATGTTGCTTAAGCTAAAATTCGAGTACATAATCCATTAAAACACTTCCGTTCTGACGGCACCCATTCACTGCAGAGGATCCGTCTCTGTGCAAGAGACAGAATGACACATTTCTCCAAATCTGATGAAGGAACCTGAGGGTGGAGGCATTTTCTGTTTTGGGTGATTATAATAATATGCATATATGCACTGAACGTCTAGGTTACGTACGTAACCCCCGTTCCCTGATGGAGGGAACGGAGACGTTATGTCGTGACGACATAGGGGATTTACCTGGAAGCCCCGAACATCTCTGACTAAGAGAAAACGCCAATGAAATTGGCTAGTGGATTTTGCATACCTGAGCCACTCCCCGTGCATACGGGTATAAAAGGGCGACAGGTGCATCCACTCATTAGGTTTTACGCTGAGGAGCCGAGACGAGTCCCTGGCAACCAGCGATGGATTCAATATTGTGGCATGGGGACATAACGTCTCCGTTCCCTCCATCAGGGAACGGGGGTTACGTACGTAACCTAGACATTCCCTATCTGTCGGTCACTACGAGTTATGTTGTGACGACATAGGGGTCCTATGGAAAGCGCCACAAGCTGAACCCCATCACAACCTTGTGGCATGCAGATGTTGACAAGCGAGTGCGTGACAGACAAATGCCATGCAAGAGGTTGCAACCTTCCTACCGCTCCAGCGCAAATTCGCTAACCTTGGTGCCCACCGGGACCACCTGAAGGTCGAAATCCCTTCCGATTCCGTGGGGAAAGGAACAGCGGCTTGGCTATCTCCAGCAGCGATGTACTCAGTGTTACAGCTTGTCGTAACGGCAGGGAAGCGAGCCTTCCAGAGAAGGGCGCTACGGAGGCCACATCCTGCTCGAAGGGAGGTAACATGTGGAGACACTGATATGGACTGGCCCAGGCTTGGGGCAGTAATACATACGACTGGACTCTGGGGCAGATCCTACCTAGGAGTAGGGAGGAGGGCTGCCAGCAGAACCTGACAGAAGCTCTGTCACAGGGAAGACACGGGTTTACCGTGAGGAAAACCTTACAGTGGAAGAATACACATATGGGATTACCCGAAGGGGAATAAGGCCATACGGACACCTATCCCTGTACAGGGGCTGGCCGGAGACCCGGGCGAGCTAACACCAGTACTGGGCCTGGCGTCAGACTGCTCCACCCAGTCTGACTGCCGGGGGTGCTTGGAGGATCCCACCAGGGTTCACCGTCCGGGGAACTGAACTGGGGGAGAAAAAGGCGCTCGTATCCCCGGGTGAGGGGGAATGGCGCAGCAAGCGTGACACCAGCCAGTTCTTCCCGCCCATTGCTTACCCAACACATGGGAAGAAACTGGCTCAACGTGGAGATTGTAGAATCTTGCGAAGGTGTTCGGTGTCGCCCAGCCCGCAGCTCTGCAGATGTCTGCCAAAGGGGCGCCGTGCGCCAACGCAAGGGAAGAGGCAACGCTCCTGGTGGAGTGAGCCCTCACCCCCAGGGGGCACGGCTCGCCTTGCAACTGGTACGCCAAGGCGACGGCCTCCACTATCCAGTGGGCCAACCTCTGTTTGGAGACAGCCTTCCCTTTCTGCTGCCCTCCGTGGCAGACAAAGAGCTGCTCGGAGCTTCTGACGCTCTGGGTGCGATCCACGTATATGCGCAATGCTCTTACGGGACACAGCAACGCTAAGGCTGGATCTGCCTCCTCCGAGGGCAGTGCTTGCAGGTTCACCACCTGATCGCGGAAGGGCGTGGTGGGAACCTTGGGCATGTATCCAAGCCGGGGTCTCAAGACAACGTGAGAGTAGACCGGCCCGAACACAAGGCACTCTTCGCTTAACGAAAATGCCTGGAGGTCCCCGACTCGTTTGATGGAAGTGAGCGCGGTCAGGAGCGCTGTCTTAAGAGACAGGAACTTCAGCTCGACTGAGTCCAGCGGCTCAAAGGGGCCCCTTTTAAGTCCAGCCAGGACGATAGAGAGGTCCCAAGAGGGCACAAGGGGAGGCCTGGAAGGATTCATCCTCCTGGCCCCCTTCAGGAACCTCACGATGAGATCATGCTTTCCCAGGGACCGGCCGTCCACTGCATCGTGGTGAGCTGCAATAGCGGCTACGTACATTTTCAAGGTGGAGGGTGACAGCCTACGCTCCAACCTTTCTTGCAGGAAAGAAAGCACTACTCCAATCGTGCATCTTCGGGGGTCTTCTCTGCGAGAAGAACACCAGGTCGCGAACAGACTCCATTTCAGTGCGTAGGTTTGCCTTGTTGAAGGAGCTCTAGCCTGAATGATGGTCTCTACCACCGCCGGTGGTAGACCACTCAAGTCTGCCAAGTCCCGTCCAGGAGCCACACGTGGAGGTTCCATAGATCTGGACGCGGGTGCCATATGGTGCCGAGCCCGTGAGAAAGGAGGTCCTTGCTCAGAGGAATGCGCCAGGGAGGTGCTGTCGTGAGGGAAATGAGTTCGGGAAACCAGGTCCGGGTGGGCCAATGGGGCGCAACCAGCAGGACCTGCTCCTCGTCCTCCCTGAGCTTGCACAATGTCTGTGCGAGTAGGCTCACTGGGGGAAACGCATACTTGCGTAAGGCCCGAGGCCAGCTGTGTGCCAGTGCGTCTGTGCTGAGGGGGCCCTCGGTCAGGGAGAAGTACAGCTGGCAGTGGACTCGGGGAGGCAAACAGGTCTACCTGAGCTTCCCCCGAATCGACTCCAGATCAGCTGGATCGTCTCGGGATGGAGTCGCCACTCTCCGGGGAACGTGACTGTCGTGAGAGCGCATCGGCCGCACGATTGAGCTGCCCCGGGATGTGAACAGCACGCAGTGAGTTGAACTGCGTGTGACTCCAGAGGAGGAGATGGCGGGCGAGCTGTGACATGCGGTGGGATCGTATACCCCCCAGCCGGTTGATATACGAGACCGCCGCAGTGTTGTCCATGCGGACTAGCACGTGCTTGCCCAACAGCAGTGGCCGGAACTGCCGCAAGGCTAAATGCACTGCCCACAGCTCCAGGCAGTTGATATGCCAAAGCAGTCGGGGCCCTGTCCAGAGCCCCAAGGCTGCCTGCCCGTTGCATGTAGCGCCCCAGCCCGTGCTGGAGGCATTGTGACTACAGTATGCCGGGACACTTGTTCTAGGGGCACCCCGGCCCGTAGAAAGGCAAGGTCTGTCCAGGGGCTGAGGGAGCGGCGAAACTGCTGGGAGATACCTACTTGCAGTGTACCGTGGCGCCATGCCCACCTCGGGACCCGGGAGTATAGCCAGTGCTGAAGTGGTCTCATATGAAGCAATCCGAGTGGCGTGACTGCAGCTGCGGATGCCATATGCCCCAGGAGCCTCTGAAACTGTTTCAGTGGTACCACATTCCTGCCTCTGAAGGAACTCAGTTCAGCACTGCTTGGGCACGTCCCTCCGTGAGGCGTGCCGTCATACTCACCGAGTCTAACTCCACACCGAGAAAAGAGATTCTCTGCACAGGGGAGAGCTTGCTCTTTTCCGAGTTGACCCGAAGCCCCAACTGGCTGAGGTGCCGGAGCACCAAGTCCCTGTGATCGCCCAACTGCTCTCTGGATTGGGCTAGGATAAGCCAATCGTCAAGGTAGTTGAGGATCCTGACGCCCACTTCCCGTAGCAGGGTAAGGGCGCCCTCTACAACCTTCGTGAACACACGGGGAGACAGGGAGAGCCTGAAGGGGAGGACCCTGTACTGCCATGCCCGACCTTCGAACGCAAACCATAGAAACGGTCTGTGTCGCGGAAGGATCGAAACGTGAACGTAAGCGTCCTTCAGGTCGATCGCTGCAAACCAATCCTGGGGCTGAATGCATTTGATCATGCGCCTGTGCATCAGCATCTTGAACGGGAGCTTGTGCAAAGCCCGGTTCAAGACTCGCAGATCCAGGATTGGCCGAAGGCCACCACCTTTCTTGGGTACGATGAAGTAAGGGCTGTAAAACCCCTGCCTCATCTCGGCTGGAGGGACCGGCTCGATTGCATCCTTTGCCAGGAGGACAGCAATCTCCTCGCGCAAGACAGGGGCGTTCCGGACTGCCACCGACGTCTCGAGAACGCCGTTGAACTTGAGAGGTCGCCTGGTGAACTGAATCGAGTAGCCGAGTCGAATTGTGCGCGTGAGCCAGCGAGACAGGCTGGGCAGCGTGAGCCACGCCTCCAGACGCTGTGCAAGTGGCTCCAACGGCACAATCGACGTACCTGTGGTGGTGCAGTGAAAGGGAGTAGGGGTGGATGGTACAGAAGGCGGTGTGTTCCTGGCCCTTGGACCAGCGGCGGAACAGAAACAAAACGAAACAGAAGATTCTCTTCCCGGGAAGGAGCAGCGCGGTTCTCGCCGTCTCCTGAGAAAGAGCAAACTCCAACATCTCCGGGTTGCCCGCGTCAGGGACGGGCCGGAGCAGCTCTGGAGGACGCAGGAGGGCGCCCACGGCAACCGGCAGACTGAGACCTGGCCCCGGGGGCAGCGGTGGATGGTGCATCACGCCGGGGCAGGATGTGCAGGATCGCCTCGATCTGCTGCTGTACCGCCGAGAACTGCTGGGCGAAGCCCTCGACGGTGTCGCCGAACAGCCCTCCCTGGGAGATGGGGGCGTCGAGAAAGCGCGCCTTGTCGACATCCTTCATCTCTGCCAGGTTGAGCCAGAGATGGTGCTCCTGGACCAACCACCATGGTGGACATCGCCTTCCTGAGGGATCGCGCCGTGACTTTCGTCACTCGTAGAGTGAAGTCAGTCACCATGCGCAGCTCCTGCATCAACCCCAGGTCGGTACTACCCTCGTGCACCTGTTTGAGCGCCTTGGTTTGGTGAACCTGCAGGATAGCCATGGCGTGCAGGGCGGAGGCTGCCTGGTCCGCAGCACTGTAAGCTTTGGCCGCGAGAGCGGCTGTCAGCTTACAGGCCTTGGACGGGAGACGTGGACCATTCCTCCAAGTGGCGGCGTTTCGTGGGCACAAGTGCACCGCGACCGCTCTCTCCACATGGGGAATGCCCGCGTACCCCCTGGCCACTCTCGCCGTCGAGGGTAGTGAGGACGGAGGAGGCGGACGAGCGGCTTCTGGCCGTGAAAGGGGCCATCCACAACTTCGTCAGCTCCTCATGCACCTCCGGGAAGAAAGGCACCGGAGTAGAGCGCGGTTGTGAGCGGCGCCCCACTCCGAGAAACCAATCGTCCAGCCGCGAGATCTCAGGACTGGGCGGTCTGTTGACCTCCAGCCAGATACTCACGGCTGCCCGGGCAAGCATGGCCGTCAGCTCCGGGTCCGGTGCGGCGGTGGCGACAACACCCGAGGGGGGCAGCCCCACCGCACCTTCATCCTCGGAGGACGTGAACCCATCTCCCGATGCTGCAATCGACATCCTATCCACAGATGGCGCTGCGTGAGGAGAAAGAGGTCCGTGGGGATGTACCCGGCGGAGAGGCTCTAACAGTAACCCTCAGATCTCCCAGAGCGTCAGCCGGCGATCCTCTGCTCGAGCCAGAGAGATCAGCACGGGTGGCGGCAGAGGGTGCCAATCCTTTCATAAAGGAAAGGCGAGATCGCAGCAAAATCATGCTCATACGCCCACAACAGACGCATGAGTCATCCACGAACGCAGCTTTAGCATGTCGGAGGCCCAGACACTGAAGACAACGATCGTGTCCGTCATACGCAGACAGGAAACGACGGCAACCAGAAGGACACGGACGAAACGGCATCTTGAAAAAGACGCGATCGTCCGTGATTTACTCTTTTAGAATTTGCTCTTTTAGTTGAAGTGCCCAGGGGAATCGCTGATGAGAGGGACTCCGCTGATCGCACCGTTACGCCAACCGGGAGCAAAACAAAGATGAACGGCTTTGTGGAGATCAGCACTCTTCTCATCCACTCGGCTCCGAAGCAAAAATCTAATGAGTGGATGCACCTGTCGCCATTTTATACCCGTATGCACGGGGAGTGGCTCAGGTATGCAAAATCCACTAGCCAATTTCATTGGCGTTTTTTCTTAGTCAGAGATGTTCGAGGCTTCCGGGTAAATCCCCTATGTCGTCACGACATAACTCGTAGTGACCGACAGATAGGGAACTAATTAGTCTGAACCACTGACGTAAGATGAGAGGAAGGGGACACACAGAGAACAGCAAATAACTAACTGGAGAATATGTTTCAGTAATGTGACAATGGCTCAGCTGTTTTCAAAGTGAAGCAGATTTTACACAAGTCTGTCACAAGGGAGTGTTTTGTGTTTCATATCAAATCTTGCATGAATCTTCACGATTGAAGAAGCTGAAGTAATAATCGAACATGCTCTGATATATATATATATATATATATATATATATATATATATTATATACCATAGTGCTGAGGACGACTCATTCTAGTCAATGGGTTTGTTTGGACAGATCGTTTAAATGAAGTTTGCTTTATTTATCTTCTTTATTTATCAGAACACTTAACGACATGCAGCTGATGTTTTGGACTTGTTCATGAACCAGGAAAGATCTAGTGTTTTATATGTTTATAATCAAACTGTCCCCTAGAGAAACTTAATGTAGCTGTAGCTTAATTGCTTTCTAAGGAGTGTGTAACTTCCCTCACGTGGTTCATCATAAGCACTGATATGCAAATTGCACGTTAATGCGCGTGATACACCTGCAGTGGACTTTTAATGACCGGCAAGAGAAGAGAGTCTGCACCCTGCCATTGACTCTAAAATGTGAGATACTTGTTCTGGTTTTAATGGAGACCAGCGCTGTCTGTGTCTCTTAAGGAAGATGAACTGCACCGCTGCTCCGTGTGTCCAGACAGATTGAATTATGCCCGTACAGATCTTCACCATGCAGCTCCCGCATGAACAGAAGCACAGATCGATACAGGCCAACTCTCACTTTCCGGCCCAGGAGCTGGCGGCAGCACATTACACCTCAAGAGGGATCTGTAGCTTTACATATGTCATGAAGATCATTTATTCACACACAACCGTCAGACTGAATATACATATACTATATACATATACATAATTCTATCATACATAGAATATATAAATATTTATATATATATATTAGTTTTTCTTAACATAATATATGTGTGTGTATTTATTAGGTATATATATATAAATACAAACACATGCATGTATATATTTAAGAAAAATATGATATGTTTATATATTAAATATATTTACATATAATGAAAAATATAAGAATATAAATGTATATAGATGTAAATATGTTTATATATATATATATACACACTGTATGTGTGTGTGTGTTTATATATACGTAATAAATACACACAGTACACACACATATACAAAAACTTTTATTTTGGATGCAATTAATCTTAACAGCACTAATATATATATATATATATATATATATATATTGACAAAAAATTTAAATTATTTATTTAAAAATGTGCTCGTGTTTTCAAGAGGTGTGAGGGTGTCAAAAAGCATGGATATAAATGCAGTCAGCTAATATAGTTAATATAATATAGTTCCATAAATAATAATAATAATAATTTAATAAAATAATAATACAAAATATATATATATTATTTTTTTAAAGGAAAGAGTCAAAGTGATTATTTTGGTGATCATAATTATGCTGAACCTATCAAATGCTCTTAAACCGGGACGCCAGAAACAGGTGTTTGTGTAGATCTGATCATGGTTTGGTGACGTGTCAGAGTCACGAGCGGTTATATAACGGCTCTCAGCACCACACATCCATCAGGACAGCCTGAAAACCATATACCAGTATTCATCAGAACAGATTTAAAGAGATAAACTACACCCCATCTTATTACAAAACCATTCAGCTTTTGACTTCTTCCTCCAATTCAAGACATTTAATTACAAGTTCGGATTCATTGTATCTTCTCTAGTTCATCTGAAAGGGTGTGGTGTGTAAAGAAACAGTCCTCTCAGTTAATATCAGCTCATAAATGTTAGAATCATTAGAGGAAAAGCTCATTATTGAGTTTGATGTCGATAATCACTCGTCAGTCGTTTATTTGTCTATTTTTGCAATCATTCATTACATGTATTTGTTTATTTATATCAGTATTCATTTATTTCCATTTCATCATAGCACTTACATGGAAAAAACTACAAGCTACTGACAGAAATGACCTAGTTAGGAGAGAAATGTATATATATATTTTTTAAAAATAAATAATAATAATAATTCAACAACACACTTGAAACTCAGGAAAAACAACAAAAATAGAAGTATAAAAAAATAAACAGTTTTACAAAATCCACAGTATCCATCAAACACGCTCTCTACTACACATCTCTACTCGTTTTATTAATTTAAATTGACTGATTAAACAATAATTGATAGATTTTGCATTTTTACTCTACTTTATATATAGCATAAGGTTCAGTGAAATGCTGCTGATGTCATGCACAAGGAAAGGTCTACTTTAATGATGTATTACTGTGTTTTATGCTCTTAATGACATTGTTCCCTTAATGTAGGTAATTAAGGGTAGCTTGATTACTTTCTAAGTAGCTTGTACCTTTCCTCACATGTTTTTTCATAAACATTAATATGTAAATTACACATTGATATGCATTATACACCTGCAGTGGACTTTTAATGCTCGTAACAGCGCGGCGGCAGAGATGTGCTGATCATGAGCTCCTCTGTTTTTACTATTTGAATGAATTCGTTAAATCAGTCCAGCGTAGGGATGGCAGGAGAAACTCTCACTCTGGTGTATCTGAGTGCACAGCTGAAGAAGAAGAGAAAAGTGCCATGTGTGTCTGCAGTTTTCCTGAGTCAGGCGGTATTCAGCAGCGGCTGTGTCAGTGTGTACTAATGCTTTCCAGCAATCAGGGTGTTGCAGTGAATGCCAGCACAGCTGAGCAGGACTGACCCCCAGCGGAGTCACTGTAACCAGAACATCACTGGAGATAATTAGACATGACCTGAATGTGTGGACATCATGAAACGGATTGATTTATAGATGCATGTCTTCATCAGTGTGTGGTTTAGCCGTGAATAACACAGTTCAGTGTTTCTCTAACATCATTCTGCTGTTATATAAAATGCGCTCAATGCATCATCACAGTTATTACGAATCATTGCTTTTGTGCAATATTCTGCACGAAGTGCCATGTATTTATGTAAAAAGTGTCTTAAATATCTGAAAATCATGATTTCTTGTTGTTTGAATTAGTCTGTGTATTTTTTTCCATCATTGTGTAATCAAAATATTTTATTGTACTTTTCTTTTGGTAATATTTAATTCCCTTTATTTATAAAAGCCCTAAATAGACATTTACTCAATTCCACAACATTATATTGTTTAAAATAACTTTTTCTTATAAAAATGTGTCCATAAATCTTGCGTCAGCTCTGTTACCGTACCATACTTTACCTTTAAATTAAATCTCATAATCAATAAGAGCACATAGACTCAGTTATTCTGCAGAATTTCAACACTGTTACCACAATATCAAAACTGAAAACAGAATGTATTACTGGTCACACATTGGGTTAGTAAAAAGTATTTGAATCATGTTTTCATTAGTGCCATGTGCTCTTAGCATTTATGCTAGCAAGTGGATTTATTGGTAATAAATCAAATAAAATTGTCTATTCTGTTGAGATATTTTTTGCACAATTTCAACAATATAATTGTTTTATTGGATATTATATATAGTACATATTCAGAGGAAAACTATTTGCTCTAAGTGGACGGTTCTGTGAAGACATGGGTATTGTTTTATTTTTAAGGTATGCATATGTGTTGAAATGTAAGGACTGTTTTTCTAACGAAACAAGAATGATTTTTCGCTGTTATAATTTATTGATATTTCTACACATTGCCTAATTTGTCCGTAACAGAGTTGACAAGCAATACCCTAAAGACATCTGTTTTTTAATTAAAAGTTAAAAAAGAAGTAACTTGTGTTTTGCAAGCACTGAATGATTAAAACTGAATATGTTTTCAATAAGATACTGGAAATCATTTTTGTTAGTGAACAGTTTTTTGTCTTTCTGAACTTTCTGAAATGCCAAATTCTGCAATTATAGAATCAACCTTTAGTAGTCAAACAAAAGCGTTATATGAGAACACAAATTATTATTAATTAACCATAACAGCATGGGTAAAAGTGTTGCACGTGTTCAACTCACCTCCACCCCTTTCAGATAAAACTGAATTTGCACTTTCTGGATATTTCATTTTAAAATGTTTCAAGGTGCACATTTGAACAATAAGTCTGGTCTGAATTATTCACTTACGATTGTAAATTTACTTTGCAGATTTTTAATAGACTACTAGAATTGTATCCCTTTCTTCTGACGGCTGTTTGTTATGGTTGTTTCCATCAGCATGTTTAAATCTGGCCTTGCTCTTTCTGCAGCCTGTGGGGCGACGAATGCAGGTGCGGAGGACGAGGGGGAAGCGGAGGCCGGATGGATCGAGGGGGCTGCTATCTTACTCTCAGTGGTCTGTGTTGTTCTGGTCACGGCCTTCAACGACTGGAGCAAGGAGAAACAGTTCAGGGGTTTACAGAACCGCATCGAACAGGAACAGAAGTTCCAGGTGGTGCGAGGAGGGCAGGTCATCCAGCTTCCTGTGGCCGATATCCTGGTTGGCGATATTGCACAAATCAAGTATGGTATGTGTCTTCAATATTTAGTTTTCTTATCCTGTGTTTAGATTTGGATGACACAGGTTTATAGGTCCTTTACATGGAGTCCGCTAGCAGTCACATGGCACGAGTGGATTGGCCTGCACTGATTCTGAGATTGCTAGCTCAACATTTATATTCTTTAGTTTAGCATTGGCTGTTTGGCCCTGGTGTGTTTTGGTCGATCCGATCACTAGCATACAAGGCAGACTCATTCTCGTTTACATCTGCTGTTTTATGTTTTCTTATATGTATAAGTGGGTGTATGCATGGGCTTTTTCTGATCTGTTGATCTAATGTCTGCGAAATGAGCTCATGCAATTTACACACAAATGTGAAAAGAGTCAACAGAAAACAATACGGAGAGCAGCAATTTTTGGTGTTGTCCACTTGTGATCGCATCGACAATAATGCATCTTAAAGTTGGTCCTGCAGCACACTATACACTATATACTGAAATCCTCCAGCTCCATCTGTTTGTTAGATTTACTACATGATTTATGTACATCTATTAATGCAGCAGCAGCATGAACTACATTACCAACCAACTACATTAACATTGTCATATATTATTAACATGTTAAAACTATCCCAAGTACTGTCATGACTGAAGTAGCTAATGTATGTAGTATATATTACACTATATAAGGGTGTTTCTTCAATGTTTCTGTCTTCTAGGATAATAAAAAAAACATGTTGTGTGGTGTTAAATGCTAAACTCCATCTAAAATAATTTGAAACAGTATTGAGCTCAATCTTTATAAATTATCATTCACACAGCTTGTATGAGCTCATATTAATCGAGAGACTACAGTACATAAAATATTTATAGTACAATTCATGTCAAACTACAAAACCATTTAAATGATATATTGAAGACATAAAGGTGATTAAAAAATACTTCTCAGTTGCAGTATCCATGATATACACATTATTCTTAAATCTTGATTAAAAAGCTTAATCTATAATGTGTCTATAGTGTCTTAATCTATGCATGAACATAGATGAAATGTAGTTTTAAGAAGTACATTTTTCAGGATTCATAATTGAAAGTTCACTCATATGTAATCTGAAGTCCACTAATTAAGTGGTGCATTATCAAGAGAGCTTTTACACACGACTGGACATCATTGCTGTGCGATGAAGCAAGACTGATCTGTGTTATTAATTACAGTTTGATTATGAGAGCTGGTGAAGCAGATCAAGACTTTTTATCAAACTAAAGGGCTGTGCTGGTTCTGCAGTGTTGGAGAGGTTCCGGTTGTTATTTCGGATCTCCTGATCAAGTGGGAGGCAGATAATGTAGCGGTTGACAGTGACGGAGCGATCCTGTGGGTGAGAGCGTTTGGCAGGCTGGAAGAGGGGTTCGATCTCCTTGACTAGTACAGTGATGGTTAGCAGTCACAGGCTTACTGCTATTTTTGAATATGTGTGGGAGTTGATATGTTGCTTTGCAAAGATGTAAAATGAAAGAAAAATGATCTCTGAACGAAATTACATTCTCTTGATACATAAAACAACATTAGGTCCTAATACCGAACCCTGGGGAACACCTACAATACAGTGTTGCCTTATTGAGCACAACATACTGCAGGCCTTGTCATTTTCATATTGACTCAGTTAGGGCTGTAAACTCAGAAATATTGGAGAGAGATTCTGTTGCGAAGTGCCATCTTAGAGGATCAACTTTGTAATTCTTTGGAGACAGCAATATTGATCCAGACGTGCTGTTTGGAAAAACTGAAGGGATTATTGGAAGAAGCACAATGGCGCTATGAAGAGCTTCGGAGATTAGATTCTGAAATATGCTACATTCCTGACTGACTGCTTGTGTTCAGAAACAGTTTTGTCCTTGACCATTAGATTTAACAAGTTAAGCTAAAGAAAGACTCAGGTGTGCTTGCTTTAGGTCACTTTGAATATCACATCATGCACATTTCCCCCCATTAATAGAGCATACTAACCCTAAGCCTAATAGAGAAAATACATTTACAGTTTGGTTAATAATTATGTGTTGGCAAAATAATTCACAGTTATATTCAGTGTTGGGGGTAACGCATTACAAGTAACACGAGTTACGTAATAATATTACTTTTTCAAGTAACTAGTAAAGTAATGCATTACTTTTTAATTTACTAGAAAATATATACTTTTCTCCATTTATTGACTGAGTGTGCCGTGTGAACATGATCTTACTGTAGATCTAATCTAGACTAAATATGAATGTGTATTAATTCATCCCACTCGCAAAAAACAGATTCAGTATTCATTAAAATGAATTAAAACAGTGAAATGCAAACTCAGAATATGACGCAAACCTGCAATAATTAAATATGTTAAACAACAAATATATCTAATCTCATTTTATTAACCGATGTGTTTGCAGCTGACCTTTGATGATCCAGTTCAATCATACTAATAGGCAAAAATTACTTTAGATAAACTAATAATTGTGCTTCGCTGTTGTTTTTTAATTGCTGAAGAGTGTTGAATCTTCTCCTGTGTTCTTCTGTACAGACGTGATTTACTCGTCCTTCAGCCTGAGGTTTATTCATTACACTTTTTGGTGTGAAAGACTTTTATATTCGCTATAAATATAACTTATTGTATTAAAAACAAACAATCAAGCCCTGCTCATATTTAAAAAGTAACGCGAAAGTAACACAAAAGTAATGTAACACATTACTTTCCATAAAAAGTAATTAAGTAACGTAATTAGTTACTTTTTTAGGAAGTAACGCAATATTTTAACGCATTACTTTTAAAAGTTTCCCCAACACTGGTTATAATAATATAATATAATATATTATGTTATGTTATACTATATAAGTATGTATAATATACAATAATAATTAACAGCTGCGTTCAACACTTTGCCAATATAAATTGGAGATCATTTAAAAACATTAAAGAAAAATGAATGTAGTTTAAAGACATTATTGTGACACCACTGACCATATAAACAATATATAATTCGTTTATCATTGATATCAACATTAGTCTGTGACTGAGTTACTGTAGCAGTTCTTCTGCATACATTTCTGAATGTTTCATGTGTGTTAGACACATCTTTGGCTGTTGTATCACATATTGATGTTTTTCAGCACCTCACACCATGAGCACTGTATTTTTAAGATGCTGATGTGTTTGATTCTGTTGCACTGTTCCATCCGGCTGTTTCAATAAGCAGTCTTGTGTGGACATCTCATCATTAATGTTGTGCTGCTGCTCTTATTAAGTTGGTTTTTGGTGAGGAGAGTGTTTGTTATGGATCAGAGTGCATGGCTAAATGCATCGTTTTTAATTGAATTCTTATAAATTGACATGCTAAATTGACTTCTGAATTTTCATGAAGTAATGCTGAATTTCTGTGTTCAGGTGACCTGCTTCCAGCTGATGGGATCTTGATACAAGGCAATGATCTGAAGATTGATGAGAGTTCTCTGACAGGAGAATCTGACCATGTGCGCAAATCTGCAGATAAAGACCCCATGCTTCTTTCTGGTGAATGCCCACTTTACTGCTATATTTATTTGAATGTTGTGAACGTCTGCACGTAATACATACTATAGTGAATTAAATATCAATTCAACAGATTATGTATTTATTGATTTAATACAGTCAATATGGTGAAGACCTCTGAGATAGGACCGAACAAAACCTGGGAAAGTCATGTGTTTGCACTTGCAACTTGCGTCATTATAGGATAATCTTATTGAATAGTTTGTTAAATGTGTCTGTTAAAAACATATAATGACACACCAACATATAGGGCCAGATTTGCTAACAGTTTGCGACAGCGCAAACCGTCTTCTGGTGTTAAAATAGTACTGTCTACTAAAGACGTGTAGTGACGAATTAGTGTTGAAAAGGTGTGGACACAGTTATTTTTGCACCTGATCTTACTGAATATGCATTTGTTGGAGTTCCCCTTTCAGATGTTGCATTTGTAGGAGGAGAGTATTAAAATGAATCGCGCAACACTATTTAATAACTGGAATTTGGACCATTATTTAACGCCCCAAAAAACACGTCTTAAACTATTTTGCTCCTGCGTCATACGTAGATCACCCACACCTGATGAGCATCGGATCTGTTTATTTGCGACTATGCTGTTCTTGGTATATTACATTGGTCGATATGCAAATGAGATATCTGTTTTCTTTAATTTGCGCATTGTCAGTAAATCACCTGCAGAAATATCCACGCCAATTAAGCTCTCGTGCAAATTTGCCCTGTTTAGTAAATCTGTCCCATTGGTCTATTCAGTGTCAACTGTACCATTTATAGTTATGCAGTTTTTTTAAGAGAACACTTTTAATGCACTTTGATTCTACAACTTTTATCGAAAAGGACAATAGTGACTCTGTGTTTGCTTCTTGGAGAGTCAGGTGTGCATAAGGGATGGATGTTGACAGACAGTAGTCTGTGGTGTCCGTGTTGGACGTCACACACTGTTTCATTTGTGTTGAGGTCAGAGCGGCCTGCTATTATTTACAGTTTCTCCATGACTTACTGCTCTGTTAACTGAATCACCAGGCACCCATGTGATGGAGGGCTCGGGTCGAATGCTGGTCACGGCTATCGGAGTGAACTCTCAGACTGGGATCATCTTTACTTTGCTGGGTTCTGGAGGAGAGGAGGAAGAGAAAAAAGAGAAGAAAGGTGCGTAACTAAAGCTCAGCTTGGCAAAACCTCAACAGAGCTGCGTTACATCTGCCCAGGACACTTCTGTACATGCAATTCCCTTCAACTGATAAGCAGCTAATATTGTATTTCTGTACTCCCAAAAACCGTGCCATAGCTTATTATCCACTTATTGCATCTAAATGCTTTTATTTAGATAATACAATTATATAAAAAATACACTTCAAATATATTAGAATTCACATAAATGTGTTCACTGTAAAAACTTCATGTATTCAATTAACAAGTAACATGGTTTAAATATGGCCAACTGTGAAACAAGTAATATTTATTTTGTCTAAATGTATAAGATTGAAACTAATTGGATTTATTGTTTATAAAATGTCTGGTTATTGCGTAGTTATGTAACGGATGTATGCCAGGATCTCGAACCCGGGAGGGGGTGTTACAGTTATATCACAGATTCAGTTTATTAGTAAGCT
This sequence comes from Oxygymnocypris stewartii, assembly GCA_003573665.1. Taxonomy (NCBI): domain Eukaryota; kingdom Metazoa; phylum Chordata; class Actinopteri; order Cypriniformes; family Cyprinidae; genus Oxygymnocypris; species Oxygymnocypris stewartii. Next base: position 24,382 of record QVTF01025494.1, on the reverse strand, counting down.
GTTAAGTTTCATTTATGGGTAACACTTCACAATAATTGGATAAATCAAATTAGGGTGAGTTTAAAGGATCAGTCATTAGTGTATTTAGTATTTTCTGCACTTTATGACGAGGATCAACTAATCCTTTACCACCCCATAATGTGTATGACAAAGCTGAACATGTCAAATGCTCAAATTATGATTATTTAAATAAATGTAAAATTCAGAGTATTTCTTATTCCTTCTTAAAGACTCTGTTTGATTTAGTTTACCCATAAATGTTAATTAATGCATAAAGTACCAAACATGTAGTTAAGGCTGCCGTTATTCATGTATTAATCCGTATGACTCCAGTCGTAGTTAAGCATAGCTCTTCGTTAGGTCATAATTAGTTAACATTATGTTAACTAATCATTAGTATGTGATTAATTAAATGTTAATTAAGGCATTAGTACATGATTATTCATGTACCCTTATTGTAAAGTGTTACCCATTTATGTATGACTGACAAGTACGCGTCACATGCATCTCAAGTTTATTAGTATGTTAATGTTAAAACAGCGTGATTTTAAAAGTTGGAAATGTTATATACGCAATTAATAAAACTCTCTCCGTGTCGTCAGAACATTTCAAGTGAAAAGTAAATGCATTTATTGTTGCTCATTGATTTTTGAAAGAATGAAACTATGGTATGTTGCTCATCCCTCAGGTTTGATACCTCAAACTGAGGAGTGTGTGACGTTTCGATTAGACGCTAGCAACACCGTGCTAAACACCCAAGTGGCGATGAGTTTTGCACAGCAGAGACAAGTTTCATTGAAATAAATACAAAAAATGTCCCAATCAGAGACTGCTTTTGGGTTGAACGTGTTACTGTCGTTTTCCCAGCGGCTGCTTCAGACTGACACTTGAACATGTGCTGTTTCTGGTTGGGTAGCATATGCTGCCTGCACCGTTTGTAAGAATAAGGCCTTATGTGTGTGTTATTCTGCAAACCGCCACAGGTCAGGCTCTGGAGGATGGCCATCAGCTGCCAGGTAGAGTATGAATCTCTGTACCCGGGGATATCTACAGTAATGCTCATTTATTACCCCACTAAATTCGCTCTGACCTCCCGAGCTCCGCTTTAATAACCGCGATTTTTCACTCTAAAAGATGCCCTTTTTAAGTATTTACAGAAATGCTTTTCATCCATGATCCTGCATAGATTATTATCAGGAGGTTGTGATGTAACCCCGGCGTATTCCCTCAAGAGCAATTGATTGCGGTTTCGTAGCCTGATAGTCTGATACCCTACAGCTTGTAGAGTCTTTGTGATTGAAGCACTTGGATTTGATTTAATGCATGTGTTTATTATTTGAATCACCTGTTCATATTTACTTACTTGGTAGTGAACATAGCAATTGGAACTTTCTCTCAAATGACGGGTATCTGTCAATACCATTGATCATTGTGTCGTTTTGTGCCTCGACTTTGTTTTGTCTACCATATTATGTGTAACCTGTCTTATGTTGCAGTGTTTTTTTCCATCTATGTAATTTTTTAAAGTTGCCTTTTAGTTGTCAGCGGTATATTGAGAGATACTAATCGCAGTAACGACGCTCTTAACCATGCTACTTTTGTTCATTATTATGGCTAGAATGCTCCCATCCCTCCTCACACCCCATCGCAACTATAGCTACCGATGGTGCGGCAAGCGCAAACGCCTCTGGTAATACCAGCCTAGTCAATGGTAGGTTGAGCAGCCCTCCGCTGTCCGTCCCTCGCTGGCTCCGCCTCTTCCTCTTCCTCCAGTTGTCTTGCTTTTCCTCTCCTGCTGACTGTGCGTTCCTCTCAGTGCATGTCACTTCTCATTGCTTACTCATTTTCTGTTCTACTCCCTCTTCTACCCTTTTCCCGTCTCTTATTTTATATGTATGCCAACAACAGATTGGTTGAAATAAGCTCCATTTGTAATTTATAGGTAAATAACATCCAGACAAATAGGCAATTTGGCTATTACCAGAATAGTTCAAAACATAAGCATCAATAAAATAAGAACTATACCTCAACTGATTTTAAATTTCAGTCATTTGAGATTCAAATAGAAGATCATGACTTATTGTATATTGTTTTTAATATATTAGAAAACCATTTATGACAGGTGTGGATTGCAATTTGGTTTGATGTGAAATATAATTGACATTTGTGATGTAACAACATGATTAGTTATCATTTGTTAAATTGTAGCATGTATATACGGTTCAAAAGTTTGGAGTCAGTATTATTTTTTATTAATACTTTAATTCAGCAAGGAGTAGTTAAATTGATCAAACGTGGCAACAAAGACTTTTACACTGATACAAAATATTTATATTTCAAATAAATACACTTTCAACGAATCATAAAATTAAAAAAAGACAGACAGACAGACAGACAGACAGAGAGAGAGACAGACAGACAGACAGACAGACAGACTCAGAAATAAAAAATTCAGACATAATCATCCTGCAGGAGACATGGAGCAGAGATGGACCCAAAGACTACAGAGAACTTATCACCCCATCTATTAAACTCCCTGGAGTGACACAAGGAAGAGACTCAGGAGGCATGCTTATTTGGTACAGATCAAATCTTGTCCATGCTGTCAAAGTAGCTAAAACAGGACAATTCTATACATGGTTAGAAATTAATAGGACAGTCACCGCAACAGAGAAAAACATCTTCCTATGTGCCACTTATATCCCTCCAGCAGAGTCTCCCTATTTGAATGAAGACAGTTTCTCCATTCTTGAAGTAGACATTAATTACTTCCAGTCACAGGGAAGGGTACTGGTCTATGGAGACCTAAATGCCAGAACAGGTGAAGAACTGGACACACTTAACTCTCAGGGGGATAAACACCTGCCTGGAGGTGACGTCCTCCCCCCACCTATACACACACGAAGACACAGTTATGATAAAACAACAAACAAAAGCGGAACACATCTTCTTCATCTGTGTCGCACACTAGGTATGTACATAGTCAATGGCAGACTAAGAGGAGATTCCTACGGTAGATACACCTACAGCTCACCCTTTGGTAGCAGTACAGTCGACTATTTTCTTACAGACCTTAACCCAAACTCCCTCAGAGCGTTCACAGTCAGCCAACTAAACCCACTATCAGACCATAGTAAAATAACCCTCTACTTAACCAGAGCAATGCCCAACCAAGAAGCATCTAAACAAACCCAGCTCCACTCACTTAGAAACACGTATAGATGGAAACAAAACAGTAAAGATACATATCTAAGTACAATTGGTCAAACTAAAATTCAAGTCCTATTAGATCAATTCCTCGCCACTCCTTTCCCGCACAATAGTGAAGGTACAAACCTAGAAGTAGACAAGCTGAACAGAATATTTGAGGTTTCAGCAACATTATCAAATTTAAAAACCACAAAAATAAAAGCAAAAAGACCACATGCCAGTGAGAAATGGTTTGACAATGACTGCAAAAGACTTAGGAAAGAAGTAAGAATCCTATCAAACCAGAAACACAGAGATGCTGACAACGAGCACATCCGTCATCTCTATCATGAAAACCTAAACAATATAGGAATACTTTAAGAAAGAAAAAAGAACAAAACACAAAAAGTCAACTCAAAGAAATTGAAGAATCCTTAGAATCCAACCACTTCTGGAAACATTGGAATACACTAAACAAATCGTACCATCAAGAACTAGCCATCCAGAATGGAGATGTTTGGATAAACCACTTCTCCAACCTTTTTAGTAATATAGAAAACAATCAGGAACAAAATGCATTGTGCGGAAAACTAAGGGTTTTAGAGTCGACCATCAAAGACTACCAGAACCCCTTAGACTTTCTAATTACACTAGCTGAACTATTAGACAAAATACAAACCCTGAAACCCTAAAAAGCCTGTGGTGACGATGGCATCCTAAATGAAATGATAAAATACACAGACCACAAATTCAAATTAGCCATCCTCAAGCTCTTCAATATCATCCTTAGTTCAGGTATATTCCCCAACATTTGGAACAAAGGCCTTATCACCCCAATCCATAAAAACAGAGACAGATTTTACCCCAACAACTACCGTGGCATAGGTGTAAACAGCAACCTAGGTAAACTTCTCTGCAACATCCTAAACGGCAGACTAGCCCATTTTCTTAGAGACAGAAATGTCCAAGTGTCTGAACAAGTGTCAAATTGGCTTCCAACCCAAATATCGCACATCAGACCATATATACACTCTCCATACCTTAATCGATAAGCAAATCAACCAAAACAAAAGCATAATTTTCTCATGCTTTATTGACTTCAAAAAAGCTTTTGACTCCATTTGGCATGAAGGTCTTTTTCTTCAATTAATCCAGAGCGGCATCGGAGGAAAAACATATGACATCATCAAATC